>VXBC01012909.1:757748-942356 GCA_013399945.1 Ploceus nigricollis
AGAGGAAAATGGATTCCTCAAGAGAGACATGCATCCCCCTAGAAAATATCACAGAGTGTTAAACCTGCAGAGGTGCTAGTCTGTCTGTCTGACAGCCTCACCATGATCCTCACTTAGTTTATTAAAGTCTCCCAGATCCAGAGGGATCCATAACAAGTCCAAAGGACTAGCATGTATGTGCATATATGCATGCTTTACTAGGAACTTCTATCCAAATGGAGATTCTGATTCTACTGGAATATTCATTTGGAAGCGTAAATAATTTCTCTTCAGCTGTACTTAAACATTTTTGAGTGTTGTTGGACTGGATCTCTTAAGTATTAAGCCAAGTGGGGAACAGAAACATGTATGTATGCAATCCACCAGTGGTTACACTGCCCAGTGTATATAAAAAATAACAAGACTACAACCTGCCAAGGATCATGCTGGTTCTAAGGAGGTCATGATCACTCAGTGTAGTTGAATAGCAGGGAGGAAAAACTGTGGAATTCACAGAATAAAACTGGTCAGAGGTCACTGCCAACAGAGAAAACTTAGATCCTCTAGTTAGGGCATGCAACCTGCTCTTGGCTTCTCTGGGAATTTCTCTGACTATTCTAACCCTTCCTGTGTCAGGTAGGCATTGTCCTCAGGACCTTCTCACCCAGATCCACCACCTTTGAACTGCCTCTTCTGCTAAGAGTATGCTGTTATACTCTTTTTATACAGTATATGCTTCTTAATATATCCTCCAGAAAGGCTCTTCTTTCCCTTTCCATTTATTAGAAATATGTTCTCTTACAGATCACTGTTCCTGCTGAAATGACTCAGAGTGTAGGGGGAGGGGGCTAGAAGAGCAAGTTAAATATTTAAACATCCATTTTTGCTGTGGCCATCTGGTTTGTGAGTTTTCAGCACAGAACGGGGGGTACAGAAATTCCTTTATGGCTACTGAGAAGTAACCACACAGTGATTATGCAAATCCAGCTACTGCAGTATCTCTGAGTGGCCCTTGGTCTCCTGGAGTCAGGGATCTGTGGCTGGCTGTAGCTTTGGAGAAGCAGCCATGCAGACATAATGTAAATGTTCTCTCCCAGCCAATCCAAATGCAAGGAGCTGCATTTGTGAGAAATGAGTAGGCAGCTATGGGTCAGTAGCTGTACAGAAATGTGCTCAGACTGACTGCAACAACTTGATTTCAGTATAATTTAAATTATCTCAACTTGCTGAAGATGAAAGAGAAACTGGTCCAATATAAAACGGTACCTGAAAGCACAGGTTATACCACACTCCATGGTTAAATAATATGATGGAGTCAGTAAGAAAATTCTTCCCTACTGGAAAGGAAATTAAAGGCAACAGTGACTCAAATGCCCAGAGGGGACTCAGTAAAGGTTGCCAAAAGCCAGCAGGTTTCCAAAAACTGAAGGGAACCATAAAATGACTTCGCTGTATTTGCAGTTGTCCCAGGTTTCTTCAGGGATTCATTTAGATACAGTGTATGTAGTTCTTAGTTATTAGTAAGTGCCACAAAAATTATGGAAATGAAATTCTTTTTCCTCAGTGGTTTTGGTTTTCCTGTTTAAAGCCTTCCCTGCAAATTAATTCTTCTCCAGCAAAAAATGACAGACAGTCTTTTCCATGAGAAGTCTGTCTGTGACTGGTATACTGTCTCACACATGGACAAGAATTAAAAAATACATCAGCACTTTACCCAGTGCTTTTAGAGCTTTACCACATCAGTTACTTAAAAGTACCAAGGTAAGATTCCTTTATTATGTAGCAGGGAATTCCTATTGGAAATGGCTATACTCACCATATTGAATGACTATGGCAGAAGTCTAAAGCAGAGATGATTTGTCGGAAGAACTTCCTGGCTTCTTTTGGTGTCAATCTTCCCTTTTTTACAAGATAGTCGAAGAGCTCCCCACCTGACACATGTTCTAGCACCAAATACCTAGAAAAACACAAAGCCAGGATTTTTTAAGTATGTGATCACACCAACCCCCTCACACTCACACAGTTATAGACAAACACTTGTGTTTATAAGTAGTCAAGGGGAACACTTCCAGAAATAACAGTGGAAGAGAATTGGAATTTTAAAATCAGGAGTGATTAATATGTTTAACAGTGGTTCTGCAAACTTCACACCTGCCATTGTTGGATTCAGTGTCCAATGGCATAGCAAGACCTAATCTGGAAGCTAAAAATTACTTCAAAGACCAGGACAGGAAGCAGAGAATAATCAGGTATAAGCTTCCACAGCAGGTCTCAAAGCTACAGTGGAGTAAGACTCTGTACGAAGAAGCCTCAGGTCCTCTAACCAAGCTGACAATTCTTTTATAAAACAGCTGTGGTGAAGCTGCAGTCAGACAGAACCAGACAGATGTCAACAAACCAGAATGAATTAAGAAAAGGTGAACAATGTACATCATTAAAAAAAAAAAAAAACCAAAACAACAAAACCTACATGTGTGTGCAGCATATATAAAAGCTTTTGCTTTTGGTGCTGAACAGCAGTGATTGGCTGGAGCAACTGCCTGGCCTTGCAACTCACAGGTAAAAAACGTGGCACTGAGTGAATACATATGGCACAAAGGGGGCCTGGGAGCAAGAGAGGAAACTCCTGACCTCCTACAGCACTCCTGGCAGTCATAGAGCGAAGAGTGAAACCTTCTGGAAGGAAAGGACTTGCCATGGATGGACCACCTTGCTGTTTTAAGTAGGGCTAATGAAAGGCAGCCAAGCAAAGGAAAACTCTATAAATCTCTGGAAATGTTGCCTAATAGTGAGAGTGACATTTCCCAGGGAAGTGGCAGGAACACTATCAACGGAATCCTTTAAAAACAAACAAGTTTAAGTGTACTCCTCAGTCCCTGCCTCCCAACAGTGCAGCAGACCATATTGAACTGTATGTGCAGCATGAACCCTCAACTCTGCTTTACAGCAGAATACTTTTACTACCAGAATTAATCCAACTCCTCAAATTTGAGTGGACAGTGAAGAATAATTAATCCAGGATACTGTCTTTTCTGTACCTCAAGCAGCATAATCTCCAAGGAAATTTCAGAATTTGAAATGAAAAGTGGGGAAGATTAATATAGATTTGGGGTCTTAATTAGTCCTGTTTTCAATGTTTCCAAAAAGCTAGGACAATAGAAGGACTAAAAGCAGTTGTGAGGAAAGTAAAGCTTGCTCAATCATAATGGCATTAGTCTTGAAGTTGCAAAAGTGGGACCTGAGCTCCTGGTCCATCATCGTCTCCTTTGTAACTTCTATGTGTCAGCTCCCAGCTACCAGAAGGAGAAAGCACTTCCTTGCCTTACAGCAAGACAGACACTGGTATTGTCTTGCCAGCTAAATAAGTACTAAAAGGACACAAAAAATGGACAAAACCATAAAATTATAAACTTGAGGGAATTTAAATTGTACTTTTGCATTTTAAAACAGTTACAAGAAACCTAGTAATATTGGCTTTTTAAAATTAAAATCAGTTAAAAAAGAGAAAAATCTTAACTTGAAAATCCCATTTGGAATATGTGGGTTATCTTCTTTCCAAACAGATGGGTAGTTGCCCAACTGTCTGCTGGGTACACCCTGGGAATTTGGAGATCACTGTTTATAGACATGACATTCTTTGAGCAAGACATTCAAACAGAGAAGAAAGCTGATATGCAGCAGCCACGGGCACTGGGGTGTCCACATTGTCAAGTCCCAATCCTTGGTTCCTAAGCCTTGGCTAACAGACAGTCTGGTAAGAAGGTTTGCTGTAGAATTCATTCTCCCTCTCATATTAGAGACAGATCTGGCTAACTATCCAATATGGCAGACCCAATTCTGGCACGGAATCAATCCTAAAATTCTTCTTGACAGCTTGCTGTCTCACTGTACCCACAAGAAGGATACAGCAGTGCATCTTGCCCCCAAAATTCAAATTGCTAGCTGCTTTCTTTTTCTGGGAGATATCTTGCAAAGATGATTGCAGTTACAGATACAGAACACCCTCCACACTAGCTTCAAACAAACAGTTTCTGAAAAATACAGACCCAGCATTTCTGTCACCCACAGCAGGAACTGTGAAGCAATTTATTTTCATCAACTTCATCTTATTAAAAACACTCAACAAAAATGCACTGACACTTTGTATGAAAAATAAAACAAATTGAAAGACAGGGAACATTTACAAGGTTATTCATTTTTTGCTTGCCACATAGAAGCACTAGATATAATAATGGAAATGAACAGGGGAGAGCATTTGAAAAAGATTTGTGCCTATGACAAGTCAAAGGACACAGAGAAGCACAAGAGACGATGTATTCTGATCTGACAGAGCCCCCAATGTGACATGAGTGAGAAGACGACAAACACATTCCTCAGTGGTTGAGTGCAAGAAAGAAATGCTGCAGGGATCATTCCACAAGCACTACGTGGCTAAACTGCAGCTAGGATTTGTGAGCTCAGGTTGTTATCTGCCAGCCCTATTCCCTCCAGTACCTTGAGGGGGAGGGGGTTTCTAGGAGAACCCCCAGCTAGGAGATTTTCTGTTAAACAAGGGCATAATTCATCACCTGCCCCTGTCTGTGCAAGCCAGCATTCTGCTGGCACATGACATGGCACAGTAGTAGTACACTTGTTCTTTCCAAACAGGCAGATTTTAAACTCCGAGAGGAGTTTAAACATTTCCAAGTGTTGCACTGGTTCTAAGCACCACTGGGCAGCTACACAAACCCCACTAAGTGCTGCATATCTGTATCTACCCATCTGTGTGTGAGAGAGTGTGCCTATGACTCCACAGAAGAAGAGAATAAACACTCTAAAAAGCCAAACAGAAAAAAGCAAAGGAAAGAATGAACATTATTCCCTGGGCTGGAAAATAAGGCATACAGACACTACATCTTTCCTGAATCCATGGCACAGAAAAGAATTCAAATCTTCTGTGTTCCCATCAGCATCTAAAATCCTTTACTTTGGCAATGGCTATAGAATTGAAAGTATGCTAATGCCAGCTCTTGGAGGATCTGGAAGAAGGTAAATAACACGTAGCCTGTAGGGGAGAAAAACACTAAGAAGCATTTTCATGAGCCTCCCTTCCCTTTTATCTTTCCCAGATATGACAGGTTTTCACTTCATTATAGTACTACTTTTCCAATTTATTCTAAGCAAGCAAGCAAGTTCTGAAAATCCCAGAACAGTAACCAGAACTTATCTCCTATTACATTTAGAGATGAAAAGCAACTTATTGGTGAATGAAGTTTTGGGGGTTTTTTATCCTGTCTATGTAAGATTGACAACATCAGTCTATCTTCTCATGATAAAAATGTAAGAAAACCTGTTGTGCAACAGCCATTGCAAGGAGGTTCAGGGAAAGGAGAGACCCAGTCTCTGGCAGGCAGTGTGCACACTACATGCTGTGACGATACAGACAGGAGCTATGTTAGGACAAAAGACTCTGTAAGAGCACCTAGCTGTCACGTGTTGGATGCTCTGGACACACCCCAACTCTTCCAATCCTTGCATTTCACATGAGAGAAACAAGTTTTGACAAGCATTAACCTCCTTTTCTTTACTGATAGGGAACTGTGAAGCCAAGTGACTTGTCCAGGGTTACAGTCACCCAGTATCAGAGCTGGGATTAGTACCTGTGGTCCCTTGTGCCTTCTACTCCATGCTGTCCTCACCATCAATTTCCTCTTTGCCTGCTAGAACACTCAAAAAGCCAGAAAACAGCAGGGTTCTGCAACTCAATATGAAGGCAAGTGTATGTTAAAAATAGTCTCAATTACTTTTTCCTCACTGGATATATTCTCTAGGAGATTGCAAATATTCTCACAGGCTGCAGCTCACTTTCGTACACACCAAGGTCCACATCTTGCATTATTTTCTCATGTCCCTGCTACAAGCCAAGACATGAAACTAAGAAGCTCTAGTTGAGTTTCAGTGCCTGAAGGAGACAAGACTTTGCTCTTTAAAAGCAAAGATAAATACAAGAATAATTGTGTTGATTGGAGAGGAGCAGAGAAATTGCATCCAACAGCATTCTATCTCTTTCCTTTGCCATTTTTCCATCTGCATCCCATCATCACCACCTTCTCAAAAAAAGATTTGAGTTCCTAACCTCAAATGACCCATTACATATCATCAGAGATGCAAGCTTAGAATAATCCTAGGCTTTTTTCTTTCTTTCTTTTTGGTTCATTTTATTTATTCTTTCAGGAACCAAAATAGTACATAATCAGTTTTCATCAGCTCCTATCTGAAGGCTGGTTTTTGCTGTGATGCTTGACAGCAGCTTGGACTTTCCATTCCCAACAGTTGCTTTGTATGTGGGATTGTAAACTGGTATTGTCCCATTCTTGTCCAGTGCCAGCACAGCAAGGACTTCTCCATGATTAGATTACTATTGCACCACACTCCTATCACTTAAAACAGCAAACAAAAGACATTTTTCATGATTATTTCTAATTTCCATCTGGTGGATTATGCCACAACTTCTTAAGAGGTGCCTTTGCCCATGTCCTAGGGAGATTTGAGGAATAACTCAGAGAGCCCTCACTGAGGCAAGGCAGCTACATACTACCTCCAAATCAGGATTGTAACTAAAGAAACAGGCTGGCTCTGAGCAATGCCAGGAAAAATGCTGTTAAAGAAAGACTAACTGGCACAGAGAACACCAGGACCATGCTACTACCAGATACTTCTGGCAAAATAACAACAAAAAAAAAAACAAATGCAAACAAACACATCAGTTTTGATCTGTAAAGAACGAAAAGCTGTCTTTTAGCCAGTAGCAAAAATGGTGTGAAATGCTAAAATTCTTGCCAGATGGGATTGCCTGCAGCAGTCCATTACTGGGTATGCAGCTCTTGTTTTCTCAGGACAATTTATAAGATACTAACAGCTACACCAATTATGTATTTATTCTTATAAAAGTGTTAAATGGAGAAATCTCTAGATGAAAGCTTATGCTGAAACACAAAAGTATTTCAGGTAAGTATTATAAATGCAAAAAATTAGGATTACCAAGAACCACTTTCTAATGCTCTAGGATGGAAGTCAATTCACACATCTTGTTTTAGTCAGGCAAGGTTTGTCCACCAGTGCTTGCAATTAGCTGTCTGTTAGGGAAGCAGTTAATAATTTATTTTTATTAAGTGATATGACATTTACACATATAAAGCACAACTTTGCTTAACCTAAACAAGTAGGTTTTCAAGTTGCTCTTCTATGCAAACCTGAATGTACCACTGGGTACCATCACACATCACTGAGCAATGTCCTAGAGCTTTTACTGTGCTAGAATTTGACTAGATATCCATGTGGCACTTGTTAGTTTTTAAGATGCACGGCTTCAGGCATGCACTCCAGCAAGATGCAAAACCCAGCTGCAGTTATATAGAAAGAGATACAAAGACATACAACATCAGGTGGAAATCTCCATCATAAAGACAGATAAGTCTTTAGTTCTCTTCTGTCCTGATGTTTACTGTGCCAACAGCTGTAAAACTCTCTTAAGTTTTGCCACAGAATGAAACACAGACTGAAATGGCTGCACTGCAAATGGTAGGGTTGGCACTGCCACAACCTTGATGAACCGTGGGCCATCTCACAGTAATTCTGGCTGATGATTCACAAGAAACTGGCTACTCCTTTTGACCAATTAATTTGAGAGCTAGAAAGCTCACTACATTTCAAAGGGATCTGTCTCAGACAACAACAGACCAACAACGAAAAACCTCTAGAAGAAAAAGGAACTGGTGATTCTCCTTCCAGGCTACCATCCTACTTGCAAAATGTCCTTCCATACATATATATGGCTGATCATATATGTGGCAGGGAAGAGGTTAAAAGTTGCCCAGGCTGACATGCTCTGTAGTTCTTTGACAGCTTTTTCTCTGCACTGTTTTCTATTGATTAAATAATCTCTATCAGATATGAAGCCCCTTGTTATTGGCACAGCCTATAAATTATTCAGAAGTTATATAAATTCTTATGGCGGGCATGAATTTTTAAACCCTTATTTGGCACTGGGCCAGGAGCTCTTATTTTTTTCTTCCCCCCTTGCCTGCGAGAAAATGTGCAAGTGTTAAGATTTCTGTTTTCTAAAAGACAATTTTAACTCGAGTTTGCATGTTTGAATGGATATTGTATTTGATTGCTGCTTACATTTGGGCATGAACAGGTTGGGGCTTTTGGGGAAAAGAGGTAGTAAGAGATTATACTGTTGTGCTCTGTACCTTTGATTTATTTGGGATGAAAGGTGTTTTGAGCAGTGCCCTCATGGTGTGTAGTCGTGGATGCCAAGGCACTGCAGCAGCTATCCTATATGGGCACATGATATGGAATGGATTTAGCCAGAGGGATCCTCAGCACAGGATGGGCAGAGCTGAGACAACACCCATCAGGTCACTGCTGCAATTCTGTTAGTGACTCTGTACTTGGGGGCTTTCTTCTTCAGAGCTAAGTGGCCTTTGCTGTAACAACCAGGGCCCAGACACACACACAACACTGCCTACCAAAGTCTAAAAGAGAAGTCAGGCATGAGAATGTACTGTGGCTCTGAAGCAACATGTCACAGAATTGCTCATGTCACAGAATTGCTCCACTATGGGCCTGCTTTTCCCCAAGCCCAGCATCATGGCCTGGATGGTATCCAAGCATACATGTCAGGCAGTGAGCAGAGGATACAGTCAGGCTTTTGGGCAGAGCTTATTAAGACTTTGTTGCATGGGATGTAGCATTAATTCCCACCAGGAGCTCTGCAGGCCCTGCTTTGTGCCAGGCTGGTGTCCCTCTTGCGAGCGGTGACACCCGCGCCTCTTCCCTGGCGCCTGGCAGCTCCTGGTCTCCAGCTCACCCTGAACTCCAAACCTCACGTGCACTGGCTCCACTCCTACCACTGACTGGCTTTCTTCTGGCTACACATGCTTGCCATTCCAGACAGTCCTAAAACAAGTCAACAGCAGAAGAAAAGGGGGTCAAAGTAGCTGGTTACAAATATTTTCCTTAGTTATAATCAAGGCTCAGGTAGAATGCTATTCTGCCTTCCAATCCTGTTTTATTTTCTTTCCCCATATCACAGCACCTGACATCCCACAGCCTCACTCCCAAGGTGCACACCTACCACAAAATTAATTTTCAGTGCTGAGCCTTTGGAGCCACTCTGACTTTCTGAACTCTCCCTCTGCCTTTAGACAGGTTTCCCTGCAGATGGGTTGAATGCCAAAGTCTTGGCCTACCACTAACAAGAACACACAGAACCTTGTTTTTCTTTTTTCTGCATCCTCTGGCATCTCACAATTAGTTTTCAACAAAAATAAACAGAATGACAGGAAAACCCTACAGGAGAGGACAGGCAGCACAAAGGCCTCTGCAGACACCACCAGACCTGTAAGTCCTTGACTCCTGCTGCCACCTGGTTTTGTATGAGCCAGAAATGTGAGTTGTGCACAGCTAGGAGGACATTTTAATTTTCTTATCTGCCTCATTGTGATGCACCTTCATCTCTGAAATCAGGAGGTGGTGTGTTGTGTACATTGAAATGAGATTTGGGCACTTGCCCAGTGATAGCATTGTACTGATGAAAGATGAGAAAGGCACTTATATTTGAAAAAGGTGCTGAGGAATGCATGGCACACTTCAGAGAACAATTGTCTGGTGACCACTCCTCTCAAAACAGATTCTTGCTTAAAATGCTGATCAAACTGGACGACATAGAGATGTAAAATAAATGCTGCCACAAAATTTGAAATTTGAAATCTTATATGTGGTGATTTGAAAATCATTCAACGTAAATCCACACATATATACACAAATATCTGTATGCATCTTGACATAGAAATTTACAGATATATATACACAGACATCAATGGAAAGGGAATCAAGAAATACCAGTATTACCATCTGAAAGAAAAGGGCACGGAGTGGTCATAGTATGTAATTTTTATTTTCTATTTTATTTCCACTCCCCACCAAGCCCCTGACAGCTGAAACTAAATAGTTAATCAAATGAGATCAAAAGAGATAATGCCACCCCTGTTGGGAGTTCTGCAACAGAACTATATCAGTTGGCTTAATCCCCTCTGGAGAGGGAAGTTCCATCTCCTGTGGACTGTCTGAATGCCTTTAGCTTGCCATGCTAACAGCTCCTCCAAAAGGGGACAAGTGCTTTTCTGTGATCCAGAGAAAAGCTGAATGTACTGCATAAAACACAGTGCATAGAACTCTGTGTAGGGTCAGCTCAGGAAAGACCTTTTCTATACAGGGCACAGAGAAAAGAGGATCATCCCCCAGGTTCACACAGCTCATCTGCAATGCAGAAATCACCAAGGATTGGTGATTTCTGTAATATACCCTCCAGTGTGTATTACAGAACACACCAAAATTTTGTTATTATCTGTTACTGCCTTACTCCTTCTCTTAGTACATGTCCCACCCTGGAAGCGTTCAACATCAGCTTGGGTGAGGCTCTGAGCAACCTGGTCTAATCAAAGGGTTCCCTGCCCATGGCAAAGGAGGGGTGGGACTGAATGATGTTTAAGGTCCCTTCCAACCCAATCCAATCCATGATGATTCTATGATTTGTATTTCCCTAAAATTCCTGACTGTCTGCAATTCCTTAGTCAAACTGACTGGTGCACACCCAAGTTTCGGCAGCCCACTGATCATTCCCCATACCAGGCCACTTTGATTCATTTTGATCTTTAAAAAAGGGAGGATGAAGCCCCATCCTGGCTGTTTTGTCTATTGACATTATATGATGGGAGAGATGGAGGCATTGATTGTCTGTAGCTATTTCTAAATTATCTATTACTGTGGACTCCCAATCTTGCTTGAAGGCCATCAGTGTGATCATACAACAAATGTGAAATAATTCAACTGTCAGTAATATTGCCCATTTAGCCAACACAATATATCTCAGGCTGTATGTCACTAACAGAGAGCCACAGTGCCCTCTGTTTTCCCCCCACACCTAGATGTGTAGTCCACAGTCTTACTAAATAAGACAACTCAAAATGGTGGATAAAGAGATGGAATAATAGATTTCATAGCTATCACCACCTCTCCAACTATCTTGGCAAAAAGAACCCTACCAAAATAAACAGAAAAAGACTGCTTGGCTAACATACATATGCTAACAGATTTTTATTGTTATTTTTTAAAACTCATTCTCAGTGTTAAATAAACTGTGGAAAAAGGATTTGATTCATGGTTGCATTAGGAATCCACTCTACCAAAGCCCCTTGTCACAAATTAAATCATAAACTAAAAGTCAAACATGATTTGTGAAATTAACAGTTATCGAGGAAACGCTCCCAGTGCTGCATTGTGATTAGTCTCTGGCTTCTGAAATATCACCCATAATTCATGAGCTTCTCTGAAACCATGCCACTACTGCTAGTGCTGGGATGGCATGCATGATGGAAAGGTGCTGCCACAACCAGAGAGCAATCCCTTTCCTGATGCTGGTGAGAACCAGAGGTCACTGTGTCTTATTATTTGGGAAGGTACATGCAAACACACTTCTCAGCCCCCACACACTTGTAACACCTCACCCTCCGCAGGCACTCTCTTCCACCTCTCAGATTTATCAAAGGCCACAGCTGTTTCTAATTTTGAACACGGAGGCTTGGCAGAAGCTCTGCATTGTGCCCTTTCTTTAAAACAGCGACTAATAAAAAATGAAACTTAATTAACAGTCATTTGTTCTTTCAGTGTCAGTGTCTTTCAGCAGAGGGATTTGGTGCCTTTGCAGGGGGATGCAGACAGCTTAATCTTACAGGCAGAGGAGCTACAGCACAAAGCAGGCTTAGTCACTGTTAAAGGCTAAATGGTCACTGGCAAAGCATGCTTTGGAGACCAACGTTTTTTAGAAGTCAGGATATCCAAACATAGCTTAAAGATATGGGATGCTTTCCTTTACAAGGTGATTTTCATCATGAAGATGTTTTCCTGCCAATAAATGCAGAATTTTTTTTTTTTAAATAATAGTGTAACACCATTCCCACTTCTCTGAGCACCAGATATTTTTCACAAGGAGCAAAATAGCCCTCAAGTCTTAGGGGGTAAAGAAGGAAAGCTCAGCTTCTGGCTTCACAGGCATTCAGAGCAAGAAGAAAGCTTCAGCACCTCTACAGCCCATCCCCTCATGGCCTTTCTTCTGCATGTATTCATACATTGCCACCACTGCCACCATCAGCTGTTTGCTCTGTTCGTGCAAGAGTGTGTATTTGTGTGTGTGTACCTAGGGTTACACACAACATCATGAAGAAGAACATTCCCTCTCTTTTAATCAAAAAAGGGGACTCATCCCCCCTTTAACCTGAATACAGAGAAAATATCCTCTGCCTCTCTTTTCAGGATTAAAGGAGAACATACTCCCTGTAAAGCCTGATTTCCCTTTGCTGCCTATCTGCTCACAGAGCAGGCTGTGTTAGATCTGGGCCTCTGTCCTCAGCTGCAGCAAACAGGGCTTCATGGAGCCATGTCCATTTATGCCACTGAGGACAGAGCATTCAGCTCTGAAAACATCTGAGCCAGCCTCCACCCGGTGCCTGCACGAGCTCTTTCTGGCAACTGTATTCCACCACGGATGGCAGGCTCTGCCCCAAAGGAGGAGGGGGAAGCCAAAGGAAATTACTGCCTGCTCTACTAAGCTAACCCTTAGGCAGAGAGGCCTCGCTTCTCAGAATAGGAATTCATTGCTCCAGTAACAAGACTGGATGAATAGTCCATGAGGGACTGTTACCTCCATTCAACATACTTTCTTTGGATAAACAGTCGTTCCCTTCATGTGTTGAGACACTAAAAAGAGGTCACCAGTGGATGGTGGCTTTTAAAAACAGTTTAATCTTTTTTAACCACTCTCTTCTACCTGTAATAACCTGTTAAAAAGATTGAAATAGCAGAGTTCCCTACCGGGTCACCCTTTTCTATTTGGAGAACATTGATTTTTGTCCCGTCGTGTCACGATTAATGTGGCCTGTTTGTTTGACAACAGATACAACATATTTAGTGCCCTAAATCAAGCTAAAGTGATTGTCTGTGGACAACATCCCTGTCTGGTACTGGTAATGATCTGGAGAAAAAAAAGAAATCTTAAAAAAAAAAAAGCTTTGCTACATAACTGTCACTGCAGAACCATCAGGGGATTACAGTGGCCCTTAAAGCCAAAATCGGTTGCTGACAGGACAAACTTAGAACACCTGTAGTGAGAGTTCAGGGTTTCAATGAAAACTGTTAGACAAAGGAGGTTATCCAAATTATCGACTCTAAGTCTGTTACAGCTTTGATTCAAAATGGTTCCAGATCTTACAGGTACAAGACTTCCTTCTCTCTTGCTGTTTTAGAGAAAACATTGGTTTGTCCTCTTTCTTCTATTTTAAGTAGGAAAAGAAACAGCACATAAGTTTCTTATAAGTAAAGGCTCACACCAGGAAAGATATTGAGGTGCTGGAGAATGTCCAGAGAAGGACAATGAAGGGTCTAGAGCACAAGTCCTGTGAGGAGTGGCTGAAGAAGTCGATATGTTTGGCCTGGAGAAAAGCAAGCTCAGGGGGGATCTTACCATTCTTCACAACTTGCTGAATGGAGGCCGTAGCCAGGTGGGGGTCACTCTCCTGTCCCAGTTAAAAAGTGACAGGATGAGAGGAAATGGCCTTAAATTGCACCAGGGAAGGTTTGGATTGGCTATTAGGAACAATTTCTTCACTGAAAGGGTGGTAAGGCATTGAAACAGGCTGTCCAGGGAAGTAGTGTAATCATCATTCCTAGAAGTGTTCAAAAAACATGTGGATGTGGCACGTGGGGGCCTGATTTAGTGGTGAATATGGCAGCAGTAGGTTAATGGCTGGACAATGATACATTTTCCTTAATGATTCTATGAAAGTACATAAAATAACATGAGAAAAGCCAGGGAAATAATGAGTGTTCATTCCTCATCCAAATACCAAATATCACACACACATACCAGCAGAGGGTGAAAACACACCTGTTCTATTCTTTCAGAAATGTTACCAGGTTCCAAAACCCTGGTCTCCTCCCTCCCTCCTTTCCTTCCCCTTCCTCTGGCAGAAGCCAGTAATACCTACAAATATTTTTTATTTTCGTAAACATCATGCAGCTTTAAAACGTGGGGATGTTCTATCAACTTCAGGATGGCTATTTCCCGCTCCACCTGGAAGAAACAAAAAGAAACAGAGAAGATTAGAAGCTTGGCCTTAGAATACATTAGGTATTGTCACACATTTTCTTCTCATTTTTCCATTTTCCACTACTCTTCATATGCAGAGGATACGGAAAATTGTAACAATGTATCTTATTTAGCACTTACATAATTTAAGAAAAATTCAATTTATTCAGCCTCAGCACTCCCTGCCCTGCAGAACTGAAAACCAGCAAAATTTCAAGGTTGAAAGAAAAGTCCCAAATCTACCAAAGAAAATTAGCTGTGGGAGTTAGACGAGCATTCAAGGCTGCTCCTGCCTCACAATCCAAAGCCAATGACATATTCTCAAAGTACAGAAACTCTAAGATGTCACGGAGGGCTCTCCTGACCTCCCACAGCCACAGGTGTGGCTGCCCTACAAACTGCATACTCAATTAATGTTAGAAAATCCCCATCCTGAAGAACTTGCCATGCATGTAGGGGAGAAGATATACAGCAGGGTGATTTTATAGCTCCAGAACTGAGGCGCAGAAAGGGAAAGAAATATAAGAAGTGACATAAGAAGTACAAGGCAGAACAAGAAATTAAACCAGATTACTGGAGATGCAGTATTCAGAGCCTTAAGCACAAGACTGTGCTTTCCCTCAATTCCCAGTCTGCCCAAGTGTGGCTACTTCCAAGAGCATGTTTTCAGTGCTGAGTTAACAAGATGTGACTAAGTCCCTGTAATTAGTGCAAGCCCTGTTCTCACCCAAAATTCCTATCATGACCACTAAGGGTATTCATTAGAGACGGAGTCAGTGCAATTCCTCAGCTGTTAGCAAAATTGCTCTGCTGCTCGAAACCACACTGCAACTGCTCTGATTTGACCTAGGCTAAGTTGAAGGGAGTTAATGTAGCACTGTGGAGACTCTGGGTATGTGAAATAAACTCTGCAACAAGATGCAGTGAAAGCATTGCACAGTCGGGCGTGCCAAATTTCAAGGAATCCACAAAGGCAGGAAAAAGACCTAAAGAAGCAAACAAGGACAACCAGGTAGGATTTTTTCCAGTCCTTTAAATAACTGATTGTCCCAGAGCTGCTATACTGACAAACAAACCATGAGCAAACTACAAAACCATCCCTTAATGTCTCCCCTGCAGGGATCAGATGAGTAATTAGGAACTTGCCCCAGTACACCTTTAGTTCTTGATGTCCTTTAACTTCCTGAGAGAACATCCTCTGCTAAGCCTGAACACAGACAACTTTACCTGAAGGCCAGTAAGATACTCTGCAGGAAATTACAAAGTGGTAGTTTGCAGCACCATGCAGAGGAGGATTTCCCAGCATGTTGGTTATCACCCCAGATCTCTCTTCCTCTACAGCACCACATAAAAACAGCAAAAGCAACTTTTGCACTGCATCATCTTTAGCCTTCCTCACATACCGGCATGGAAGAAAGTATATTTGTACATGTGCCAATCTCAGTCTTTCAAAGATACTTATTCCTCTCTGCAGAGTCAAAAGTCATCTGAGAGATTCCACTTCCACACTTGGGATCTCTGAAAATAGCTCCTTCAGAGAAGTGGGGAATGCAGTTAAACATGTATGTATGCAGTTCAGCACTGCCAGAACTGCTAGGAATTCAGTGATACACAGTGCTTGATGGTGACAGGTCTGTGGGTGTTAACTTACTCATGACCAGCACTCTGATGAAAGCTACTTATACAAACAGGAAACAAAAGCTGGGCAGATTTCAACTGTTCAGCTATTTCACCACAGACCCAGGGGGTAGCTAGTTTATTCCATTTTTGCCTCCTCTTCAAAAAGACCTGTTACTCTTCTCTCTTACAAGATATGCACTGATACTTTCAGAGGGCTTGTTCAACCCTGTAATTGATAAAAGTTGGATTTGCTTCAAAAATGAGGAAAAACAAAACAGAAGAAGCACCCACTCTCACAACACTCTCCCAACAGTACTGAGATTCACCATCAGCAACATGTACTGCAGCTGCTCAGAAACTGCAACTCCAACAAAGTTCCTTTTGGATGGGGAAATACAGGTATTTCATGGGGAATGTGACCAGTGCACTAGCTATGACAAGGATAATCCAACCCCAGTATTCCTATGAAAAATAAAGCTCCCTGCAGATGGGCTGTGTAACTGCATTGGTGTTTCACTTCAGAGAAACCTCTTGGTTGGTTCAGTGGCAATACAAGTTCAGATCAAGTGAGTGATGGATGGCAGCATCCAGTCAGGGCCCAGCTTGGTTACTGTCCTAAAGCATGAGAAGAGGCAGTGACTTATGGCTACCACTTGGAGGAGGCAATTCAGCTACAGCATTGTGTGGCCTATGTTTGGTAACAGACAATGAGAATAGAAAGGCAGTATCTACTTATTACCTACAGATTTACTATAGGAGTCAACTGAAAAGAATTAACCCAAGTTGCTTTTCTTTCACCGTAAGTGTGCGAGTGTAAAAGGTTTTATGCATATTTTTAAATTCCTGGGAACTAAATCCTAAGAGGAAATACAGTTTTGGGTCTCAATTTCAAGCCAGGTATGTAGAGGGCATCTGTCTTGATGTGCCTGGCAGTATTTGACTGCAGTGTGTTCAGTTCAGTGGTGTGCTGTCTGCGCCAGTCAGCTTTCCACAGTCTGCTACCTCTTCTATCTGTAAACCAAGGACAAAACTGATCTACTTATCTCAAGTAAGACGTTCAAGTAATGCCCTTCAATGAAAGGGCATTTATGAAGGAAAAATGTCATTACTGTACTTCTTGTAGTCCAGGACTTTGCCCTATGTAGAGGCACAAGACCGTAATGGTTTTATTATTTTAGGATCTAGAGATTCCCAGTTCTCTAAACAGCCGTCTGACAAAGCTCATTCTCAAAAAATCTTACAGCAGTGTCCTGCCTCTTTGTCCTTTTAAAGCAAAACAAGCGTTCAGAGAAATATGCAACAGACCACCTTCTCAGAATTATTGCTGCAGTCAGTACTGATGGGTCTCTCCCCTGCATCCTGGTAATTTTTTATATGCCTACAAAGAAGCCAGTAATTGATACGGGTTGGACACAGACTGTAGATCTCAATAGCGATGTCACTGATGCACGGCTCAGGAGGACCTAGGAGCCATCATGTCACTAGGAAAGGAGAGGTATCTGAACTCATTGGCAAAATAAGAGAGGCCTGAAATAGCATGCAGCTTTGCCTTCTTCCCCAGAGCTTTGCCAGCCCCTGGCATGCCTTTTTTTGCGCAGCCCTGTGTTTGTAAGCCATGGAATGGTGTCCAGCTCCAAGCTGGCAAGGACAGGGGAGAGGAGAAACCCTGCAGGGGTGTTTGCTTTAATGCACATGCAATTATCAGAAAGCAGGGCAAGCTCAGAATAGCCTGTCTAGGGAGGCTCAGAGCCTGTGATAAACAGGAAACATGGAGAAACATTTGCCTAATGGTTAAAAGAGAAAGGAATAAAGCAAAGCTTTTCTGTTACACGAATGCTGGGTCACATCACAGGATCCCAACTAAAGCCAGGGTTGCCTCATGCCGTAGTGGGCTACTCACTGTGTCTTGAAACTGGGAGAAACATCTGTGAAAGGCTGTGCAGGGCAAAAGCAGACACACTGGTAACGTGTAGCTGTGCAGGTGCCATGCAGGTGTCAATTAGAGGTTCTAAAAATCTGTGCAGGAGGTTGATTTGACAGGATGCTCCAGTGATTCAGCTAATGACAAAGTGCAACACGGGGGCAACGTGACCCGTAGAGGAATCATGCAGTACTTTGCATCCCTCTCTACTTCAGTGTCATTCTCCCCCTGAGGAAATCAAATCTCTCTGGTTTAAGCCCATCTTGTCAGCAAATTGGCACTGGCAGCAAGTGCTCTGCTGTCTTGCCTTTTGAGTCAGGCACACAGGGTGTTAATTCACTAAGACGGCAAGGAGGGCAGGTCAAGGGAGCCTCATAGTTTGTCTCAGTGAATAAGGAAAGTTTCCTTTTCTCTTGCATTCACTAGCTCAGTAGCTATTGGGTCACTCATGACCCATCTGCTCCTTGAAAAATGAGGCTCACAGCTGTTTCATATTACCAGGCTGTATTTTATCTACCAAACCTGTGCAAGCACTATGCAGCAACCATTGCTAGCAGTTTCTCAAAGTACACCTACATGCAAAAAGCTGGGGGACAGCAGATGACATTTCTCCTTGGAAGCTCTGAAGCTCACCAACAGCACACCAGAAAGCCCTCTCTTTCTCCATTAGCATCAGTAGCACTCACAGAGCAAAATGGTGCAAGGAGGGAATGGTGCAGGGAGGGTAGGTGTTCTTGTGAAAATCAAGCTCTCTCTAATGTTGACCCTACTTTGAGGTAACTAATGAAATAGTTTTCAGAACTCATGGCTGTCCCTCACTCATGAGAAACTCATCCAGGACATGACCTTTTCTGAATTGAGAATTCTCTACACTCAGAATGAAGTTCAAAGGGTGCAGAGATTTGGCTGCTTATCCAACTCCTCCGGCTAGAACTCAGGTTGGAAGCCTTGTACCAGAGCACCTACTTTCTCTAATGTCTGGCCTGCTGTGCAGTAATTTGCATTTCCATGATGAGGGCACAGAAAGCAGAGTAAATCACTCTGGTATTTCACTGAGTTGAAGTGGCAAAACCAAAGGCATCTCATAGGAAAAAACTAATATTAGGTTCTCTGAAAAGTCTGTGTTCCTGCCATAGCAGAAATATGGGATTTTATTAATTTGGTACTTATGCTTTCATGTTATGTGGGACTGAAAGTTAGAAATGGTGAAAAATGCCTGGCTTTGGTGAAGACTGTCTAGGTCACCTGTTCACTCTTGCCCATAATGACAGAAATAGGCTACTCCTGAAATTGCAAGAGAACAGCATTAAAGCATAAATGGCTTTATACAACAAGTAACTGCAGGCCCATTATGCCCTGTAGGGTCATCACTGCTGTGATGGGACATCATTCCTCCAAACAGATTAAGCCATTACCAGATCTAAGCAATACCAAAACATCTAATGCATTATATCAGTTGCATCCACAATTTCTATGGGAGCTTAAATAGAGTTGAAGTGGAAAAATATCAGGGTTTAAGTGATTAAACATTAAAGTATCTTCCTCTGCAGCTCTGAATTTGGCTGATTTTTTTTTTTTGTAAAATGATCTTTCATTACCTTTATCCAAAACTTATTCAGTAGTCTATTATGAATGCAAATGGAGGACCATGAAAGTTGTGCATCTGTGGGGAGTATTTCTTGCTGCTATTGTAGCCATTAACCTCACATTTCTGAATATACTGAGCCAGATTCAAAATGTATTGAAGTCAACAAAAAACATCAATTGACTTAAGTGGGATTTGAATCAGACCTTCTAATGATCATTAAGTGGTATCTGGAAGAAATCTTCTATTACACAATTTTGACTAATTAAATGTTTTAACATGAATTCAGGTTTTCTGTTAAGGACTAGTAATTACAAGAAGATTTTACAAAAAACAGATAAATGAGGGGGAAAACTAGACTTAGATCTCCATAGAATCAGACAGCTAGACAATGCTCTACAAAATACTTACAACAAACAGACAAAATTACCGGAAAGCTGAGCAATTCCTCATTTTACTGAAGGCTCTATTATGGGCTTATTCCACCACAATTTTTGTTTGCATGTGTGCTTCTCAAAGCTATTTCCCCATAAATGAAAATGAAAATAGGTATGTGTGAGAAGCAAGTGAGATGCATATTTGATTTTAAAATTTGCACATGCAGACTTCTATACCATGAAGCTATAGGAGGGAAATTTACTTTCCACAAACTAGCATTATACCAAAATGTCAGTTTCCCTTTTTCCATAGTCCCTTCAAAACTGCAACTCCTAAAGCTCCATTGAATTTTAAAATTTAGCATAAAGTCTGAGAGTATGAAGTTGCCTGGATGGATACTGTGTTAATTTTCTTGGAAATCCTTTCTGCTGTTGCCAATGTACCTGCACAACATGGCCTGGCCTGACACATAGATTCCAAGGTCTTGAAGGGACAGATCCTACAGGTCATCCAGCCATGGAAAATCCTACCCAGGAACGTCACGGTTTAAAACTCTGTAGTTAACACCTGCCGTGTTCCGCAGGGCTCTGCCATCAGCTCCTGAGTAAATATGGCACTTTGACTTATCTGCAGCGTATGCTGCTTTAAGAAGCATCAGGGCTTCATGCAAGAGACACTGATGGGAGCTGACAAGGAGTGGATTTATTCATTCAGCACTTGAGATTATCCGCTGCCCAGTGGTACACAGCTAACGAGTGACTGACACACAAGTCTCTGCCAGCAGTCAGCAGAATAGGTCCCTTTCACTGGAAGGCAAATAGCCTCCCTGTGCCTCCTGTCACCTTCAGTGAGTGCCACATCCTGGATGCCATCGCCGAGTAGTGCAGGACACAGGACACAAATCTGCAGCCACTCTACAAGAGAAATAACCTGATCTTTGACTTGCCTTTCTTTTTCCCTCCTTATCCTGGTTTTTAATGTTAATGTACACTGTGTTTTCTATAATTCATGTGCACCCAGCCTGGCATTTATGAGAAACCTACCCCCACACAGCAGCCACAGCCAAGTCTGTGTGAACACTGGCAACCACTGCTCCAAAGCAGCACACTCAGTCCCTGTCATGTGTGCACCCCTCCTTGCTCTGCCACATCTACAGTGCTCACCCCAAATGCAGAGCTGTAAGTCTACTCTCCACTAGCAAAGCACAGAATCAAAGAATAACCTAAGTTGGAAGGGATCCCCAAGGGTCATTAAGTCCAACTGAAGGCCCTGCACAGGACACCCCGAGAGTCACACCAAGTGCCTGAGAGTATTGTCCAAATGCTTTTTGAACTCTGTCAGGCTTGGTGCTGTGACCATTTCCCTGGGCAGCCTGTATACAAATGTATGCTGAGCTCGTTTCAGGGGTGTATATGGCCCTGTGCAGGAAAGGAGTGCAATTCCTAAGTAATTTTCCCCCAGCAGAAGTTACTTCTTCTGAAGAGAAAAGGTGCAGCCCTGAACATCTAATGCCTTGTGGGCTGCTATGCTAAGCTACAGAAAAACAGTCACTCCCCACAGAGAAATAAGCTGTAAAATTAAGGGGTACGGAGAGTTCAGCTTCAAACAATGCAGGTGCAGAACTTCTTGTATTATTTGAGACATCACAGATTTAATATGGGCAATACCAAACATAACTCTGGAATGCTGAAACCAAAGAGTGTGTGGAGAATGTAGAAGATGCTGAATCCCATTAAGGAAATATGGGCAAGCACAAAGGAGTCAGTATAGCACAGCACAGCAAAATGTTCTGCCAAAAATATAGTGTGGAGCTTCTGAGAGCATTGGTTGAGGCTATGATAAGGCAGAGGGGTTCCCAAGAGCACCTAGGAATGGAACTCAGACAGTGAAGTGATGCTGACTGTACCATGGACTGGATCCTTGAGGGAGTCCACCATCAATAAGAAGAGAAATTTAAAAGCACAGTTTTGGAAAAGCTTCAAAGGACGACTTCTTTGCCATTTCCTACGCGTCTCAGCTAGCCTTTCTCTCTCTTCTTCTTTTTCTCCATTAGTCACAATGGTCTTGTTTAGCTCCTTGGCATTGTCTTACACAAATGTCCTTTACATTTTCTGTAATACTTTTCCAGAAGCAATCAATGGGATTGCTGCTATTCCCTTCTCTACATCTTTCCTTAATGGCCATCTCTGGTTCCCTAAGAAGAAATAAGGCAGGTAACAAATGCTCCAGGAGAGGGCAGAACAGCTGGAGCTCTGCAGAGATTGGAGGCAGAATGCCAGACTCCATCCCTGCCTTGCCCTTCTCCACAACAAGCTTAACAACATCATTGAATTCAGAGAGTGGAAAACAGATAATATGATTTTTGTTATTCTGCTATATTCTCCTGTCATTCACTTTTGGTTGCCCCTTAACTCTTTAGACAGATATTTGTATGTATTTGTCTATTAGGATCTTGTTTCAGCTGAATTAATAAACTTAGTGAGATACTAACAGTTGATGTCTAGAAGGGATCCTCCAGCCCAGCAGTCCCTCACAGCTGGCAGTCACAGAAGCAGAGTCTGAACCAACCCACAGCTCACCCCTTTGTTTCCAAAATATGGTGTTTTGAAACACAACTGCACCTCCCAGAGGGACACTATCCCAGACAAACAGCAGCATGGACCTCATCCAGAAACTGTGAAAAGGCCAAGGGCAACATATATTCACAGAGTTCATGTTTGCACTTTGCTTTGCAATTAAGAGGAAGCCTTGAGGGGAGGCCTGGCAGCTGCAGGCAGAGGCATCAACAGCTGACTTCCTGCCAAAGTGTGGAGCCAGTGGCTGGCTACTCAGGGAGGCCAAGCAACCCTCTAGCCCAGATCTGCTGCCCCAGCAGTCACCAATGGTTTCTACCACCCTACAGCATAAATAGCAGCTCCCACCTCACATGCACCATCTCTACATTGGTACTTCTATGTCCATTCCATCTTAGGGACACCCAAGAACTGACTGATCCCAAGAACTACTTATTCTCACCTGTGATGAAAAAATCAGTCTGCTTTGTCCATAATTCTGCCCCCAGTGTGTCTCTCTAGTGACATGACCATATCTGGTGTATCTCTGTAATGGCACGAACCAGCGCTTCAGTCCCAGCCATCCCTGCCCACTGATCTGGATGTGGGATTTTAACTTTTTCATGGAGACCCACCTCTACCACAAGCATATTTTTTCATATCTTGCAAAACTGGGCTTAACAGCATGGGAAATCAGCAGTAACCTCTTAATATCTTTATCTCTGGGCTACCTGTTTGGATGTAGCCAACAGCACATGAACTCAAAGCCTGTTCTCTCAGCTCTGGTGACTCACACAACAAAATTAGTGGCCTCAGCCTCAGCTCCAGGTCAGAGTAAACTACTGGGGGACAGTTAAATGGCTGTCATAATTCTTTCCCCTCCCTCACCTACTGCACCTCATTTTGGAGAAAAGGCACAAGTTTTCACAATGATGCTAACCCTGACACAACAGCTTTGTCCGTGGTGCCTGTCACTTCTTCCATCACATCAGGGATACAGCGAAGACAGCAAGCAGTACTGTCTGGGAGTTTTCCATTGGGCTTTAATCTTCAAAAGAATGACTAATAAGGCAGGAATTGAAGTACAAAGCAAGAGGCAGAAAGAGAGAGGAGAAGAGGAAATAAAATTGCCTATTTTGCCTGAGTCTTGAGGCTGCCTGTGCTCACTCCCTGCCTCTCCTCAGGTTCAGCCTGCAACAGAAGACATTACAGCAAGACTTGCACTCCCCTCAGTGAAGACAACATCTTCCTCTATTTTGTACAAGCAGCAGAAGCTGCAGAAAATTAGCCCATTGCTGCCATCAGCAACCAGGATCTCTCACAGCTGGGAGTTAAGAGATCAAAGACAGCAATGTAGGAACATTTTGTTTCTCAGTTATTTTATCTCTGCTCTTCTCATATCCTTCTCATCACACACCAGTCCCTTATTGCTGGAGGTGCTGATGACATCTTGCAGACTATCAACAGCAATATCAGGATCAAGAAGCCTCTTGGCAAGCAAGGTTTACAAACAGCATTGTAAAGACAGTTTCTCGAGCATCTCAAGACAAGTGATGGGGATAAGGTCAGTCATTCTTTCTCCTCATTGTCTGAACCTACTTAGGAAATGAGGACTTAAGACACCTCTGGCCCTATCCAGCATATCCTCTGGCGCTGAATACAATAATTTGTCACATCTTCATTATGTTTTCCAATACATTATTCAGTCAGGTCAGACTTTCAGAAGTACTTGGCATTGGCCTATCTCCTTATCTCAAAGTTTGTGGGACTCTTACTACTAATTGAGACCAGAGCCAGCCAGTAATGATTGGCAAATTCCATCTTTAAGTTCTAGGTCTCTAGAGATGGGTCTTGCAATATGAGGCCTGCCTTTCTATTTATGAATCTGTGTCTCAGACATTACTTCTCAGATCCTGCAGTATTTCTGAGCTGTTCTAAGTTGTAATGGTGAATTCTTCAGCTTCACCATACTAAGCCATAGCCAAACATATTCCCTACCCTAAAACAGGTCCTCTTTTCCACATAGTGACAATCACTTCTGCAGTATGGTCTTGAATTACCTGTGTCACTCCAAAACAAGCTATGTTGTTATGACAGGTGTTGTACTGCAGTGCAGATGCATCCAGCAGCACAGCATTGTTGCATAGAGATCAGGGAGAGCAATGAAATTAAGGCATTTTAAATTTGAGAAGGTGGTGTTTTTATTATTTCTGAAGAAGTTGTGGTTGTACATCTTCAAAATTCTTCCCATTCCTTTGTATCTGTCCTGTGTATCACATCTAACACAGAATTCACAGCTATTTGGCTTTTGATGAAGAGCAAAGATAGGATGCAACACTTTGGTAAGTCAGGTGACAACACATCGCTAAAGAAAGTGCTAATGACTCAAAAATTATTTAGCTAAAGCAACAGGAAAGTTCCAACAGTTTAGCAAATTAGCTTAATTCTCTGAGGACAGTGGACTTGGATGGACATGCTTATTCCAGTTATTCCTGAAAGTGGCAGAGAATGCATTCTAAAAAAAAGATGAGAATTTGAAAACTGCGGCTCACTTAAATCATACCACCTTAGGCCTGTACACCTTGGGATGCCTTGGCACATATAGAGGCATCCTGCTTTCACAGTCTAATTCATACTCCCTTGCACTTGCCAAATACTTAAAACTATATACATGTGCAAATCGAAAAGTGCTTACAAACATTTTGCTGAGAAGATGGCAGGCTAAATTTGAAACCAGCAATATTTGAAATGGACAGCTGGGCCAGATGTAACCCCCTCCCACCCCAACCTTTCAGTGTTTTCTTCAAGAGATCACATTCATCAGTC
Source organism: Ploceus nigricollis (assembly GCA_013399945.1). Taxonomy (NCBI): domain Eukaryota; kingdom Metazoa; phylum Chordata; class Aves; order Passeriformes; family Ploceidae; genus Ploceus; species Ploceus nigricollis. Next base: position 782,798 of record VXBC01012909.1, read on the forward strand.
AGCTGAACCTTGTTCCCAGATGTCTGGAATATGTCAAAAACAACCTGTGAATCAGGGAGGTTTCCAGTACTCAACCTTACAGTCACAACAGAGTTTTGGAATGAAAAGGCAAAGGATGCTGCTCATGTCATCCTCTCTCTGCAGAAAGGAAAAGCAATTACCTCTCTTTATAGGGGACGTAATTAGCTCCCTTCTTTCCAATGGAGAAAGCCTTTTCCCCAAGCTTATACTGCCTCCCACACAAACACAGGACAGACAAAAAAGCAACCAAAATCTTGCTGAGGCGGATGCCATGCTGAGGAAATCCAGCAGTAACCTCAGATATGAGGAAAGAGTGCCTGTGCTGTGAGGTTCACGTGTTGAATCCTGGCTTATGCAAACGTATTTGTGAGGAAAGTAGCACAGAGGTGCTCTCCTTGCACCGTACAGAACTCAGAGTATCAGCAGTTGGTAAGGAATTGTGGTGATTTTAGGAGGCCATCCCTCTTCCCTGCAGAGATCTACATAACCATTAAACAGAGTTTTTCCCTTCCTTGGTAACAGTCTTACTCCATGCCAAGTGGACAACTTGAGGGTTATCCACAGTTTTGTCCTGTCCTTTGGTATTATTCTGCTGCCCACATGTTCCTGTATTTAGAGTAGGGCAATGTTACACATCTAAACTAGGAGCCTGTTCTTTATTTTAGAGTGCATTCCTTATGCTACCACAGAAGCCACATAAAACCAACCACATTCTGTGAAATCCTAGAGACTGAGAACCCTTTTTTTTGACTATTTCTCCTCTGGTTTTGCGTTCTTATTCTTGCTAATGTTTCCAAATTGTTTCCACATTGCTAACCACTTTTTTCCTAAGGCAAGAGTGATTTTCCTGGCAATTTTCTACACAATTTCCATGTTCCCTTCAGGATGGCTGGGGACTTGGAACTTGTAGAAAATGTTTTACTTCCATTTCAAGAAAGTGTTTGAAGTGCATGCTTAGTCTACACCATGACTGTATAGCAATAAAAGCAATAAAAGACAGAGAAGTGATGAAAGAAAGTGAGAAAAAAATCACCTTGCAAGTTCTAGCAAACCTATTGGAGAGTAGCACATTTAATTGGAAATGGTGGCCAATGTGAATGTTTTTGGTGGCCAGTCAGGAAGTGGGGATAGTCTTTACTTCTGACCCATTAAACATGCATTTTGCAAAGCTACTTTTTTGATGAGATTCCTTTGGACAGGTCTTCATTTACTGTCATTCCTCTTCCTTCTATGGGAACAGTGACCTGTTTGAGAAACCTGAGATGTCTCCACAGGGTATAATTTAGCACTCTCCAGGCTTGCCAAGATCCCTGGAGCTCTCTTGTGTCTCTCTGATCCCTTATCTTGCTCATGATCTGCAAAGGATCAGTCACGTAAAGCCCACAGGAGAGGAGGCTGCTGCCTACCTACTGAGGGCCTGAGTTTGTCAGTTCTACCATCAAATGAGCAAAGCTTCATTTACAGAAAATATACAGAAAGCTCTGATACACTCTTATTAAGGAAATATGAAGCAGTTCTTTATATCTGAAATAAGCAAAAGATGAAAAAATATTTTTTTTTCCTTTTTTAAAGCCCTCCCTTAAAAGTATTCTGAATATTTTCAAATAAGGCAATGTTCATTGGAGAGAGAAAGAAAATGTGTAGTACATAGCTGTGTCCTCTCTTTGATCTTAACTGTAATGACCCTTCCTCATGCTTTTCCATGACAAGTGTGGATATTCTCCAAGACTCCAAATGGAAGCCAGCACATCCAATCAGCTCTTTAATGGGATCGTTCCGATGGTGGTCTCCTTTAGACCTGAGGATCCACCTGAAACACCCAGTTTGCAGCAAGTGTCCTTCTGGGAGAAGGGTCTGATGTTTCAAGAGAACCCAGGACCTCAGAGGTGACACAGGACTGCAAGAATCTGCAGAGGGTTTACATGAATGAATGAATTTGAATTTTAAATGTAGGCCAGAAGCAGCCCGCCCAGCCTAATTTTTCTCCCTCGTACTGTTTATTCAACCAAAAGGATTTTCAGATGACCTGAGGGGATTGCCTTCATGGGTGAGTGTGCATTTTACCAGAAGTCCTATTTGGCAGAATGGCTGTTATTGTAAGCATTTTGGTTCTGTTGCTCCCGCCACGTGCTGCTTTTCTTGGCCTTCTGGCAGTCTCCAAATCCTGTGTGAACTTCCCTTTCCCCAGCACACCAGGGATCCAGCAGATGCACAAACTACATCGTTGAACAATCACTTTATGCCTCAAGCACTGCCAAACAGTTCCTTGTGCAGCTTAGGAGGGCATGTACTGCTGCTCTGCTACAGAAAACCAGGGTGCCCTTCTAGAAACACCTTCTTTTTGGTTGAAATGCCACCTCCATTTTACAGGAGTGATCCTGAACCAGCAAAACGAATCTGGCAAGGGGTTAAAATAGGAATTGTATTTTATTTTTAACTGAGGTTGGAGAATTTCCTTCTTTCCTTTTTCCCTTCCCCTTATGACACCTCTTTAAATAGAGTTGCTTTCCCCAGCCCCAACCCACCTAATGCCAAGGGGTCAAGCTATGTTTCTCGAGTCCTTTGTTCACCTAAACGGTATGGGGGCGTGAGATAAGTCCTTGTCGAAGCCACCAACGATTAAAACATTAGCACCACGAGGAGCAGCTGCCTTCTGTGCAGTCAGCTCTGTGAGCCACCCCCAGTCCTCTCTCTGCCATACTGGAGCAGCCCACCTCTCCCTGGGGGATCCCCATAGCCAGCTCTGCAACGGGCCCTGAGCTCTGCTCCTCACATCCAGCCTGCCTGCTCATTAATCATCTGGGACGTGACTGCTTCTGCCACAGCTGCAGACACCTAAAGACTGAGGATGTCATCTCCTCATTGCCACACAGGGCTGTTCTCCCTTCCCTGACTGCTTTCAAAGAGAAACACAGTGGCTGTGGCTGATGTTCCAGCAGAGTCAGAGCATGAAAACATATGCCTGCAAGAAACCTCCCACACAAAAGGCCACTGTAATTCCTGCAGAGCTGGACTAAAGACTCTGTGCCAGTTTCCTACCCAGGTATGTCAGGGACACATGTAAGCACCAGCTGTTGGATGAAGCACAACTGCTATTCCCCTTCAGTCCCTGGAGTGTAAAATCATGGTAATCAAAACAAAAGTCAGAGCATTTGTGAGGCTCCTCTATTCCTTTAGAGACAGGTGACTTTACTGCCTTTAATGCAGCAGAGAGACTTGAGAAAGCTGGCTGTGCCCTTCAAACGACTGACAAATGTAACTGCTTGGCAAAATGCACTATGCAAAACTGAAAGGAAAGTCCTCTTACAGTAATAAGTTTTCCAAACCAGAGATCAGCCACCAGCCAGAACAGGACTGCCAAGCCTTTCCAAAATGTAAGGCGCAATCCCATTTTTCAACTTACCAACAGAAAAATGAGGGAGCTGCACAAGACCTGATGCGCTGGTGCAAAGCAGATGCAGCGATGTCAGAGCTTCTGTTCCCTCTGCAGCACTGGCTGAGCACAAACAACAAACAACAGCCCCTTCACTGTCACAGATGACCCTTACAATATGGTTATTTTGTCCTGCAGGACAAAAAGCAGAAATCCAGAAAAAAATTAAGAAAAAGGACTGCTTTCCACAGACCCCCCCCAGGGCAGCTTTGATGCCCTCGGGGCACCTCTACCTTCACACAAGACTTGGCCAGTACCACAGTTTCACTTAAACCCAGTGAGAGAGGATTTAATATTTCTTTGATGGTGAGTTCCACCTTTCTTCCCCTTCAGTGACACCCCTCCCCGCTCCCTGCCCCCTCCCAGCCCTTAACAGCTCTGGGAGTGGCCAGGTGCAAGGTAGTCTGTTCAGGGATGATCACCATCCTTTTTGCATTTTGTTCCTTTGTCCTTTCCAAGCAAATTATTTTTGGGACCCTGGAACAAGCCGTCACTTCAGAGCACTGTCACTATCACATGGACAGCAGCCCCAGGACCTGCAGGACACATGTGAGCAGCAGGCTGTGTTAGGAAGCATCACTGAACACCTCACTGGCACATCTTCCTCACCAGGGACTGCTGCCAGTCACTGTAAAGCCACCTCCTGGTGCTAAGGTAACCTGGATCAGGCCCCTGATACCTGGGAGCACCCTTTTCATTCCCAAGAAAAATATTCTTCAAACTGGAGCACAGAGATTTCCTTACATTAGAATTAAGGAGCTTTCAGTCTCTTCTTAAAGGAGCTTCCCCCTCCCTCCCCACCAAATGCAACCATTATAATTTTTTTTTTAAATCACCATTGAGAAACACTAAAAAGCTTTCTGTAATACTTCTTACAGTTAGTATTTGCTTTCTGCTGGGAATTCACATGCTGTCAGTGGAAGCTTCACGAGATGCTGACAACTTCCCCCATCAGGAATGCCCCTGAGGAAGGATGCTTCCCCTGTGGCCGCTCTCCTGCAGGAGGCAGCAGTAAGTAATGCCCACAGTTTAAAAAGGTCCAGTAATGTTGGGTTCTTTGCAATGAAGTACCCTGAGGACAGATTTTCAGCTGTTGAACTACCCACAGCTAAGATATTATGAAGAATCCCCTTTCCAGTGAAGGACAATATAAAAATTAGATTTCCAAGTTTTTCAGACATTGTAGTGGACTGGTCTAATGAAAATCTGGTCTAAGAATGGGAGCTGAGCCCCTCTGAAAAGTCTATGCCTATGCCTAAATTTTGGAAGTGATAAAAGGCTGCTGCAGAGTTCCACTAAAGGTAGGAGTAGTCAGTCTTGTCTCATCACAGCGAATATTTTCTACACATTCCTCAAGAAAAGAACTCCAAATACAGGACACATCTATACTGTTTGGCATAAATAGACATCTAAACCAGAGAGAACACTAAAATGAAAGAAAAAGTGCAATACTTTCTATTGCATAAATATACGTAGTTCCAAATGTGAATTTGAATAACATGCGCATCCAAACCCACCTGTAGCATACCTACAAACAAAATCATAACCACCTGAGCCCTGGAGGTTTCATGGGGTGGGGTTAAAGTTGGAATGATTATTTGAAGTGATAGCCAAAGGAAGCCATAAAACTGTCTAAGGGTCTCCTAACTTAGTCTGGATTCACTGGGTCTGCTAAGACTCTGGGAAATGCCATCATCCAATACTGGCTTGCTCTGACAGGATATACAAGGGAGGCTGTGAGGTTGAGGTGCTGATTTGTGATTCAGACTCTAGCTTCACTTTCTGATTTTCTAAATAGCTTTTTCTGCCCTGCATGGGCTACTTAATCTATCTGTGTCATAGTTCAGTATCCAGAGAAGGCAGACACTCAGATATTGGATTTTACACACATTTTCCTGCCATTTTACATGCATTGCCTGTTTGGATATAAATGCTTCAGGTCAGAGGTGGTCCCTTGTTCTGTCTTTAAACACAGCTATGGTGTCTGGTATGCCAGGACACGTGCTAAGACACACCCTCTGACAAATGAAGAAATGACATTTCAAATGTCACCACTAACTCAACTTAGAGCCTGCAGAGAACAAAGCAGTGGGGGGTAAAGTCTGCAATATGTCATAAGGAGCAAAATACAAGTTCAAAGCATGCTGCCACAGCTGAGCACCTGATTGTGGTTGGTGCTGGGGCTCTTCTCTACTGCCCTGGCTCCATGCATGGCATCAGGAGTCAGCAAGTAATTCAGATGTCCTCATGTAAGGCAGGAGGAAACAGAGGCACTGCACACCCTCTGAGCACAGGAAAATACAGTGCCTCATAAGCAGGGAGGGAGGGCAGACAGCATTACAGGTGGACTAGAAATAACAGAGCAAGCTTCATGCTGAAAAGCAGGGAATCTTTGTCATGACAACAGAGAGAGCAGTTAAACTATACAACATGCGCAGGGAATGTAAAGACAGGAAGTACGCTGGCAGCACTGCAGCAGTGAATGATGGTTTATTTTTAACAACAGTTTCTAAAAAAGGAGCTGGTGATTTTGTTTGTTTGTCACTTTTTATTTCATTCAATTCTCTAGATGGATACTAGATCCTTTTGCAAGATTTTTTTTTTAATTTATTATATGCTCTCCTTGAAGCAGAGACTGAAAATGCTGTGATAAGTAGACTAAAAGGTTCACTTAGTTTCAGCTGCAGTTTCCCTAAGTGCTCCTGTGTCCCCTGCTGAACTGCTGTTTTGTAATGCAGTGGAGGTAGAGCACGCTTTGGGGATATTCCACAGCTCTCCTCTTGCCTCCACCACACCACAAAAGAACTATTTTTCCTCTCTCCTCCCTTCAACCCTTCCTTTCCCGTAAGGGGACAAGAGTGACCAAGACAGAAAGGCGTCCCCTTCCTCATGCCTTTTTCCCACCCACTAAAACCTCGCAAATCTAAAGCATTAACTAAACAGTTTTATGCTTTGCTCCTGCCCCATGTCCTTCAAGGTGTGTGAACACAGCTTGCTCTGCAGACTAACAAGCCACACAGCAACACTCCACACTGGGGACTAATGTCAGGGGACCAGAGGATCCAGAGCTGCAGCTCAGTGGTCTGAGGAACAAGCTCTGCCACTGTGTCCCCCTTAATAATGGGCAGTGAGCATAGAGGGCAAGTGTGACCAGGCAGGAGAAACCAGGCTATCCAGGGAATCGTGCAAGTGCTGGGCTTCGCAGTCTGTCATAGGGGTGAGTCAGATTCTGAATTGCTGTGCTGCTATCTTAGTTACAGTAGATGCTAATTCAGCTGGTCAGGTAGAGTGTGCTTTTAGGAGGCTAATATGAGCAAGCATATTGAGGCTCTGGGACTTTTCCAGGCTTCATAGATGTTCTGCCTATCCTAAAAGGAAGACGAACTTGTGAAAGGCAAATGCACAGCAGGATCTGGAATACCAGCCTCCTTTGGAGTTTTCTGGGATGGTGTCTAATGCAAGACTTTGAACTGTTTGGCAGATTAATGGAGCAGTTTATTCTTCTGTGGTGTTTTCAGAGGGCACTGGATCAGAACCTATGAGGCTCTTGGACACACACCTGCAAACTCTTAGCTGGTCTTTCTATGCAGAGGGGAGGTGAAGGAGTAGTAAAGAGGGATGAGGCTCAGTGCCTGCCCTTTCCTGAAGAGGCTGTCAGTGCATAGCAGCAGTGAGACAGTCCTCTGGGTGCTGCTGCATGAGGCAGAACAGAGGCAGCTCTCCTTGGTAGCTCTAAGGACCTGCGGTGCTGACAGTGACAACAGCTTGTTGTTGTCAGCTAACACAGAACTGCCATGGCAGTCTGCCGAGAGAAGACCCAAGGTGCCATTTTTAGGGTTCGTTTATTCTGATTGGGACTGTACTCCAGTGCGTTGGGACGTGACCCTTTTCATGGAGTTTTCTGGAGGGAGTGAAGGAGCAGAGGTGAGATTCTTAGCCAAGACATCAGAGCCAAGCTGTTCTCTGAAACACCCTTTGTTGCCGTCTCTTCGCAAGCCTGCAGCCTCCGCTCCCTCCTCCCCTTCCCAAAAATAAAGCTCCATGATGTAAAAACATTCCTTTGGGGCTGGAGGTGGAAAAACTAGGACACCACAGTTCGGAAAATGCTCAGCACTGCATGAAATATTCACTATCAACCAAAACAGGTTTACCCGGAGGAGGGTATGATGAAGAGGGAACAGGGAATCAATTTCACTGTCCTATGGTTTGTTATTCTGGCTGCTTCTTCTACTCTCCAAATAAGCTGAGCTTTTTGGAAGCTTCTGTCTGACCCAGTTCCCATTCCCTCACTTTTCAGTCTGCCTATGCCTCCTGTTTTGTGCACAAATAAACACTCATCCTAAAGGCATCTTTGCCCAATCCTAAATGCTCTTGCTCTCCTGAACAGGGCTAATAATGTAACAATTTATCAGAGAGAGAGCCAGAGAGCGCATGTGCAGCTGGGGCACCCATCAGCTGAGCACCGCCAGATGGGAACTGAGGAGTGCCCCAGCCCCTGTGAAGGGCCTTCCCTTTCCCTTCACAGAGCCCCACCTTCTCTGCTCTTCAAACACTGCACATCATCACTGGGTGGGAATCAAAATACTTCTCTCTATAACTGATTGCCAAGTTGTTTGTTCTGGGTTTGCCCAATGCAAATGACAGGAAGAAACCTGGAAAATATGGAAAGCAGGAGAAAGGGCTTTGGCGATCTGCCACCCTCATGTGTTTGCATTCTGCCTCCTGCAGGTACAGGTCTCAGTGCAGCCGCAGCCTGAAGCACTATTAACTGTGTGAGTCTGTCTCCAGGCACACAGGGAGTTCAGCCTCATCACCAGAGATACAGCATTCCTAGCAATAATAAGGTGTTCAGACAGTAGAGTGGGAAAAGGGAGGTCAGTAGAGGTGATGGGAAGGATGACATCAACAAAATCTGTGGTTCCCTGTAGGTATCCTGGGTTGGGAAATCAAGGCAAAACCAAAATGCCCAGGCACAGCTGCAATGGAGGAAGATGATACAGTTCCCAAATTCTCATAATGACAACACATATGGGAAATCACATCTTTAGTTTTTCCAATGAGCTTTCATGTTGGAATCTGTGATATTTAAGTGATTCTGAAATTGTAGAATGTCTCTGTCTTTCAGCCCTGTGCCAAAGAAGAGGTCATAAGTTGTCCGTGCTGGTTTTCAAGGTTGTNCAGAGAATGGGGCTTACACACCAAGTCCAACTCCCATACACTGACAGCTTAAAAAAAAAAGCTACAAATAGAAGCTAATCTGCAATTAATTCATTTTCTGTTCAACAAAACGCCAAACACATTTTGTGAAACAAAGGAGTTCTTTAAATGCTCCAAAGGGCATTTTCCTAATGGTGAAGAGCATGTGCACCCAATACTTGGTCCACTCCAGGTGAGGGTCTGTATTGTTCTACCAAGCCAGGGAAAAACAGAGAAATTTATCTTCCTTGATTACGGCTCCTTCTCCACCCTCACAGCTGGAGCTCACTGGGATATCCCAGGCCATCCCTCTGAGACTTCTAAACAGGCACAACAGGACTCAAGTTATGGCCACAAAAAGCCACGTGCAGCCTGTATGTGTGAAGTTGGCCCCATATTTGCAAATGTTATACAAAAAGCAGGATTTATTCACTCAGATGAATTTGGTCTTATAATTCAATTCTTTGTGCTGGTAAAAAAAGAATTTTTGTTTTTACATTTATCAATTATAATTCAATTGTTCATATTCTGTTAAGACCCCACTTAACATCATGCCTTTGTTTTAATACCTGTAAGTACAAACCAGACAGTTCCAGCCTTACTGAGACTGGGAAGGCAGTTAGGAATGGAGTTTAGAACAGGGGTCTGGCTAGTCCAAAGGTTTCCCAACAGATGCTGGTAGCTATTGCTTATGGAAATGCACTAACAAACAGAGCAACTAAGGAGTGAGTCTTCCCTAGTGCATCTGCCCCTCTCACCTTCTGGCAGTCAGAGAGGATCACTTGACCTGGAATGTCTATCCAAACAGCTCTCTAACTCTTGAACCTACACACGCTTTAGGCTTCCCATTATTCTGTAATTTCACTATGTGCTTTTTGTTCATTTTACGCCCCACTAAAACAATCATATAATTACTTCCCAGTCATTCTGGCAGATCTCTCACTTCTTAAAACCAATGTTCTCATGATAGGTTTATGGTCAATGCTAGCCAGGACAAGGACTCAGACTTCAGAGTATTTGAGAAAAGAAATGAAGGCTACCTTCCAGTACCATTTTCAATCTATTTTTCCCCCCCAGGAATTAGCTCTGTTCAAGAATTCCACTCACTAAAAGCAGCAGTGTTTTTTGTTCAGTGAAACTACACAATAAATGACTGTATATGTTTGTCTTTCTTTTTTTCTCTTTAAAGACAAAGAAATCTTTTCCTATTCATTAATAAGAAATTCCTAAATGACAAAATGTGCTAGCTCTCTTCACTAATGCTTTTCTAGAGAAGTAACCATTGAAAAAAAAGAGAAGAATCTGCAATCACCGGCAGATTACAAAACGACTAAACAGATGGATAGGTAACAGGTAAATGTCATGTCATGATGGAGGAAGTGGCCTGGTGGAGAAAAGTTGCAGATGAGCTCATATTTATACCAGTGAATTAAGCTGGTAAATATTTATTACTTCAGATGCTTGGCAATAAAGATCTAGTTATTTTTACTACTTGCTGCTTGTGTTTGCTTTTAGGAATAAACCTGTCCTTTATAATACAAAAATTTGCTCTTTTACTTTAATTGAGATAAATGAGAAGAGTTCGTAATGGGGTGCTCCATTTGACAAAGGTCAGTTCTATGCTGAGCCCCCAGAGGGCTGCAGCAGGAGGTGGCTCGGTGCCAGCATCAAGGGTGACCAGCGGCTCAACAGCAGCAGTGTATTCGAGGAACTGCACATCTTTGCTGTACAGACAGATCTCCTCAGACTAGACTCCTCACCAGAGGATGGTGAATTTGTTCTTCATACAATGTCAGGAATATGAAGAAGTCACATGGCCACTGTTCCATTCAAAATTCAAGTCTCTGGTAAACAAGCAAAGCCTTACTACCTGCGTGAACCACTATGCAGGTTGGTTCTGCTGGCTTCTGCAAGAAAAACCAACAGTGCTCCCAGGGGTTTACAAATTGCTTAAAGAGACACTGTCTAATTCCTACATACTCTGCAGAGCTTATTAAAATCCTCCAGGAGACAGCCACAAGCATAATTAGAGCTGGTTCCAGTAGCACACAGCTGCATCCTGTGATAAGCAGGGGATTGAGTGCATGGCAACACAATTTGACTCAGCCAAAACAGCTATCGGGGGGACTGATCATCACTATCTTCCCTTCTGACATGCTGTCACTGTGCTGGCAGCAGCAAACTTCATAGGGAATAAGCACACCTGGGACACAGCAGAATTTGGCAGGCACCTGGAACTCAGCAGATGTCAGGTGTTTTATATAGCATGCATTTTCCCTGGAAAGTCAGTCCATTTGGATAAACATTCATTGATGCAAATGGAGACACCAACCCTGCTCTCTTCCACCTGCTAGCTGCATTATTTGGGAAAGCTTGGCCACCATTTATTTATGATGAGGAATGCTCTTTGAGAGAGGATGTACCCCTTTTGTCCCCAAGCAGGAGTCATCCCTGCATGTCCCTCAGTGACAGCTGGTGGTTTGCCTTCATCCACTAACAGCAGACACTAAGGCCAAGCTGACCTGATGAGCTCAGATTCAGGGTTCTATGATATTTCATCAGTCAAAATGCCCCAAAAGCTTTTGGGCCCTTGTGTGCAGCTTCAAACCACAAGAGTTTGGGGTTTCTGGGGCAGAAACAAGAAGGAAGGTGAGCAAAAGCAAAATCAGTTTCAGTCTTAGGGAAGGTTTTAGTGGATGGATGAAGTTTGATTTGACATATACTGGCCACACCATGCCTATGTCTCCTAGTCATTGGGCCATGTACTATCTTGTGATAAGATAGATTATCCATGCAAGGAAGAATGCATTAAATGTGAATGATGGCAGCCTATTGCTGACTGATTTCTTTCACACGAAAAAGGGGAATGATGTCTGGCATCACCTAATAATATTTTAAGTAATACCTAAAAAAGATTTGATGTGCAAGCCTTGGGGTTTTGCTTGCTCTTCACCTTTGGGTTAGGCACTCATGGCCCCCTACAAACTGGAAATGATAATGCTTAATTTGCAGGACTGTGATATAGTTTAATTCACAAATTCTTCATGAGTTTCTGGTGGAGATTCATTCACGATTTCCTGCAAAGACTGTGAAACTCTGTAGTGAAAACTAGCAGTCACACAGGGTGGTACAGGGGAAAGGTATTTCACCAGGGGCAAGACCTGGTGCCTTTCTGCACCTCTGTCATCTAGCTTTCATGTGATGCCAGGTACATCACTTCACTTGATCTATCCTTTCACTGACTATTGAGATGATTAAGTTTTGGATTAAGGACTTCCTATTTTTATCTGTTTGTGCAATACCCCATTCATGCTTCAGCCAAGTCTATGCAAAATAACAAATAATAATTTCCAAGACTATTTCTACCCTGTGTAATTCTATGAATGTGTTTGAGGCAGAAAAGATACTAGATTAGTAAAATGTCAGTCAGAAATACAGAAATCCTGCCCCTCTGCAGCTGCCCAAGGATAGCTCTGGAGATAAATAGGTCAGCTATTTCTAACTGGCACATATTGTTCTATGGGATTATTAATGCCTGCTGCAAACTTGGCTTCCAGTGGATGCCTTCTCTGGGATCAGTGGGTGTTCACAAAGCTTTTCCTTTGCAGAAGGTGTTAACAGCACTGCTTACAAGCAATATCCCCAGTGTCTTTATTATCATGGGGATTTCTGCAGATGGCACACAGTGGTGACTGTTAGTAATTTATAACCATTCCTTGCTCTTCTTCCTTCTCTTCCCTCTATGCAATCTCCTCCTACCATTGTCAGCTCTTGCTTTATCCATAGCAGACAACCTGCAAGAAGCCTTGGCAAAGGGGTGAGTCCAGACAGGATGGGCAGAACACCTCAGACAGGTGCACAGCTCAGGGACAAGTGACAGCACAGCCTGAAGTCAAATGCATCAGCCCTGGGTTAGATGAACTGGCAGCCAGCCACCAAGACAAAGTGCCTGCCTCCAAATTCAGCAATGTCACGAGGAGGGAAGGACAGTGCGGGTGGCACAAGCTGGTGAACACATGCAGGTGAACCAAATTGGGCAGGCAAAAAAAAAGATGACAAGGAAGACACATACTAAACATATTTCACTACTGCAGGCTCTGTCCTGCTGACCTTGGCCAATGATTAATGTTACTTTAGAGCACATTCATATTTGCTCTTACTATGAATCCCTCTGGACTGTAACTGGGAAAAATGCCACTCAGGGTGCATTGGGGAACCTGGGGGGTGGGGAATGAATTTTTACTGCCATTTAAATAATTTTGTTTATGCCTGAATTTCGTGATGTGCAACTTTCTTTCTCAGGACCAGTTATCACACCTCCCTACCGTACAAACAAATGGCACATTCGAGTCGGTCATGAGGCTCGAAGAAAGGGGAGGAAAACGTGGGTGGAGAGAGGAACTGTTCAAACATGACAGATCTTTTCTTACCTGTTATTCTTCCTGACAGGTTAAGACACATCTACCAAGCTATTTTCAAGATGCAAAGAGCCCTAATCTTAGTTTAATAGAAAAATTTGCATGGTGTGAGTTGTTTGGAGATTTGGGACTTCAATGAGAGGAGTGGGAAGGATCATGGTAGGCTGGTAATGACAGCCTGGAGCTACAGACTGAACTTAGAGAGAGGTTCCTGACCCAGAGCCTGATTCAAGGCCATAGGAGAAGCTCTTTGAAGCCAATTTGTGAATGTCCAGACTACAGTGTTCATAGCTTTTGCTAAATCACAAGCTAACCAAATCTGCCAGAATATTTCAAAGGAAATAGCAGCCACTGGGTCTGAAACTTCCTTTTCATTTGCTTTTCTTCCTGATATTTGCTTTTACACATCGACAGTTGTAGTATCTAATCCCTTCCCCCTCTTTCCTTTCTTCCTGTTTTTACTTCACAGTTACAGGTAAATCACAGAGAATTTTCTACTAGATTCTGCCCATTATATTTCTCATTCATCTCCTAGTCTCCCAGTATTTCAGCCAAATCTGGGATGCCCTAGATAGGGAATACCAGATCTTTACACTAGGAAAAAGCATTTTGAGCTCAGCAGTTATTCAGCAAACTCCAGTCACAGGTGGTCACTACCTCCCACACAAGCATGGCCTGTTCCTGGCCTGAGTTGAAATCTGAGTGTGCTTCTCCTGAGGGAGCAGGGCCATCATTTTCTGTCACCATTCTCTACGTGCACCTGGGCACTAGCTATTTACACCAGTTGGCACTTCCAGTCATCCAAATACTTCACATAATTCATAAGCCTAAAGCAGTAAACACCCACCTTCCTGCCATTTATATCTTTCCCCAGGAGAACTCAGCTCAGAGACAGCATTAAGGTTTCTGCTTTTTACCCAATTTTCCAGCTGGGTTAACTGAGGCATGCCGAGGTCAAGTGACTCGCCCAAGGCCACGCAGTCAGCTGCTCAGCCATCCCTGCGCCCGGGTGCTGCCAGGCCTGCGGACATTTCCTTCAGCCGCCGGACCACGAGGTGTCCTATGGCACACAACACCTACAGGCCAGAGGAATCTCTGCCTTTGGCTTCCAGCTAGAAGAGGTGCTGGAAGGGAAGGAAAAGAGCAAGAGGCAGTGTGGTGGGGATGGAGCTGAGGCAGGTGTGGGAATTCTCATTTAGGAAACAAACAGCTGCCCTTGGTGACAGACAGAGCCTGGAACTGATCAGCTTTAGTAAGAATGACACTTAAGCGTGCGTCACAGCCTTGGACAGGCAGATGCATGGAGCTTGCTAAAGATGTGCCTTCCACAGCCCCCCAGAACCCCTCCAAAATGCCTCAAAGGGAAAACAAGTTTAGACTGTGTTGCAGACTCTACAATGGGTTACCTCAGTTCACATGAAAAGTAGCTCCCACAGAAAAGAGAGGGAGGTGGAAACTGCATCATGCTGCAGTTATGGGTTTTATTAGCAACAGAGATATTGAAAGAGAAAACTTCACAGATTGTACTCAGAAACTTGTGCCTTTTGGGAGAAGTTCAGCTAAATACAGTCCTCCATTTATTTAAAATACATAGAAACAAAATTTGTCAAATAAATAGAAGGAAGGGTGGTACACAAACTAAAGCCAAACCTACTCTGCTCAAAGAAGCACTCCCTCCCACCTTATTCCCCAGCCCCACAACACATTAGAGAAAACAGCCTATTATCTCCTTAGGATAAATAACCTTGTGGCCCAAAACCAGGAGTAGATTTACAAGGGATTGTAATTGCAACTGCAGTCCTAACACTTACCCTCACCTGATCAGCACCTCCCAGTGTGCCTTCTGTGCTCCCAGGCACATGATGTAGCTGCAATCACAGGGTTGCATTTATTATGAACTGGGAACGTGACAAGATCAGGCTCTCAAACTTACCATAAAAGGCCACTCACTTGCAATTGGTAGAGTTTACACTTCTGTACCTTTCAATTTGCCTATGATTTCTTACTTCTGAGGCACTGTAAGAAGCTTCTGTTGAACAGCTATTCCAGACAGTTTCCTTATCTACACAAGTCCTATAGGCAACCTCACAAAATTTCAAACAAGATACAAGAGAAATACTGTTCTTGCTTGCCATTGTGAACAACAGTGATTAAATACAGACCTCAGAGCCAAGACTCTTGACAGGTTTCTTTTTTGACCTTCAGAAAGGACAAAGAAATCCCCCCCAAACTTCCACAAACCAGCCACTATTGAGGCCCATAACAAGGTTAGGCTACTAACAACTCCCTCTCACCTCCCCATGTCTGTCAGCTGTTCTTGCATCCACATACCCTCTTTATTCCTTCTTTTAGTCCTTCAGCAGAATCAATGCACGTGAACCCCGTGCCTGCACCTCAGCCTCTCCCATTCACTGTCCATATCAATTTAAAGTGCTAATTTAAAAGCTAATGTACCTGATGGATCTTCTCTTCTGCCAGCTCTGAGATGGGAACAGTAATGAGCAGTAAGGGGATGTTAACATCCTAAACCACTGCAGGAGACCAGAGCCCCCAGTCCCACTTGGTGGGACAATGAAGAGCAGGCTTTGATTCCTGTTTAGTAATCTGGATTATTGGTAAAGAATCTGGAGAATGTTTATTTTCTCCCACACTCGGCCTCTCTGTCTTGGGCAGAATAACCCTAAAAACCAAAAACTGATTTAGCACATTATGGATCCATGAGAAAAAGAGAAGAGCTGAGAAGCAGCATGCCAAAGCCAAATGCCACCAAAAGCAAGAGATCTTCATTCCTTCTAAGCTGCATAGTCCATGAGCTGTGAGGGAGAGTTTCCAGCCGTTCCTTCTGATTGCCACCCTCGTCCTTCACACTACAAGGCTATTTCTGCATGTTTGGTTATTATTTCACTCAGTGTTGGCTGCTAATAATTTAAAATAAGAGAAACAATTAAAAAGAAGCAAGACAGTGCCTGTGCAGAACCTACTGATCACTTTGTTCACGTTCACTAAGTCTGTGCCCCTTTCTATCTGGTCTTTTTAAGGACCACTAGGCAAGATATTTTCTCATTGTCTGAGGGATTGCATTATTTTTGTGCATATCCACTATTTATGTGAAAAGAGGGACAAACACTGTTCTTTATTTACCTCTTCTCTCTCTCCTGCTTAAAAAACCTAGTCAGCTAAGGAGGGGGTAACCCATAAAACCAAGATAACAAGGGATGCAAACTAGAAACAGCGAATATAAACCAGCAACTAATATGAATGGTTTTGCTAATAACACGTTTCTGAAAAATTGCTGAGTCCCAGATGCATTGCTGTAATGCTGACAAACAGATTCATGGAAGCTTCAGTAAGTTCACAAACTAGCATCCTGATCGTGAACCTGGAAGCAGAAACCAGACCTGAAATCCTTTGAAATTAATATAATAACCAAATTTGCTGAGGAATATGCTCCAGGGAACTCTGCATTTAGGTCAGCAAGAAAGAGAAAAGAGACTAAAAAGGCATTTCCCATTTCATAGTTCTTCTACCACCAGCACAACTTAAAGACATGGGTATATCTACACGAAATACTGCAGAGGGTTTATTATAACAAAAGCAGTATATTGTTTGTATCTCACTGATTGCCAAGCAAGGAGGAAATTGGGTTGTACAGAGCTCTCTACAGCAGGCCACAGATGTCTGAAATTAAGATGGAAACCAGAAATTAAAGTCTTAGCAAGGGAAAACAGAAATGCCTTTCCTGGAAGCTGAGTGCTGGCAGGAAGGGACCTTGGTAGTGCATTCAGACTGTGCACAATAACTTGGAGCACGTAACTGGCTGCAGTGATTTACAGGCCAGCACAGCAGTGGGTGCAGATTACAGTTGTGCTGATAGAGGCAGAATAACTCCTGGAAATGAGATGCCAGCCAGCACACAGCAAAAGGTAGATGGAGGCCCCTAAAGTGCTTCAGATTGGAAATTACATCCTCCTCTGCTGCATGAATTGTTTGGCTTCCATTAGGAAGCCTCTCAATTTCTATCACAGTTTTGTTGATGTACAAACAATGTCCCTTCTTTTATAACATGGACAGTTCCTCTCTCCCCTAATGGTCTTGGTTTACATCCTTGGTGTCAAGAAGCAGCTGGTTATAAAGTCAAGAAGACAGTTAACAATAATAAAATGGAGTAAAAGACATGGCTACAATAGAAACAAAACTATTTGAAAATTAGCTCCTCCCCCTGCAAAGCATCTAGCTGAAGAGCTTAAAGCAGTGATTTTCAGATAAACAGGTTTTAGTTCCTAAGGCTCCTTGAAATTAAGACAGGTAAAATTTGTGTGGACAGTCTGCAAGTTGTGAGGCAAAGGCTGTGAAGAAAGCAACTCAGAAGCTTGGAGCACACTCATTCAACTGACAGGTAATTTTTAATGCCACCTATTTACAAGTACTTTGCTATGCAATACATTGGTCTCTCGCAAGATTAGCTGCCCTTGAAGATTTGAGGACAAATGACCCATTTAAGGAGGCAACACTGTGATTCAGTGTTGGAGCAGAGCATTTTTACAAATTACTGCTGTATTTGAACCCCCAGTCTGAGACCGCGTTGAAGAAGGTATTTTTTAGGCTGTGTGACTGAAACATAACACTTGTCAACTTCTGTAGAGGTGTCAGGCTTCCGAGGCTGAACTCAGAGGAGGAAGGTACGCTGCCACCTGAGAAGGCAGCAAGATAGGAAGAGAGGGAGCGCAGAGATCTGTAGAAGGCGTTCCTGCCTTCAGTGTATTTATTTCTTTTTGCTCTCAACACTGTTGCACAGAGCTGGTCACCACCATATGGGCCTCTGCCACATAACATAAACTCACATATAGTGAGCGCATCTTTGCACTCACTATAAAGTCCACTTGCATTGAAAGGTATCCATACACTGCTGGATTTTCTTTCCAAGCTTTGCCTTCTGCTTCCATGCCACAGCTCCTGGCTATCATGGCTAATCCAAAGACACAATAAATTTACTACAAAGGGACTAATTTTCTTTTGTACATACTCATATAAAAAGCTGAGTACTACAAAACTTGTTCTGATATCAATCAGGCCTGAACTTACTGGCTAATTAATTTATTCCTGCCATGTCAGTGGGATTAAAACTTTGCCCAAGCACAGGAAAAGATTTTAAAAATACCAAAAGCAGTTATTGAAATATATTTCTATAGCCCAACATGATAGCAAAACACAGGTGCTAGAGAAGAATCATTTGCTGATAAGAAGTCAAACTTTATTCAAACTTCTGAAACAGAGAGACTACAAATGCTGCTTTTATAGGAACAGTTTTTTAACAGAGGCCAAGTAAAAAAATAAATGACAACTAACCATCAACATTATGTGTTCATGCAGCATAGCCAGAATGAAACAGATAGAAAGAAATTAAAAATAAATTTCAATACTATAAATTAAAAGATGCCACAGAAGGTATGCAAATTGCGTGCCACAAGGTCTTGTTTTTTGTTTACAAAGAATGTGTTTTCAGTTTGATGGAGAGGCATCATTACGGAGGGAATTTGAGGCATTTTAAATAGCAGAAGCACTCATTAAGTATTCATTTTTAACAGGAAGCCTGAAAAAAAATTAAAATTAATGAGGAAGATGAAGTGTGGGGGGGGAACTTTGAAGATGACAGCTTCTTGCTGAAAAAAGACACACTTGATATTAATCACAAGCAGTTCACACACATGCATTACTCCTAATTCCACTGCCACAGAGTCCAGCACCAGTTCACAGCTGCTTCATGTTCACTTCATGTTAGGATACTTGGCAAAGCAGACAAAGCACAGTGTTGCCCTCAGACACTGTGGAAACAAAGATGGGGAGTAAATCACCAGGCAAAGGACATGACAGAGCCTGTTTTAAACCCAGGTCATTAAACATATCTGCAATAGGAACCATGGGAGACCCTCAGGAAGAGGTAGAACTACAGTCTACAGCAAAAGTCAAACTGACTATAGTAATTTCTGAGTAGAAAAGCACAAGTATTCTTGTTGTACCACTATAATGGATTTTCTGTAAGCAAAATTTTTCTGGGCCAATCTGTAGCTGGCACATTAAAACACTCTTAAGACCTTTTACATCTCTTAAAAAATCTGCCTGGTTTAAGACCTCGTGATCTGGACATCAGAGAGATCTTCTCAAACATTCTTTCCTATCCCTGAATCTTAAAAGAAGGAAGAAACCAAGTCACCTTTCCTTAAAAACACACACACAGGCTAGACTGCTTAATTGATGTACAATACACAAGTTTTAGAAAATTCAGTCTAAATTCAGCTGTCAATTTGTTCTTCAGTATCCTCACATAGTAAAATAAAGTTTTGAATACTCCTGTAAAAATATTTGTTTGTTTGTTTTAAATGCTCATATTCTTGAAGAAGGGTCTGAGGGGCAAGGGGGGCCAGGTCAGGCTTGCTATAAAAAGTGGTCATTACCAAGCGCAGATGTGGGCAAGCCTTTGTTCTCTCTGGATCTCTTAGTTTAGAGTAAAAACTTCGATCTGGAAAAGACTTTTTCAAGATGAACTGACCCTGGCAGTGTTAGAGTGGAGGGCATCCTGGACAGTGTAAAAGTGTAAAATGCCTGGTCTTTCGATGAGCAAAAGCATTAAAGCAGAAGTTACTGCAGTGAAACCGGAGTAACAGGAGCTGGAGGAAGATGTTTGGAGGAATGAATATTTTACTTTGCTCTTATTTCACACAGAATCTCCCAGAAAATTACTTCATGCTAAACACTTTCTCACTAGAGTTATGTTTTACAGTGTGACGCTTTTCTGTATTGACCATTCCCACTGTCCCCTGTGTGTTCTTCTCCTGACCTGGCAGAACCCTGTACAGAAGAGGTGCCCAGCATGCCAGACACACACATAACCCTGCTGAGGAACACCTTTCTGAAATTACGTCCGGGTCTGTTCCAAAATCCACTGAGATAAGTGGCAAGACTTCCTCAGAATTTTAGTGAGCTGTGGCAGGCCTACATAAAGCCTAAGCTCATTCGGAGGGAGCTAGGAAATTTCCATGCTGGGCAGAGATGTCTCAGCTAGCTCCAAACAAGCTGTCTAATGAGCCCAAGCTGAGTGCTGCCCTGATATGACTCTCATGTTTCTGTCCCCACATGGGCACATGTAGAGCTAACTCAGGTGTCTCTGCATGACCCTGTATTGCATCATGCAGACATACCCTAGCTGCTTTGTTGCTTTATAGCAGCAGTAACAGAACAGGCAGTTCACAACTATAGGATTATTTCTTATCAATATTTGCCCCTTTAAGGTTTGGCATCTTCAAAACCGTAAATGAAAATGGGTTGAAAATACTGCATGAGAATTCTCCTTTAGGACTCAGTTGACCCAAATACACAGTTCTCTTGCTCTGAATTCCCCAGTATGGTGCAGGGAGATAAACTGCTCTGTTTCCTCTTTCTCTCATGCCTTTTTTTTTTTTTTTTCTTTCTTTCATAATGCTGCATTGCAGGACCACATTTTCTGATTATCATGCAGTGTCTTATTTTGATTATCCTTTTCTCAAATTAAATGATTCTGGTAGTCTGAGGAAAATCAGGAAAGATCTGTCTCTTGCTCTGAGGGGGTAGGTAGTGCCTTTCCATAATAGGTTAGCTTAAAAGCATCCATACAGCCAGAAAAGTGGCTGCACTTCAGGGGACTGCCAACATGACTATATTCAGACAGTGGCATGACAACACGGAACTAAAAAAAGCCACAGTCACAGAAGTCCCCACCGTTGATGCAGTGACAGCATGAAAACACAATTTTCACTGGTTCAGCTTGCCTGGCGCAGGGTGAGAGGAACGAGCAGGGCTCTATTCCCAACAGCAGTGCTGAGCTGGTATTGCGTAAGCATTTTCACAGTGCGGCTGGCACAGCTTTAAAAGAACCTCCTCTTGCTCCCTGTTGAGCATTCGTAGACAATTTTGGGTAGCCAAATGACACAAACAAGGTTTAAACACTCCTATCATCCTTGCAGAGTAAGCACAGCCATGACAGGAGTAATACCTGCTTTGGTTCCTAAACAACTAACCTTCAAGTGTAAAAGCTTCACCTCCAGGTACCTCTACCAAGTAAGTAAGTTTCTGAAACAAGCAAATGGAAAATCCTTTTTTTTCACTTGCAAGCTTTGATTGCAATATTTGATCTACAAAGCACGGGGAAAAAAACCCCAACAACAAACAAACAGGAAAACCTAAAATACCATTGGTTTTTACAGACACATTTAGAAGCAGAATTATACTGCAAAATTGGCTCTTCCAGCTCCTCAGGAAACCTGCACAAGCATCTAACAGCCGCAAGAACATTCAAGGTCACAGGCAAGCTCTTTTTGGAGAGAAGCTGCCTTCTGACTAGTGATAAACTCTGCAAAGCAGAGCCTTGTATTGCAGATGAGATGACTGGGAGATCCCTAAATCAAACAGCAAACTATAAACATTGTACATAAATAAGAGCTTTATTGAGCCCTGTCTCTAAAATTCATATGCAACAGGAGAGTTGAAATGGGAAAGCTGGTCACTACTCTGCTTTGATGAATTGCTACACATCAGCACCAAGCCTACTCCTCTTATTTGCAAACTATGTTCAGTCCAGCTTTCAAGACCCCAAAACAACCGAGTGATAGGAAAGCATGGTTATAACCCCACATCAGTACAGAAAAGGAGGAGAAGGCAGCACTGGTTATAGTTTGCTTCCACCAAGCTACTCTTGCTGGCTCCATACTGCAAGAGCTTTACCATAATAATAGAAGAACATGCGGAGAAGAGTTCTCAACACTGTGGATACTGCCCATGTATCCACACAATTCTGGCTGAAAATCCTGAAATCCCATATGAGAATCAGAACCAGTAAAAAGGCAGAAGGTACCTGAGAGGTAACTGCTTTGAGATCCCCCAAAGTTCAGAGCTGATATCTCCAGCACACCTCTCCTTCTCCAGCTCAAGCTCAGGACTCTCTGAAACAGAGAGCACTGTCCTACAGTAGCATAAAGTGTGGCTGTAGACAGCAGGAAGCTTTGTAGATCATAAAACAACGACCTGTTTCTGGTATCTGCTTTGTCTTGTTTTCCTCTGAAAACACACATCGGGCCAGACTGCGAGTTATGCAACCTGCAGCTACTCAGCTGTCAACTGGCTTTGACAGAAAACATCCCCAGCAGAGACTTCCCAAGGTGCTTAACACTTGAAACAGAGCCCTGGGATACAACAGAATGGAAGAAGGGACTGTCACTGGTTACTAAATGAGGAGGGAAAGCCACAAATTAAAGAAAATTCACTACAGAAAAATGAATGGTTATAAAACCTTGCAAGAGAATAGTTTTCCACAACACTGGAAGGCTTAGCTGAGATGGGATTGTCACATGAAGCCCAAGCAGGAAAAAAGGCTTCCGGTAGTCCAGTTAGTCACTCACCGTATTTCTGACACTGTTGTGACATGAAGAACTACTTGGAAAGTCTGATCTGTTATTTGCACAAAAAAACCAGTAAGGCTAGCAGAAAAGGATGAAACAGTCTGTCAGTTAAGTATATCATTTATTCAACTTGTAGCAGAAGGCGAATGAAAAGGAAAATAATGGAAATGAGCTGCGGATATGTTATCAAACTAGAACTAGAGCACAGGTGAGACAGGGAGCAGAATTTTCCCTGTTTCTTATGGATATATGAATACTGTAACAAAGCAAGGCAAAAAGTAGTCTCAGCCTACTTCAAAGCTGAAACCTGCATGGTCTCTCCCCACCAGCAGCTCCAGGTTTTCTAAAGTAACCGTTTCTAATGTTGCAGCCTAGGACTCCTAAAATGAAAACAGAAAACTGGCCCCATTTTCTAGTCATGCTAATTCATCATTATAGGGAGTAATATAGAACAGAAATGCACTAAGCTTGCAGACATTTTAAACAAGTTTGATTGCAGAGCTGGGGAAATGCAAAAGCAGGTGAAGAGAAAGACACACAGAACCAAAGTCTTAGAGGCTGAACTGTTCCAGGAAGAAGAAAGTTCAGCCTTTGTCTGTGATTAAGTGGTTGATTTTGCAAAGTTGGGCAGGTATCAAGAACTGATTAACTGAGGGCAAAAGAGAGTTACAGTACAAAGTGAAAACAGAGCAGTCCAGGGGAGGAAAACAGCTGCCACAAAGTCTGTTTTCTCTTGGGTTTCCTACTTAGCTTTTAGGCTAAATATACTTTTCAGCTAACCTATTCTGTGGAGCTAATTCTCTGAAAGTGCTGGGAATCCACTAAGACTGCAGCCTAACATGTTGAGGAGCTGACGGGTCTGTACCTGTGCAGTGTCCTTTCAAATTCTGTACTTAACAAACCTGAAAGAAGCCAGCCCTGCTGAAAGCATTGTATGCACATATTTACACATACCTCGTAGCAGATGGCCAGCACACATCCCAAAGCAAGTGCCAGACTTACCAGGGTGTGTGCAACAGCAAAGAGGAATGAAAGGCAAATTACTACACAAACGGGGAAAAACATGCTACCTTAGGTTTTGAAGCTGTGAATGGCTGAAAGACAACAGCCCCTCTGACACAATATTGTGACCTTTGCTGCCTCCAAAGCTGGCTTTTCATGAAGCAGTCACACATCCTCCATGAGAATTGAAGCTATATAGGTACCATCAGATATAATACACTGCATATGTTCTATGCTGCAGTATATTTTAGGAATCCATTTATGGTCCATGCTACGTGCATATGGCTTTGTAGGTGCAATTTCTAAACTGTACGTACACATTTACAAGCAACTGATTACATTTTATTCCAGTTCTACTCCAATTTTCTCATCTGTGTATTTTTGTGACTGCACTGCACCAGCAGACCCATCGGGTGAATTCAAGTCTATGGGAAGAGATTAACTTACAAAGCCATGCAGTCCATGCCCTTTGGTGCTTTGGGAGAGACGTCAAGATCCCACAGGAACCTCTGTGCTCCTTCTCACATCACTGTGGCATGCACAGAGAGGGAGGTGCCCAGGAGCAAAGAACATTTAGCATAATGACTCAGATGGGTGGTCAGCAGTTTAAACCAGCCACTTGATGTTACTATAATGAGGATTCAGTTTAACAGTCATTCTGCATGCATTAAAATCCGTCCCATTCCCAGGAAATCACTTAAAAATAAAATGAACTAAAATCAAATCATCTGTTTGAGAAGAAGGAGGTTATGGCTTGGAAAATGCATAAAATGGGTGGAGTGAAAATGCCCGTGGGTGAGTAAAAATTATTTATCACAGCAAGAGGATCAGGGAGCCTCTGAGCTTTATCTCAGGGATGACACAGCATAAAAAGAACTCCTGCAGAAATTAGTTGCAGTTCTGCTGAATCCAACAGGAGTAGAATCCTCTTATGATAACTCTGAGATTAGACTAGCGTGTTTTATATGCATTTTGAGCCACAGAAGTCTCGATTGAAAATTAATGAAAGTTATTTCCATGATGAGTAGCAGAATTACGTCATATGCTACTTGTTCACCAGGCAAAAAATACCTGTCATCTATTGTCTACTAAATCCATTAAAAAACTCCCACCAATACATTCTGATGCATCCAGGAGCAATCCTCATCTTTCAACTACTACATCATAATCTTCCTGAATAATGAAAACTAATTCATTGAAACATATTCTCAGGAACATGCCTGGCCTATAAAACACATTCTTAATTTCTGTAAGGATTAAGTATAGGCTCTAAGCTTAGGTTATCTAAACATCAATATACGTATTAAATCTATCAAGACAATCTTTTTGTCATGCCCTAAATTCTTTAATTCTGCTTGGCTGTCCCAAATCTCCTATTACATTGTGTGCTGCAGGTCTAGGCATTAGTACTCCTGACCATAAAAATAATGCCTGAAGTGCTGATATACCCTCGCCGAGACATTGTAACTTTGAAAAACCATATCTGCATATGCAAATAAAGGACCTGATGATTCTGACTGGCTATTTACAGCATTTTATTTAAATCAGGCTGTGTTAAATTCTGCCCTACTGAAGGTCAGAGAGCAGGAATCAGATTATTAGACAATGATAGCAGGACTGTGGCATCTTACTTCAGGTTAATGATGCACACAACCCCTAGCTTTCTTTAAGTTTAAAAATCTTTTGAAAAAAAGATGAATGAAAGTTTCTAAGGCATATATATGAGTAGTAGTATCTCACAGCTAAATACAGATACAGGATACAGAACTACCAGAGGGGGTTATAGCTGTAAAGAAGGATGGCTGTGGGGTAATCTAAGGAGTGGTACATAGAGAACTCAGAATCAAAACAGAAGAAGAAAATTATATTTGCAGTAGTAGCAGACAATTATAGCAATAAGGAAGAAATTAGGAATTGTACAAATGGTTTGCTGTCCAAAAAATGTATAAAAATAAGGGGAGAGAAACCAAGCATTTCTAATGATCTGCACCTGGAAAACAAGTGGAAGATAAATAGAAACTGTAATGAAAGGGACAGCTGGAGGGATGATAGACGATGGAGGTCAAGTCTCTGTGAGAACCAGCAATTTGAGAGAGTGAGAAATGAAAGAGTCAGAAATAGCTAAGACCTCTTTAGAAGTGCAGTGAAGGTATGTCAATATGTTAATTATTTCATCTATCGTCTGTTAGTTGTTCCTCAAACTATACCCACAGAACTTGTCTATAGCTAGATTTTGATTTGTATCTAACGCTTAAATCACAGAAATTCAGTTGTAATGTCCTTTATTCCAGTCCAGTGCACTTGTGATCTTACTTCCAGTGTTACCTCTCACAGATCTCAGCTCTCAAGTCTCCAGGCAGGCTCTAAGACAGTATTCCTCCATTGCCTGCTAATGTGGTTGCTCTCTTGTTGGTATTCAAACGAAAAATGAAATATGATCATTACCATGAGTTCCTTTAGGCTGCTTAAGCCCGAGTGTCCCCTCAGTAAAGCAGCCTTTGAACCAGTCCTAAACCCACTTCTTGCTATATTTATTTTCAGCTGTCGAGACCCCCATTCTTTGTATGCTGGCCTGTTGATGCTCAGTTTTACACATCAATTTTGATTTTGCTGACCCTTTTCATGCTAAATTTTTGTGTCATGACTCCTAAATTCACTGATCAGTTTTTTCTACCATAAGGCTGCAATATACAGTACTGTCTCCACAGCTCCAAAGTATTTAGTCTTTTAACTCCTATAGATTTTTAAAAAATTGCTCAAAGTCTTTATTTGATGACTGACACAAGTTTATTTATTACTGGAAGCAACAGCCATGATAGCTGGTCAATCTCTCTCTTCACATCTGCACTGGGGTTCAGGTTAGATATAAGGGATGAATTAAACCACTAGGAGTGTAATGCAGCACTGAAACAGGCTGTCCAGGGAAGCTGATGAATCTCAGTCCCTTAAGGTTTTCAAAACCAAGACAGACAAAGCTATAGCTGACCCATGGCAACAGCAATCCTTGTTTGAGTGGGAGGATGGACTACACAAACCCTCAGAGGTACCTTCCAACCCTTGTTTCTATGATTCTGCACATTTGTCCAATATTTCACTCCTGCACACTCTAACAATCCGTCTTAGATTTCTTCATCCCTAATATCTCCTCTCTTCCTGAGGCAGTATGTCATCAGCCCCAGACTTGACATTTGAGAGTCTGAACCCTGGCTCAATCTGTATTGAGCTGCGTCTGCAGCCAAACAAATGCAGAGAAACACTAAATCATTGGCATCTGCCAAAAAAACCAGGCCAGTTAGCAGGAAGACAGAATGAAAAACACACCCTCTAGGTGCACCAGCAGCACGTGGCTGTTGCCCAGCACGAAGCAGGTACCATGTCCTCGGGCACTGCTAACTGGTGCTTTTTCCTAAAAGTGTTCTCACCACTATCAGCCTTGCACAGCCATGCAGGAAGGCAAGGACACCATTTCTCTTCAAAAAGGAAGGATTTGATGTTAACAGATCTCTGAGGGGTTTTTTTTACTGATATAGGCAGTATTTAGATCTCTTTCTACCAGTTGCTGGATTTCCATGTCAGTCCCTCTGAAATACATCTTTTTATTCTGATAGTCTGCTGGATAGTCTACTACCCAGGTACCTTGTCTGCTATACCAGGGATATTCTGGTACTACAGAGCAACCAAATCTCCAGTTTGACTGCACTGCTGCCCAGAAGGGGGGTCATACTCTGAGGTATCTCCACAAGACTGCTTCCTAGTCCAAGTTCCTCTGTGGCTGCTAAACTCACGTCTTACACTCCTGGAGGAAAAGAAATGAAAACACAACCCCAAATGACTGTGAGAACAGCTGTGTGCCACGCCGCCCTCTGTCCAATGACCCTAGCCATTTGTTCTTAAGTAAATGTTTTTATTTTTTGGATTTGATAAATCAGGGATTGATTTAAGAGGTGGAAATGAGGATAAAATGAACCCATAATACCTAGAGGATAATATGTACTCTCTTACTGTGTCTTTCCTTTGGAAGTGCTGCAGTGGACGATGGGGGACAACAGGAGGTTAGCAAAGGACAGAAGGGATTTAGGAATGAAATTCAGGGGCAGCTGAGGGAGCAGGAGTGAAGAGAGGAAATTCATCAAAGAAAAGAGATAAGAACATTAGACTGAGGGGATTTATTTCAGGGTATTAGGAAGGAAATATAAGAAAAAAGATCTGTAAAAAAGAACTTTATGCTAAAGTATTTTACAGATGGAGGAAATTTCCCTCTATTGACAGCAAATTCTTTCTGCTGGACCATCTACACACACAGAGATCTAGAAATGCACACCAGATTTTTGACCACAGAGCAATAGTAAATTCCAGTCTATTACAAGGATCCATGGTGACAGATTTCTGGCAGTGTAACCAGGCTTCCAGAACACTGTAAAATGTAATCTATGAGGAATTCTTATAAGACAACTATATTTTTGTATCATGACTGTTGAAAATTTGCTTCAGGTACAATGAAGAAAACTAGTAACATAATCCCTATCTCCTGATACATTTGTTATAATGGTTTTTGCATATTCTGGTGACTCCTCTTCATCTTAGATCTTCTAGCCTTGATTACAGTTGATAGATAGAGCTGTACAGAAGGGTGCAAAAAGCTATTAGGAACTGGAGGAATAAGCTAAAATTCACAGCCCGACTCCTTATGAAAAGACTTGAGATGAAACATGGATTATACATAATGCTATTATTTATTTCCTGTAGCTATGCCTGCATTTGAAACTTACAGATGATAAAGAATGTTTGTCTCCTGGACCAGCAGGAAACCCCAAAGTAGAAAAAAACTACAGAGCTACACTGTTGTGTTACACCTTGCACCAGTGACATTTCCTCACAAGTATCCTACTCAATGTACAGAAGAGGAGGTACTTGGGAGAGCTGCAATATAAGAATGTTTGTGTCTGTGGTATATATGCCAGGAACAGGAACAAGTGATCCTGTTTTGTAGGCCAGATCCTTCTTGAGTGTTGACAGCTATTCACCCCTGCCTTACCAAAATGTTCTAAAACCAGACTTTGAATGCGTTCATTGTAGCATAATCTGGAGCACCAGTCCCGAATTTCCTGAAAGGGTAATGATTTTGGTCGCCTGATTGAGTTTTCACCACGTGCTCTTGAAAAAGTCAGAATTTCTTGCCACTTTTAAAGCCGCTGTTTCCACTAGGGACAATGCATGATGTTATAAAAAAGATGTTATCGAGCAATTGCTGCATGCTGAGAGACTGCAAGAGATGCACAAGTTCAAGATTAAACTCAATCTCACCTTCCCTATGGTTTGTAGAGAATTAAGGTAACATCTCCATTATCCCTCACACAACACAAAGCCTTTGCGGCTGCCTCCCCATGCAGCTGAGCACAACATGTTCCATTACACCACAGGATTCAAGAATACCAGGTGTTCTGACAAAGCAGCAATTTCTGCTCCCACATTGGAGAAAAATCAACCATGCTATGACTGCAATTTTTGTCACTGTGTGGTAGCTGGGCTTGGGCTCTCTCAGTATTGGCACACCTGGAAAATTCTCTTGGAGTTGGACATGAAACACCATTTTGAACTAAAACTCGGGAGTCTCCTCTGTGTGGTGTGCGCATCCACAGCAGGGGAAGGCAAACAATGGTTTATTGCTACAGGAGGGCTCTTCATGAACAGACCACTGTGTTAGATCCATGCTAGCTGTGGATACAGCATCTCAGGATGCCAGAAGGCAAGGCAGCAAGTTCAAAAATAGTACCTGGTAAGAGAAAATGCTCAAATACCTAAAAACTCACCACTACAGAGATCAACGTGCTCTAACAGCAGCAGAGCAAACCCACAGCACAGTGCACCGAGCTCCATCTGACAGCTCTGGAACTAACAGTTAATTGCACTGGGATTGGGCCTTCCCAGATTTTTCCTAAATTTGTGCCAACTACTTAATAGCACAAACTGCAGGGAATAGACTGAGTGAGGCCTGATTTATCCTTAACAAATGATCAGCAAAATGTTCATGTTGGACAGAAACATGCAAAACAAACAGGAAGAGCCTGTATCCCCTAAATGACAGTGCAATGCCAGTTCTTAGCTCTCAGTTGTACCAGTTAAACATGCATTAAGTGACATTTTTTTTTGAGCTGGGAAACTCATACACTGAGCAGTGCTAAAAAATGCTTCTTACAGAAAGGTAGTGCTGGTGTACAAGGCACCATCCAGTTGTTTCAGCAAAAATTCAAGATAATCTTTGAACAAAGTCTTTACTCAAATGGTTCGCCTGCTACATACAGGAATGGTCTACATCCCTTAATTGGCATGGATCAGTCTACTGATATTTATGGTGTTTATTCTATATGATGATGCAGGGTTAAATACCTGAATCAACTGTGGTCTCAGTCAATCTACTCAAGGATTTATGTTCCATTACTGCTAGAGCTGTTCTGATGCCACTGGTTCTCTTTCCAAGATGAAAGAAAAAAAGAATTAAAAGCCTTCCAGACAAGATTTTGGAATGTGAAATGCAAACCAATGTAAAATGGAGTTAGAAGTCTTTTCACCTGGGGTTCCCCTTGCCTTTCAGGGTAACTCTACTGCTTGTCCTTCCCCAAAAAAATGAGCCTCAAGCCTGACAACAGCTGAGGATCCTGGTGCCTTCTACCACTCCTACATGTGGTGTAGGGACACATCTTTCTAGCTGGGGATGGTGGGTCTGCCCCAAAGCTGGGGACTCTTGGAGCCTGTCTCAAGGCTTCCAACATCTTGGCATGATAATGTTGGGCTCAGAGGCAGTAGGAGTCCTGAACAGGCAGGACTTTCAGGGTCTCTGCTGGGGAAAAAGCAAAGAGGACTCCTCAACAGCCTGCTACAAATACAGAGACAGTTCAAAAGAAACCTAGACTTTGATATATCCGGAGTTCATTGAGATGAAGTTATTTCAGAGAAAACACTTCAGCCAACCAACATCTTTTGATAAAACTAAGCTTTGGCAATGGAAGAGGAGAATTTGTAGAAGCTTTAGTAGGGAAAGCAATGCAAAGTTAAACTATGGGCAGTCTTACCCCAAGTGTGAGGACAGTGCAATTACAGTGGAAACACTGAAAGCTGAACAGAAAAGGATTTTACAGGCTAATTATTGACAGAAGCTTCACAGGTGGATGAGGACTGGAATGCTGTGCACATTTAGATATCTCATCTCCAGGAGCAGTTACCTCCCATCTAGGCATTATGGTTATGATCAAATGAAATGAATGTAAAAAGCACTCCTTGAGTTCAGCTAGCTCTGGTCTGGGCTCATGAGGGACATTTTCTGCTGTATGACCAAGCCAGCACACGAGGGTGGTAGACTGTCTATGTCTATGTGTTTGCACACACAAGGCCGTGGGTAGAGCATGTTAGGTACAATAGAGGTTTGAGCCAGACAACTGTAATACAAATCAAAAGTAGGGTGGAAGAAAAAGACCAATTATTTTAATAGCTTGCCCAAATGCCTCAATTGATCATACTAACTTTAGAAAGCAAAAGGCACTATGCACACTTGACAGGTTTGTTCCTCTGACAGGTACATCATGTGCTCGTGATTCCCGTTTGATTTCCTTCTTTAAGAATACCTCTGTGTTCCTTGTATGTGTGGCGGAAAGTGGAGGTGGAGAGTCATTCTCTGAAGGAAAACACAATTACCCAACTTCTTTAAATGCTCAAACAGATGACAAGTGAACAGGCTTTCAATTCTCCCCACCAGCTCCAGTTTAAAACAAAACACTCTGCATTATACATTCAGTAATAGATCCCTAATCCCAAACTCCCTCTAGCAGGAGGGAGCCGGGGGGGAAAAAAAAGTCCCTTATATTTTGCCTGTATTTTTCATATTGCAAGGTGCTTTTTTATCTCATTGAACTCAGAAGAGAGACTTGCAGATAGGATGCTGTGCTGTGCTAACTGGGTTGCTACTAGAATATGAACAAGGGTCACAGACGCAGGGGCTAAGCCTGCATTTGTGCGCTCCTGGTCTTTGATGGCTGCCAATCATTCCTGCAGTTTGTTCAGTGCCTATGCATGTCACACACTTCTAATCTGCTCTCTTCCAGGGCTAAAAGCTGGCAAGCTTGTGGTAATGCTCCAGGTTAAAGATAAACCACAATGAGGATGACAGTGTGTAAGCGTGAATATACTCGTTTATACATTGAAACCTACATGTTCAACAGCAAGTGAAAATACAAGCATGTACATGCTTTGGGGAGATTTAATTTCCTTTATCCTTTATCTTTTTTTTTTTTTTCACAATCCTTCTCACAGCAATATGCCAGCCAATTAGAAGAATAATAGATGAGTGTCAGCAAGTTAGCACAGTGCTCCTTAATCAGGAAGTTCTGGAAAGTTTGATGAATTCTTTAAAACCTTTTTCTTGGTACTTCTTTTTAATAAATGGAAATAATTTCCCTTCCATTTGCTATTTTTAATATAAACACCTCTGAAATCTTGTATGTCAATATCCTAGAGTATTTGAAATGTATTTCACTGAGGATATCCCATGGCCTTGTCTCTTCGTTCATTTGTACACAATGCTAGAGGTACTCAGTGGGATTCAGCAACAGCTTAATGTCGTTTCCACTGCAATCAATAGCAAAACTCCTAAATACTGCAGCTGGGAAACAATTAGGCCACTATTGAACACATCAGAAAAAATATTGATTTGGTGGAATTGAGGTTTGGCTTTGTTAGTGTCAGGGAAACTGCCCTTGTCATGATCAAAGCTGAACTTGAACCAACTTCAGTCCACTTCTGCCTCAGATTTAACTTCTCCCTGATGCTGTTCTGATATTCCAGTAATGATTTCTGTAGACCAGCCTGCAGTCAGCAGCTGAGGACAGCTAGGTCACCCAATATGTTCTTTTAAAAGTCTGAAAATAAGATATTCCAAGTAGAAGCTGCTGTTCTCAAGTATTGCCTTCTCTAAATTCATTTGGGGGAGCCTAAATTTTTGCTTCTACAGACAACTTGCACAAGTGCATCTCTTTATGCCCCAGACAGAGATATGGGACTTCTCACAGATTTCAAGTGTGTGATTGAAATTCCCAGCTCCATGGATTTTCAGGCCAGAGAGGCTGTTGCATTGATCTAATCAGAGCTAATGCATAGCATGGATCAGGAAACCAACTACTTCTTGCTTCAAGTCCAGCATCTGAAGCTGAACTAGAATCTTGGTTTTTAGAAAAATACACTGCAGTGCAAGATGAAGTTTAATTGTGTTTCAGGAGAAAAACTCACTAGAGCTTTGGGTGGCTTGTTCCAAATAGTAACTTCATCCAGTGGTCAAACAGGCCTAGTATTTCTACATGTAATCTACCTACAGCTTACAACTATTAGTTACCAATCACCTTTTTATACCCAAGACAGTAATATCCTCTGTTATCACATGCCTATCCTCTTTATCAGTATTTACAGACTACAATTAAGCTATGTCTTAGCCTTCTCTTTAATAAACTAAGTCCCTTGAGTCTTATAAAACACAGCCTCTGATTGTTTTCTTACTCTCTCAGATACTTTCTAAATTGTGCCCAATTTCTAAACTTTTTTCCTTGAAGAACAGCCATCTTAACCAGACATGCTGCATTTTAGCAGTTTTTGCAACAAATAATGACAGCTATTACATGACTTTCTGTAGCAAAAGAGGGAAAACAGAAAAAAGAAAATCACAGAATGGAAGGGAATGAAGAATGAATGGCTTAAAAAGAGACAAAAGAACAACTGAAAGAAAATGGAGAGGGAAGGGAAGACTCTAAAGTAGGATGAGGTAGCAGAGAGATAAACACTTACTGAAGTAGAAGCTCAGGGGGAAGGAAGAGATGACGAACAGACCATGCAAAGCAGTAGTTATTTACAAGTGTGCTTCCATAAGTTATCCTGTCAGTTCCAAGAGGGAGTGACACTCGATTCTCCTACCTATCCTTCCACTCAATTATTTCAGGCAATCAAGGATCTCCAATAGTGATTGCTGCAAGACCTTCTGTGGTTAAGAACACAGAGAATTGTGTGCAGAATTTTTTGGAAGCGGAGCTCATTAGCCTGCAAGACACCAAACAAACTGACAGCCTCCCCAAAACTCACCACTTGTGATACAACTGAGCTCCACAGCAGTGAGACTGCTTTTTTTCCCATCCCCTACCCTGGAAATACCTGCCTTGCTTCAAGGCCAGCACTGGAGGTCACTGGAAGAAACAAAAGGCATGCTGACACAAAGGACACATATGGAGCTCTGGGCTCCAGTCATCAGGCCTGGGACATCTGCGGCTTTCTGAGGATGCCTGCATGTTCAAGTAATTAGACCAAGGCCAGCTGTCCCCTTCTCATTCTTCACCCTTTATGCTCCCATTGCTTCTACTACCACTGTCTGTCCAAACAATGATTTGTCTGATGGATCACCAATGAGTAGGTTTTTTGTTGTTGTTTATTCTTTGGAAGAAGGGAGTGGAAGAGAACTGGTGAGACAGTAAAGAGGAGAAAGGATTTTCTGAGTAGATCCCATGAGACACCTCAGTGTTTCCAAATGAGCTTTTGCCGTATCAGAGGAAAGATTTGCTTTAACCTTTATACTCTGAAGTCATAAACTCCAAATGCTTGTACTGGTACTGAAAATGCAACCATCAGTTGTGAACCTGGCTGCTCAGGAAACCTTACTGTTTTATAGACAATTCTGGTATTCTGGGCCTAATTTCCCTGTCAGTGGTCCAGATGTAATTCAAAGAAATTAATGAACCATATTTCAATCTCAAGACGCTCCCTGTAGCACACTGCTTTCTGAAATCTTTCCTGCCAATTTGTGCTAGAGCAAGCCAGAAGTACTGTGGGACACAGGTCTCCACATCAGCGGGGTTTCTGCTGAAGAAGCCCAGTGAAGCTTTTACCAGCTGAGGGAAGGCAGGAGCGAGAACAGAACCAACCCTTTTCCCTCAGCTGTGAAATTACATATGAGCTCTGCCCCACAGACAAAGAGAGGCCCAAGCTGGAGCTGGAAAAGGAACACTGCTCCCCAGCCTGCATTTAGCAACTGGGGCATGACAAAGCAAAAGGCTGTGTGTGCACTGAGCAGCCCCATCCCTTGACAGGGCAGTGAGTGCTTGGATGATACATTTACTGCAGCCTGTGCTGCACTGTGCCTGCCCGTGTATCATCTCCATAGCAGCAGTTCTGCTAATTGAGACCAGCTGTTACAATTCCAAATTCTTCTCTCCAGAAATATCGATACTACAACGTTATGATTAGAAAGCACTTTACCAAATGCCTCTCAATTCTGCACAGCTCAGATGAAGAGCAGCTGCAGAGAGAAGGGACCGTTCCCTGAATATACAGAATAAAACACTGCAAAAACACTGGAGAAATGAAGGCTACAAGAAGCAAGTCAAAACAGAATAATGATGACAAAGAAAGCAGCCTGCTGTATATGCTTCTGCCTGTCACTTTAGATGTTGAAAGCACTGTGAGCAGACTTTTTCCTTATGCTCTAGGATAAATGGCCATAGCACTGCACTGTTACAGCTTCATGTGGCAGGTGTGCATGTTTGTCAGATCCAGCTTTTCTGTCCAAGGAGGGATTAAAGCAAAATCCATCAATCTGGGCTTGGCTTGGAAGAGTAGCTGTGGTCTTGAATCATTTGGCTCCGGGGGCTGCTCTGCAGAGCCCACTGGCAAAGAAAGTCACTGGAACTGGTAAGCTGGTGGGAAGACTTGCGAAGTAGGAATGCCACCACACCACAATGACTTGGCCACACTTTTGGCTATCTCCCTGTAGCTGCTGGCTCCACACAGCAAGCTGGATGCTTTGCAATGGTCACTCTGGGATTGCCAAAAGCTGCAAGCACTTTTCCCCTCCAGCCAGACTGGATTAAACTGACTATCAGTATTCTAAATTCACTTAGAAGTCTCAGGGCCTGTCTGTGACCATCAGGCACAGGGCATTCCTGAAAAGACATCTGGTTACTGACTTTATGTAAGAACTGGGCAAACCACTTCAATTCCATCTGTTATTCCAATCTCCTGAGCACAGAGAACAGAATCCTTGAAAGAGAAAATCTCACAAAGAAGGGTCTGAAAATGAGAACCACAATGCAACATGTAATTTCCTCCTGAGAAAGATGCTGTACAACCTTACAGAAAACGTGGCACGCTCCAGCATGTGGCTGTGTAAACAAGGGCCTAACACACCATTTCACTACTCAGATTTCATACTACAACTGAGGTAATGCAACACAGCTAAAGCAGAGAGATCGCTTTGCTATGCTAAGTGATCTGCCTCCTACTCTGAAAATGAGTGAGGTAAATAAAGTGTTTTATATAAATACCAGACAGTTTCTCTTCACCAAACAAAATGCTCAAGTTTTTCAAAAATATTCCTATTATTTTGCTCCGGCATATATTCGGTGCTTAGTGTCCCATTCAGATTTTACCATTTATACAGTTCTCTTACCTATTTCATTTTCTAACTTTTAGTCTACATTAAAAGTCTGCTTGAATCCACAGTACTGCAGGAGAGGGAATACACCAATGAAATTCCAGAAAGGTAAAGTCTGACCATGTTACAATTGAGTATAAACTTTCAGCATCCTTGTCTGAAAAAAATATAAACTTACATTTTTTTTGTGCAACACTCACTGACTGCGTATTAGCTTACACTCCATTTTCTTTCTGCTCTGAGTAAGGTTGCTATACTTACTTGCGCTGGGAAACAGCTGACACAAAGTCCATATGGGAAACAGGAGTGTAAAGATGAGCTTATGTAGAGAAGCTCTGTGCTTATATAGGGAAGTCACCTCAATAAAATGCTCAACACTGCATGCAAACATGTTAGCATAATTTGCAGGTGACAGCGTGACGGAATTCTGTTGATTGCAGTGCAGTTGTGTTCCTTCCCATCAAGCTGAATTTAGCCTCTCTAGTCACCAAATCACATGAATAAACTGCTATGCATACATTTATTTTATTTTTAGGTTTCCAAGATCAATCAATGACATTCATGTGAGGAGAATCACAAGGCTAGGTAAAAAACAAACTAAGCTCTTCTGAACACTAGCAGCCATTGGGACCATCGGGACACTTTGATGGTTTCCAGTGGCACAGCTCTGTGGATTGTGAACTGAATTACAGCAGCTTTAAGCAGTCATGGACCTTGGCACATCAGTCATCATAGGGAACCCATGCAGCAGAGCAGGCAGTAGGACTATTCAAGTAACAGATCCACCAGGCCCTCTTAAATCTCTTCGTACTGACATTCGTACACCTCAGCCTGCAATGTACCACGATGACACTGTTGTAGTGCTGAAAGTCAGGTGCCCAACATACACTGGCCCCAGCAGAGAAGCACCAACTCTGCAGCCGACTGTTTATTTTGTGCACAAAGCACAGGCATTCTCCCATTTCATTTCAGCTGCCCTCGCCTCCCCCATAACTAAATTATTGTTATTATGCTCTGCATAATCCTAGTACTGACAGGGATGTTTGTTATACATAATTAAAGATATTAATTTTGCATGGAACAGAAGACACGGAGCCAGGAACTTAATCTTTTTTTTAAATCTTCCATTAGAAAATTACCTTCATTAGCACCGACTCACTGAGCTTCTCTCTGTTGACAATTTTTATCGCGACCTTCTGACACGTGACACAGTGAACCCCCAACTTCACAAGCCCTGCAGGAGAAACAAAGCAAAAGGAAGGATTGGTTAGAGGTTGAGGTTAGTTGTCGAGGGTTTTCCTTTTAGAACACCATCCAGCTGTTGGCAGCTTATATGCAAACAAATTCCTATTAATACCTCCTCCAGCCAGAAAAAGTCTTGTGAGTAAAGGAGACCCTTCAGCCCACATTGTGGCCATTTGGCAGTGAAGCCACCAACCTTCTTGATGTTTCTGCAGTTTCTGCCACTAAAACTGGTTTTGTTGAAGCGCTGTAGCCCAGCTCTCACCACTCAAAGTGTGTTCTACCAGTAAGAAGTTCTGGCAATTGAACCACACTGGACTAAGGGCTTTTGCTGACACCTGATATCAACAAAAGCTTAGAAATCAGCAAAACTAGATGGTCAAATGTTTGCAGCAAAACCAGATTGTCAAATGTTTGCTTCTACATTTCTCTAGCTCCTTCCAAAGTTTCCATGATCACAATAAAAAGACACTTAATTATGGCTTCCCTTACTGTTTTAATTTACCCTGCTGGATAAAGTTAATACTGTGATGAATGCCATTGTGGTGTGGAGGAACATCAGCATATGCTGCTACAATTCTAAGTTCTTGTTTGTTATTACTTATTATATCCTTGTCCTCAAAAAAGATAGAGTGCTGTTAGCTGATTATATTGGCAAAAGGATGTTGAGATCCCTGACAGGATTAGGATGTCTGAACTATCATCAAAATATGGAACACCAAGTCTTAAAAGAGAGAGGTAAGTAACAAACACAAGCCATTATCTTCTGAAAAATTTTCATCTAAGTCTGGTGGCTTACATGAAGGTACACTGAGATACCTCCCACAAGTGAGTTTAAGATGGTCACTTGAGCTCTCAACTCTACTACCATTAAGAAAATTTGTAGCTGGAAAAGTTGTTCTTCATAGGTTATTCAAGTGAGATCTTGCTTGCTTCAGGTTTTACTCTTGTCTAACATGCACATACAGCACACCACCTGATGGGCTGGATACCATCCCACTCCACACACTACATGCCAAATTGCCATTTAGGTTAATTCAGTTATAACTGAACTAAAAAAGAAATGGCACCTCTCCGGTGTCACTAAGACCTGCTGTGTTTTGCAGGGCATCTATGAACAATGACATCAAACAGTAGAAAAAGACTAACTTACTTCCCAGCTCCTAGGCTAGGTTGCAGTTAAGAAGCCAATCCCATCCCCTAATGCAAAGCACAAAGCCAAACACATTGCTTTATCTGGAATTTGAACACAGATTTTCAGTCCAGTGAAACACTGGACATAGAACTTCACACGCCTTACTGAGGGACAAATAGATTCTTGCCTTATGACAAACTAGGCCCAATTAAGTGAACTAGAGTTTCATCAGGGACTTCAGCAATCTTCTGCAGGTACCTGTCCATCCTTTTGCTATGCAGTTAATAATAAATTTGGAATTACTAATCACTGGTTACTATGTGGAGAAATAAACTCCCAACTTGCTTCCAGTCACATCTCTTTTATGGCATGCTCAAGTGTTCTGGATATTTCTAGTCACATAATTTCTCAGTCTCATCTGGTTAAATGCTGACATCCTCACTTTCAGCCACGACATAAACAAGTCACAAAAATTAAGAATGCAGTGCACTGACAAATCCATTTGAAACTGTGTATAGCAATAGCATGTCCTCTGCCTGAAGCAACCGAGAAGCAGAGCTGGGGCAAGATGCTGTGATGTCCAACCACACTCACTCTTCGGTCTGCATTTTTTCTATTCAATTTGTAATATCAACCAAAGCACCTCTGGCTCTATATTCACTGTTCAGAGCACCTGCAGCCTTACTTACGCTTCTTCCCTTTGGCTTTGTTGTGTGTTTGGACAGAGGCTACTTAGCACCACCCTGTTGAAAGTGTGCACTGTTTCAATCTGTGCCAATTGCCTCCTTCCTGCTTCTAAGATAAACCACAACCTTACATCACTCTTGCAGCACAATGACAGCACTTTTTACATTGCTCTTAGTTACACTTTCAAATCTCAGCAGAAATTCTAAGTCAGTCCTTTATATCTAGACTCCCAGGATCTGTGGCACCGTGTTGTACTGTAACGTGGCACGGACCAATTATTTTCAGAGGTCAATAAGGGTGAGAAACAACTGCTCTCTAACTGGTTCTTCACTAGTGATATACCAGACTTCTTATATCTCACACTTCAGGGGGTTGATTTCAAATTTTGTTGCTCCCAAATCAAGACATCTGTCTGAATGAATGTGGCTGATTTGTAAACTATTTTTCTTTTGTCCTCCCTGAAGCACCCTGTCATTGAGCCCTAGAAGGGTTTAACCATGAACTTCTGGGACACTGTCACGCTGCACAGGGTATCTTCACAGTATCCTCTGTCCTTGTAGCTATTAACCTACCATAGAAACTCAAAAATTAAGATTAAACTATTCTGTTTACTCCAATAAAAAGTTAACCAACTGTTAGAAGACACCAAAAACTTTGTAAAAATAAAACTGGTACTGAATCACACTGATTTTATATTGAATTAATTTAATTGACCTCAAGAAGTCATTCTTGATTTATGCTACAGTATCAAAGGACAGAATGAAAAAACAGATGTGAGATTTAATGCATCTTTCCTCTTCTCCTGATTTGCATTTTAAAAATCAAGAAAAGAAATGCACTGTCATTGCTGTCTGTTTTGTGGAGATAGAAATTGTAGACAACCCTCTGAACAACCCAAGACAACACTTTTTACTGTACTAAATTCACTGAATGTAATTTTAGGATAAAAAATAAAACATGTCGCTATACCTTGCTTCCTCCCTCTCTCCCGGCCACTTCCTTTTGACATTTGCATGCCAGCCTAAGCAGTAAGAAAAAAAAAAATCCCTCTTGGTAAGTCCATCTATAGGATAACACTCTCCTCTCCTGCTACTATGAAGAAAGCCTAATTGAGCTGAGGCAGGAAGGGTTCGTCCTCAGGACTTCTGTTTCTGTCCTGTAATTTCAGTCAATTGTGGAACTACACAATTGAGATGAGATGACTTAATGTGGATTTAAGATCCTGTGGGCTTCTGATTCTTAAGAAGCCCTTTCACTGGCACAGAGAACACAAACCATTCAAGATGTATTATTTATCTACATAATAACAGACCTTAGAGAAAAGCAACTATGTGAATAAATTGCTAGGCTGTAACTGAAATAATGGAAGTGGCAGAAATGCCTGCTTGGAAACAAGTGCCCAAGGTGTGTTTACAGAGTTGTGGAAGAGGGGGTGCATCTTCCATTTTTTCCTCTTCTGTATATGCAGCTGTTAATGAGCATTTCAAAACTATATAAATCCTCCTCTAATACAGATGTGTCAATAAGTTAGGTACTTATTTGTAAAGCATATTTACATAGTCAGGCCAGCACAGGTACGTGTGTCTTCTGCAAAGGAAAACAAACACGGTTGCTGCTGTTGCTGCGAGGATATTTTGCACTGGGTTAGCTCACTGCAAGTCTGCCAAGCAAAAATAGAGCTTGAACTTGTCTGCTTCATGAGTAATTAACCCCTCAAATGCAGGTAAGTAACCTTTGTGACTGCTAAAGTTAACTCTGGTCTGTTCTGACAGAAAATCTAAGATGCTGTGGGAATCAACTGCTTGAAGTTTCCCTCAAGCACCCACACAGCTGTCAGACACTCACTGCTTCAGGCACACTCAGATCTCCATCTATAGGTCATTCCTGGGGACTCTGGACACTCACATCCTGGGGCTTTAAAATCAGTCGTAGCATCCAATGAACTGCAAACATTGGGCTGCTTTTGATCTTAGCCACTGAACTGCATCAGAACCAGCCCGATAATTGCAGGTTGGGGAGTAAAGAAGAAAACATGAACACACTGGAAAGCAAGGGGATGTGTAAGTTAACACTGTCTTTTCATCATAATTAAAAGCCACAATCTGGAAACCAACAAGCATGAGAAACCCCAGATGACATGAAGATGCCACTGAAGGAAGAAGAGCAAAGGGAAGTGTGCAGGTCTGACACAGCCCAGTGCAGCAGTGACCTGCTAATAATCATGCCTGTGCATTTTTTTGCTGGCAAACTCCCACTCTGTGGATGCTTACAGATATACAGATAGTTTTTGAAAAGGACAGGAGCTTATGTGAGGAGCAAGGGACAGATTTAGATCAGCTGGGAAGGTGGACAGCCCATCCCGAAGCAGTACAGAGAGAAGATTCTTCTTTTACCCAAGAAGAATGTTCTGTGGGGATAGAGGAAGGAAAGCTTCCCTCCAGCTGAGACAATGACCACAGCAAGTGGCTGATATTGTAACTGGCAATCACCTTCAGGCCTTTTCAGCCAAGGACAGGATTTCAGAAGAGACTAATTTACTTTTGCCTTGCATTTTATGTAGCAATTTTCTCTAGCAGAGACTGAATAAAGCATTAAGAGTTTGGAGCTAGTGCTATTTGATATGCTCTTTACAGTTGTGTAAATAGTAGCATCTTTCTAATGATCCTGTTATTACAACTCTTCGTTAGAGAAAGAAACACTCTAGGAACAAGAAAGAATGTTTTCAGTATTATCCAAACCTGAAGTCTGCCAAAGACACCAATCTGAAACAAATTATCATTTTGAGCCAGAAAGAGAGAGTAATAAATAATGAAACACCACTGTTGTTTAAATACAGCACTTATGGTATATTCGTTGTCGATGATGTTCCCAGTCTTTCAGAAATGATAAACACAAGTAACTTGTTATCCTGATTTTTAACCATGAGGCAAATAACTACTCAAAGAAATAAAGGTGTTATTTGCTATATTTAACACATATGATTTTTCCCATTGGTAAATGGAAGTCTTTTGTTTTCTTTTAAAATAAAACCAACCTAAAATAAATTTCTGTAGTAGGAAAACTAGACACTGATTTCAGAAGATCATCTGCACACACATGTTGCTTGCTCTTCACTTCAGAGCACATTGTCAAAAACCTTAAAAAATCCGAGCAGAAAGCCCTGGTCTGGCCAGAAGTGTCTATTTTGGCTGGATGAGCAATTAAAGGAATGTCTAGAGAGAAATATCACTCCTCTTTTAACTTGAGTTAGCTAATTGCCAATTAATTCACGTCAATGAACACTCCACAAATGTTAATCTAGGCACTGCAAAACACAAACATTTGTGGTTTACTTCAGGGCTCAAGTACTGGCAACAAACTATCTGGATTAGAAAAGGAACAAAAGTTCTAGGCTGACAAACTTCAGTACACTGTTTTTCAAAAAGCTTGATGCGTATGTAGTATTGCTGCATGTCAACTTTGTACATATGGTCTTTATATACAAATAATTTCATTTATCCCCACAAATTAGAGGTTGCTGTTGTAAATCTTAAAAGAATTTATGGATGCTCATTCCTGAAAATGACATGCACTACCATGTGCAAGACCTACAAAACCTCAAGGATCCCAGTCCAGAAAAATCAACCCTTACAGCAAACAAAAGCATTAATACATCTCAAGCAGGGTAGAAGACAATCTTAAAATGTAATATTCCTCCTCTTTATTCTCCACAGCTATCTTCACAAACACTGCAGTTTCAATTAGGGTTAAATCAGTTCAGTTACAGTGTCTAACTCTGCTGACTGCAGTGAAGTTGCTTTAGATCTGCAACAGTGGAAAATGGATTAAAATTTGGCCCAAAGCAACATGATTTCCATAGCCGTAAAATAAGGATAATAACACTTACTTACTTACCTTGCAAGGGCTGAAGAAGGATTAACTGATTAATCCTTACAAAGAATGTTGGAAAGGGATACAAATCCTATCCAAGTTTTACAAATTACAACCAGGAAAACTGCATTCTAAATACAATCTGGAAAGAAACCTCTAGATAATTTCTTATTATTAGCTTCCCTTTCACATCCCAATTCTTTTAGAGCACAGATTTCTGTTCTCCAATGATGCACATCTTATACTACTCTTAGCTGCACTGGAAAGAACTTCGTTACTGAGCATCCTACTTACAGAAACCAATAATTGCCCTTAATTACTCGGTCTTCTCATGGAAGAGATGTTTATTTTTCTGTAGCAATGGTTATCTCTAATTATTGCATTTAAAATAAACAGAGACTTATACCAAGTGACATGTAAATTACATGGTATCAATTTATAATTGCATAATGGGAAAAGGAGGTATAGGAGAAATCTAGAAATCTAAAAGGATGAGGATGGAGCTACCCAGGTTGGTAATGAAATATTTTGACTGTGGACTCTTCTACAGAGATAGTCTAGTGCTAAAAGGCTGTTCTGAGAGCTCATGCATTAATTGTTTTTAAACTACATGATCTGTAATTATGGTAGGACTAAAGCCAGAGTTCAAATGCTCAGCAGGAGCATGGAAGGAGAGGTTTATCAGTGCTGAGATCCACATGCCTCAGATCAGAGCACAGAAGAGCTCCACACTAAATTGCCACAGCCCAGATTTACTGTCCTGAGCTATGAGCACTGTCAAACGTCTGCTGGCTCAGCCAGCCAGAGGGACACATTCCTAAGCTCAGAGATTGGTGAGAACAATGCATCAGCTCAGATGTGACTGGATCCACATGCCTGATATTAGGGAACAAGAGACACAAACACGAACAGATATATATATACACAGCAGCTCAGCAGGAGCAGGTTTTACACTGGATGCCTCAGAGATTATGGTAGGATCATCCCCCAAGCTCAGCAGGATCAAAACACACAGAACCAACATCACCTCTATTGATTTCTATCTTGGTCTCTTTCTTGCAATATTTCATAAATCAATACTTCTCAGAAAACCTTTATGGCCCCTGAATATAGCAAAGAATGTGAGTGTTGA
Organism: Ploceus nigricollis; assembly: GCA_013399945.1. NCBI lineage: Eukaryota > Metazoa > Chordata > Aves > Passeriformes > Ploceidae > Ploceus > Ploceus nigricollis. The sequence goes on from VXBC01012909.1 coordinate 826,819, forward strand.
GCCCTTTTGATGTGCTCTCTTTCCCACCTCACCAGACACACCCACATATCTAAAGAGGCCCCCTCAGGGAACCAGGACACGAACCTTCATTGGCACATGGATGCTGCTTTTGCAAAATACCACTGCTTCATCAGCCCAACTCTAACAAGCTCTTGAAGTCCTCTGGGATTTATCAGCAGCTTGTGATGTCTATGGGCTGTGTTCCTATTTCAGATCAAGTCTTTGTTCCTGTACAAGAACACTTGAGAGACTAAGCTTTGCTACAAGTGCAGACTTCAGCTTCCAATGTGGACATCTGAAAGTGTCAGGGCAGCACCCCCACCCCTGCACACAGGGAAAGAGAAGAGTAGTTTCACTGTTTTCAAATTTGAAAGACGAATTAAAATACAACAGATCTTTCCACTGATGCACCAGGAAAAAAAGCACAACTCTTTTTACATCTCTGGATGGGTATTGGGAAAACTCTGCTTTCACTCACAACTTCCCTAGTCAGAAGCCTTTTTTTTCCTCTTTCCAAGAGCTGTACATCTCCTTGTAAAGCTCCTCTTGAGGAATGATGAGAACCATGTTCCCCTTCAGACTTCATTAATCCTTTGTCAGGAGATGACCAAAGACAGCCATTTTCAGGTACAGCAGGAAGCCAGCAGAAGTCTGTCTATCCTGCCTATGGTATCTTTTGGAAAACATGTTGCTGTAATTAGGTAACATCTGGGTGATGAGCCACAACATCCCCACTTGGTCCAGTGATCTATTGAGAAGCACTGATGCACTAATAAGGAGGGAACAGTGGGCAGCAAAGAGAGGGTGAGGAAGGAGGAGGGGAAACAGCAGATAAACTGCTCTTCACATGTACTTTTAGCTGATGTTAATCCCATTTTCTATGCTAATTTCTTACATCTCCCCTTCTTTACCACACCTTTCCATGCTCCATCAAGAAGTCCTCACACCCTTTTGACCCTCCCATCAACCAAGATTGTTTCAGCTAGGTTATATGTATATTAAAGACCTAATTAAAAAGGGGGGGTTATCATGGAAAACCTTTATAGAATAGACAGAGGTCATGCTCTTCACAAGATTAGGCTCACCACAGAATACTTCATCTACCCAGCTCAGTGCTGATACAGCTTACTCTGCCCCCTGACATCTCTTAATCACCCCCTGACAGATTCCTAACAGGATTTTCACTGAGTGCTGATATGCTGCCCTTCAGTAAGGACTCAAGAAGTGATTGGATTAACCACACTTGCACCCATGCCTTGGAAAAGGGGCCAAACAACAAGCCACAAGCTAGGGCAGCTCCCAGGAATTCCAGAAGGGCTTATTGATAGCAGTGGGGTATGGCCCATACACAGGCAGAGGAGAAATGCATTGGATAGCCACTGCATAGGTTTTTCTACAGATACTGGTATTTTTCCAAGGAAAAATTGCACTGTGTCTGGTAGAACTAACAGAGGCTGACCCCTTGCAGATCCACACCCTGAATTTCATTTCATTATCCACCACAAAACTCTGGATCCTCCTCCAGTCCCAACTCACCCCATCTATGGACATCCTACTTCCACTCTCCTCCAGTGTCATAACACCTGCAATTCCTTCCCACAGCTCTATCCCCACTGACTCTGGTTCCTTATGCCTCCTGCAGTAATGCCCTCCATAGTTTTATCCATTTGTCCTGCAGTTCACCTGCCAGCTGCACAGTTTCCTTCTGTGTACCTTATTGTCTCCTTTCTCCTGTGTAAAAGACAACAGATGCCGTGGCCAGTCCAGATCTGTAAGCACATGTTCACTGTAAAAAGTGTAGGAAATAGCACATTTTCTTAATTATATTGGGTATGAGAAACTCCAAGCCTCTGGTTTAGGACAATGGGACGAAAGACCATCTGGAAACTGAATTCTGATTTACAAACAGGAAAGTCACAGCAAAAGAATAACAGAATAAAAGGTAAGAAAAATGAGACTATTATAATTTTAATGAACATAAACAGGCATATTAAAAAAAACCCAAACTGAACAAATTTTAAAAATATTTCCTTTAATTTGAGAATAATGGCTAAGGTCACAGCATGGAGCCGAAAAGATTTATTGACTCCTACACCAAGAAGAACAGGAGCTGTCTGCTCATGTAGTACAAAGTACACTACAGCTGGTTCACTATGTTCCCTACAAAGAGAGGAAAGCAGGGCATCATATTCAAAACATAAAAAGGCCTGAGCACCTCATTAATTTTAGGTACGAGAAACAATGCACTACCTACAGAGCACGGTCAGCTGTGCCTCCACAATAAAAAGAAAGAAAATAAAATGAATTTAATTTCCTCGCAAAAGGAAGGTGGTTAGATAAACTGGAACATTACAACCCACCTTCTGATACCCAATTTCATCACATGGAATTCATACCACAGTGTCTGAGGCTAAGTATGTCCTGAAATATGACATCAATTTCAAACTCAGGCAGGAACCAGTGATTATAAAAGGATGAGACCTGTGCTGTCAAAACACCTCTTTCTGTCACACTTCTGCTCCAGGATTTCAATGCAACAACTCCAGCCTGGGCTTCTGGAAGATCTCACAGTGAATTTTTCTCTTCTGGAACGATTCCATGAGTCTGATCTAAAGCCTTCTGAAGTCAATGCAAAGGCTCATCTGTTTTAGGAAATTGCAGATCAGTTTCTTCAGCAGCAGCTTAGAGCTGTAAAAACCTGGCTTATTCTAACAGGTGTTGCTGCAGACAATGACACAAGTGCTAAAGATCTGGCTGTAGAAGACCTTATTCCAGAACTGTTCTCAAGGGTTACCAAACTGTACAACTCCCTGTATGTGTTAACTATCAAGCTGGTAGAACAAATCTGTAGGCACAGTTATTCTTTAATCTTCAGCACCTACAGTAAAAATACTGTACACCATTCCCTACGCAGGAAAGGGTTCTACCTTTAATCAGACTGGTATTTTCTTAGTATCAGAATAAAATGCTTAAATTAGGCTTCCTACAAACACTACTTCAAGGCCAGAGCCATAATAAAGAAAAGAGCAGATGAATTTTCTAGAAGTCAACTGAGTCTCATGCCCTGTACTTTTTTCTCTGATTGCTTTCTATTCTATTAATGATTTTAATTCTTGGCCCCATAGATTTATCAAGAAGCATCAGAAGACTTAGGGAGGTTCAATCAAAAGATTCACCTTAAGAGGAAGGACAAGTTTTAAACCTGGACAAGTACATAGAAATAAGCGAACAACCAACAAGCAGCTTGTCCCTACAGGCAACAAACCTGAGCAAAAGTTAAAATATCATCCCTCAAAAACAACACTCCCACATGAGGGCCCAGTCTTCCCCACTTGTATGTTTCTGTGACCCCACTGGCTTCCTTGGAATTATTCCCAGTTCCCTGTGACCAAGAACAGCCACAGCAGCTCTTGCAGCCTCTCCAAGGAGGTGACACAACACAGCACAGGCTACAAACAGTGGCCACAGAGGAGCTCAGTGTTGACTCAGAGTCACTCACGCTCAGAAGACAAGGCAGCTCAGAAATAATTGAGACTGCTGTGCCTGTTCAGTGTCCCAACATACACAGGGGATAAACGTGCTAAAATAATACAGTGCTACCCAGCAATAATGGCATTAGACAAATCACACATCGCTTCCTGAAAAGCCTCTGGCCTTAAGGGATACGCCTGTACAGAGCACAGAAGATATCTTTTGTCCTTATGAACATTACATGCACTTTAGTTCTTTGGTTTTGTATTATGAGCTCCTAAGCAACTAGAAACTGCTATGATTGTTATGATATTCTTTCCTCGTACTGCAGGGTCAGGCCACCGCACATTCAGGCCAGGGCCAAGTTGCACAGAGTTGGGTATGAAGGGTTTCTCCCTGAACACAAAAATCAGCAGCTGAAATAGCCTATAGACCTGGCAGGACAGGTATCCACAGCAACACTGAGTCTGACCCTCTATGCTTAAAACCAAGAGTTAGAGGTTGCAGTCCAAATTTTATTGGGGTATAATTACAAAAAATCCTCTCAGCTAGAATGGAAAAAGACTTTTAGGAGAAAACCAGGAACTCTAACAAAGGCGAAACATAGAAAAGCCTCAGTCTTCAGAGTTGGACAGCCTAATTCTGTTACCTCAGTACACAAACCAGTGAGCCTGGTTTGGTCAGATGGACAAACAAAACCAGTCTGGGAAACACTCTGAGCTGCAGTGACCTGTGAAATGTCACAAAATGGTGGAACAGCCCTGCCATATGCACAGGATCTGCTTCCTGAGTTCCAGCCAGGTCAGTGAGGCTTCCTGCACAAGCAGACTGGCTACACACATTAGAAACAGGAGCGCATGAAGGCATGTGGCTACTGTGAGCTCTACCAACAGCAGAGGGTGCAGCAGATACAGCCCCACAGGTTTCAGCTGCAGAAAGACCTGATCTAAGTTTCCTGAGGGACCATTTTTACTTGCATATACAAGACTTTAACTCTTCCCTTCTATTTCACAGGGATACAAGCCCCTGCAAGCTCCAGGAGACAGAGAAACACAGAAAGAAAAGCTTACTTCTTAGCAAGAGAAGCTAACCTTTCTTCTGAGAAAGAGCAGAGGTGTTCCCCTCAGGTCACATTAAAGGGAATTAAGGAAAATCTGTGGCTTTTGTGTGATTATAAGTTGCTAAATACAATGGAGAATCCCTCATCCCAGAGCATCAACTGTAAATCCCACTAATAACTACATGAAGAAGCCTAAATAAAGGTTATTTTAATATTTGTCTCTCTTTGCAGCATACTCTTCTGAAAATCCTCCTCTTCAGCTGCGTGTGTGTTGCTGTGAACAGTACAGAATGCTGAAATGGGCAGAGAAGGTGCTTTCTGAAACCACAGAGGCAACCAGGTGAGTGAATATGAGTGCAGGAACATCCAGAGTGGCAGTGCACTGGAAATGGCATAAAGAAAACCAGGGCAGCAGATGTCCAGGTATTTAGCAACAAAGTTAAAGAAACAGATGAGGCATTCTCTAAGCATGCTGCTCTGATTTGTGCTAGCAGTCCATAATTCACTGTTGAGGAGGGAAAAAAAAAAATCTAGAATTTGCAGTTAGTTACAGTATCACAGAATTAGGCTGTGAGGGACCTCTAGAGATGATCAACTCAAAGCCCCTGCTCAAGCAGGGACAGCTAGAGCACGTTGCCCAAGACCATGTCCCATTGCATTTAGGGTATCTCCACAGAAGAAGACTCCATAACCTCCATGTATTCCTGTTCCGTTGTTTGACCACCCTCACAAGTAAAAAAAAGTGTTTGTGTTTAGGTAAATTCTGTTTTAATTTGTGCCCATTGCCTCTTGTCCTATCAGTGGCCACTACTGAGAAGAGTCAGCTCCCTCTTTATTCCCTCACAACAGGTATTTATACACACTGATGAGATGCCCTCAAGCTTTTTCAACAAACCAAGTTGTCCCAGCTCTAATCTTCCAGAAGAAGCCTCAGTTTCTCCATGTTTGTGGCCCTATCCTGGATTCAGTAAGTCCATGTTTCTTGTACTTGCGGAGGCCCAGAACTGGATGCAGTTCTCCAGCTGTGAGCTCGAGCAGAGGAAAAGGGTCACTTCCCTCAATTCAGTTGATCCTGCAGCCCAGGATAATGTTTCCGACCCTTGGTACACCAGTGCCTGGCTGGCCTATGGTCAAGCTTGTTGTCTGCCAGGACCTTGAGGTCCTTCTGATGCAGAAGGTCGTCTTGAGTGCAGATCTGCCTTCCAGCTGGCTGGTCCCTGTGTGTACTGATCCCATGGTTACTCCTTCCCAAGTACAGGACTTTGCATTTCTGTGACAGTCCTGCCTGCTCTCTTCTCCAGCCTAAGCACCTCTGGATGGCAGCACAATTGTCTGGTCCATCAGACATTCCTACTGGTTTTGGTCTCAAAAATACAATGTATTGAATTTGGTTCATTCAGTGGCTTTCTTCCATTGAGTCTCTGTAGGTATTCATGAGCAAAGAACACTTTCAGATTCTTTTAAGGATATTTAATGGAACAACAAATGCTTCTTTGCAACAGTTTTAAAGAATATTATCTAAATGACTTCAAGTAATTATTCATGTTTTCTACATGTTTTATCCTACAAGAGAAACTGTCCCCTAACATTTCTAGTTAGTACAAGGCAACCCAAAGAAAACAAAACCAGAATCTGTACAACAAAAAAAGAGTGAGAAAAACATAAGGAAAGATGTGAATGAGCTGGTTGTTTTTCTTCAGCCATACCACAGTTCATTCTCAGGAGTCCTGTAAGCAGAGACATCATTGGATAAGGTAAGTTATAACTTAAGGGCAACTTCACATGCTTCTTCTCTGACTACAGGCAATGCTGTGGATGGGCCACTGCGTGGTAAATTCTTGCTTTTGTTGTCTGGATGTGTGAAACAAGACTTCTCCTTCCCACCCCAACCTTCCTACTGGTTCCTTCAGCTTACGTGCCCTGTAAAGAAGCCCATCTATACAAACTGCTCTCTAATTCTTCCCACACAGCAGGGAAGAGCCACTGTGGAAGAAGAGCAACAATCTCTAACCAAGCTGAGACTTTCTCCTCCAGAGATCTGGCTTTAAGGTCTGGCTCGTCTCATTCTAAGTCCAAGTGAGGATCCCAGCACAACAGAGTCTGTTTTCCAGAGCCCAGAAGTTGTCAGGTGAGCAGTGATGTGTCCTGGGAAGCAGAAAGAGCTCTGCATAGTGTCTGCCTAGGGACACCTCACATGCTGTCCTACCTGGTCAAAACAAACTCTTTTAAAATCTTTTAAACTTTATTTTTAAATGGAATCAGCACATCTGGATAACAAATAATGATTTTTCATTTTTAAATAAATTTAATTTCACTTCAATTTTCAAGCCAAATAGAGGTTGATGCAAATGGCCTATAAAGAATATATGTCCATCTACAGTGACCAGAAAATGCCAGTCATCAATCTATAATGTAGCAAGAAAATTTCAAGAAAGGATGCAAGTAAATGCACATTAACTACATTATGACTTCAATGAATGGGCAGCGGAAAAGAATGCCTTCCTAACCACAGAAGAGAAGTGCCAAATATATTTTGCAAATCATCAAAACTGGATGGCCACCAACTTGAAAATTAACCTTTCTTTAGGAAAGTATCTAAAATGTAGAAATGACAAAATAAGGATGGATTCAATAAACAAAATCTAGATTTTGCCCTTGCTGATTCAAGCCATAATAAAAATCCACTATTTAAATTGCCTTGATTTAAATATAAATTACATAAATTCATCTAATCTGTTTGTTAGATAATATTTCTCCTCACAGCTGTGAGATAAGCCCCACGTCAAGAGCTTAACAAGAACCCTGCCTTCTCAGCATGGCCCTCACCACTTCTGCACTTAACTGGTGTCTAGAGCCTTGCTCTGTGGCTTGAGATTCACTTTTCCTAATCTCCTCTTGAGTGTGGAAACATAAGGAATTACATCAGTACTTGAGATGGGCTCCAGCTTTAAGACAAAGCCAGAGAACTGTACGAAGTGCTGGAGCTACTGAAGCAAACAAAGTAGAATCCATGCTAACCAAGAAGCAAAAAGATAGTCATGTTTGCATATACAGAGGGATTTGCCCTCCCTCTCCTGCTCACATAAAAGGGACAAAGCATGAGGTAATAACCTGGCTGCTTTTAGAAAAGCCCAGCTTTATGACACAAATAAGGATAGGATGTAGCAGAAAATAGTTTTCTCCAGTATTTTTTCTCAGGCCTCATTAACATATTTCAGGACTACAGAGAAGATTATTTTTAAGGAGAAAATACATAACATAACACAGAAATACGTGAACAAGAGCCCCACGGAATTGTTATTGCTGTCTATATTGGAAGACTCAACTCAAGACTAGGACTCTACTGTAATAAACATAATGCATACACCATGTAATGGGTGCTCGGCCCTGCCTTGGGGTAGATGGTCATGATCCAAACAGATAAGGCAGCCACAGAGTACACCTAATTATGTGCTATTTCTCTGTTTGAAGATAAAGACTTTAGGCATTAAGGAACTGGGAAACTTGCTGAAGGTCACACAGAAACCCTGTGGCAGGGTTGGAAACCAGGCACATGCCACAGTCACATCTTAAGTTGGTGGGAGAAGGCTTCAAAAAAGCTACAAACCCACCATGAATGCATTTTCAAATGCAAACTATATGCTAGAACATAAAAAACTGGCCAGTAGACTGTCATTTTTATAAAATTCCAGACAAACCTCATACCCACCTCCTGCTACAAGAGTATAAAAGGATAATAATTCCATTTGTGCCACGAGGTCTGTTCCTGACTTACAGCAAAAAATCTGAAAGCAAAAATGGTGTGCTTTCTATGCTATATGTGAATATATAAATTTGGTGAGAGCTTTCAAATTTATGATCCATTTAATGAAAACAGCAATAACAAAATTGCAACACTGTATTTTAGATAGGAGAAAGGATGCTGATTCCTGGAAGAAATGAAAGAACAGAAAAAAACATGAAGGGAAATCTCTTTCCTCTGTGCAAGCATTTTACTCGCTCTGCTGTAGGAAAAGGACGGATCTGTAGCAAAATGATAGGCAGCACCGACAGACCAAGCTGTTCAAACGGAAAGGGTTAAGCCGGCTGTGTTAGGGAGGGATGCTACAAACATCGGTGCCCGTATCACGATGTCCCCAGCAGCAGCAGCAGCAGAATGGCTGCCACGGCTCAGTTTGTGTCCCTTGGCGTGGAGCAGGCTCCCCGCTGCCGGGCACGCTCATTGTGCTGAGCGCTGGGACAAGGAGCGCTGACGGGGCTGGAAGTGCCGCTCTGCAGAGCAGCAGGAGCGCCGACTGGCACATGCGGGGAGGAACAGTACAATAATCTCCATCTGCATGATACAGCTTTGAATCCCTTCCTCTGCAGCTCAATAGGTGCATCTGCTGCCCCTCTGCTAATCCTCAACATTGTTTAAAATGCAGAGCAGTGGAGATCATGCGTTTTCTTTCCCATTACAGACCATACCCTAAAAGAGCTTTAATCACACAGACAATATTCTATCTCTTGCAGGGTCTGCTGCTTTATTCTTTCCTCTTGCCTTTGTTTGGAAGCCAGACCTTTGTCAGGCTCTAGCAGCAGCAGCAGAATATAATTTTGCAGTGCAAGGTTTGAAGCTAGTTGAAGCAACTATAACCTTTCCCAAAACTGTGGCAATGTAATTAGAAGACTGTAACTGCAAAATATAAACAGCAGGGAACTTTGGTCATAAGAACCTCCTGAGAAAATGTATCCTAAACCCCTGGATATGTTGCATGATTTTAAATGTAAAAAGCAGCATCAGCAGACTTCCTTACTTGTCTTTGTCTCCCTAGCACTAATGCACCATGACATTTTTCGAGATGTCAGAAAGTACAAGAGCTACAGAGGAAAGCTATGATTGGTTACATGACTGTAGGCTGAGAAAAAATATTTATTTCACAGAAAGGGCATATTCATGAACATACATATGTGTAAATGCTAACCTGAAATAACTAGTTCTTCCCAGGCAATTCTACTGCCAAATGAATGACCCTGTAAGCTGAAAGGCTGTTCTTGCTGTGACGAGAAGGAGATTATGCAAGTCATCATCATAAAAATAAGACCATAAGAACCACAGTAGCTGAGCACTGGACCAGCTCTGAATCTTCTAAGAAGAAGTGACATCCCAGAGTCCTCCTTTCTATGCCATCAGTGCATTTCACAGGGCACGACCAGCCTGGAATTCTCCTCATTTATGTTTATCAAATTGATTTTCTTCTCTAGCAACCTTAGATCCCACAAATAATTGTATGGCATAATACAGGGAAAGACAAGATTTGGTGTATCTATAAACCACAGGAAGAAAGAAGCAAACCAATTATTTTAACAATCAGTGTATGTCTGTCTTTCACAAATGTACAACATATGGTGGAGAGGAGGGCAAAGAAATTCTTCCTGTGTTCTTACCTTCTAAGAAATATGTTCATGGCATGGTGATAAAACATAGCACAGCACTTCCCCTACCACAGAGAGCAGGATAGATACTGAAAGATTAAAAAACACAGAAGGGATGTGACTAAGAGGGATGTACTCCTTGCCATTAATACTTGTTGAGCCACCACATTACCAGGAGACCAGCTGAGGACAATTCACTGCTTGTAAGAGTTCAAGATGCTACCTGGCCTTTGGTAAGCCCCAGACTTTCCCTTCCTGAAATAGCAGCTCCTCTGCAGGGACCCTCTGCTGTATCAAAGCCAACAGGGCATCACAGAGGGTCTTGAATGGCATGATCCTATGGGCAGACACAGCCCACAGCCATTCATCTCATTCCTCGCCATAAATACATATGCCCTGCCCGTTTCTTAAGCCCAGGCAGGTGCTGTGCTAACCACTGACTTCCTAGACAGCAGGAAACCCAACATATTCTGCCTGACTTACACATCTGTACATTAATTGTTGGAAGCAGCAGTCCCATCCTTCAGAGCCTCATTCCTTTGAGCTCACAGGATTCCCCAACAGATACTGTCTGCTGGATTTGCTGATCAAGGACAGCCCAACATGTGGTCCTCTTCTGCCAGTTGGCACCATAGCAATTAAAGGGGGAAAAGACTATGGGACGGGTCATTCCACTGGTGCACAAATGCATTTATTATCTGACTCATTATGGAAACACAATGTGATTTTCAATTAGCTGTCCAACGGTATGATCGAACACAAGATACTTTAATTATGTACTTCATGGACATGCTTCAAAGGTGCCGTTTCACTCTCAAAACACTTAGCTGCATGCAGAGGCAACTTAGAGAGTTCCAGAGAGCCCGTGGTTACTTTCCTTTCAGAAACAGAAGTGATATAAGTTTCCTGAAGTGCAAAGGCCTCCTGGTTGCGAGGTAACTGCACCTAACGTATCTGTCCAGAATCGCAGGTGCCTGTGCGTGCATCTACAGCTGTGTTCCCAAGGCAACATGGACAGTGGTCAATGGCTGCCAGATGTATACTTCGTCCTTGAGGAGGAGCCCCCTGTGAGCATTAGGTCCTCCAAGGGAGTCTCTGATGAAGCATCCCAGGATGCACACCCTCACCTCCACATGGACTTCCCAAAACAAATCCAGGAAAGCAGAAGTGAAGCAAATAAAGGAAGAGGTAGGGAAAGGCTGGAGAAAACCAACAAAGCTAAGTCACATTCACTTCTCTCACCAAATAGCAACGCTGACCTACAGCAGCAATGTTTCATTTGGTATTTGTAAAAGCAGTAGTAAATTACTACCTCCTGACGAAAAAGGCAAGGAAGATGCTATGAAACAAGTTTTCTCCAATTAACAAAGCCTCCCAGGACTACTTACACACCATCCCCTCCTAATGAGGGCACCCAAAGTCACAATCCAGTTCTCCTTTATAATTAACGTCTATAATTACTGGTGTACAACACTATGCCTTAACGAATGCCACTACTCACAACATTAAACATTTATATCTGCACTTTTGTGCATATTAGATGCAAAGAATGCAAGTTTCATAGCTAAAAAAATCTTTTTTTTTCTCTCATATATGAATACCAGATTTCCATTTAAACCACTGGTTTAAGTGTCTAAGTACTCCGGAGAGTCTAGAGAGAAGGTTAAATTTTGGCACCCTTCACAAACATATGGGAATAGACCCGGTTTTCTTGCTACAAACAGCAATGACTTGAAGGACCCCACCTGCCAATGATGTCTACCAAGGTGACCAGGTGACATACACTGCAACATATGTAGAATCTCCTTCCTTAAACATCTACACAGGAGCTTCTGAAAATGGTGCCAAAAGGAATTAGAAACATTAATTGAAAGAGTTAAAATGGCAAATGTAAATGTTGCTAGGGGATACTTATTATTCCCACCACAAAAATGCTGTATGACATCTCTCCCAAGAAACAGTCAACCTGAACACTAACTCCCCAATAATGCAATTATCTGTGTCAGTGTCAAGACAGGGCTCTGCCACTTCACATCCATTGTCATATATATTTATCTCCTGTATCACAGCAGTCCTGCTGGCCTTAGAAAAGAGGTCCCTTGGTGGAAATGAGGCCTGACAGGAAAACAAAGAACAGATTTTGAATGCATAGAGGCATCTTTTGTAATTAAGGAGCTTGGGTGTTTTTCCTGTAGGTGTTTGTAAGAGGTTAATTTGTTTGTTTGTGAAACTACTAAGCTTCAGGGAATTACTTTTAAATAGTTAGTTCTTCAAATTTAAAGAGATTTTTTTCCACCACTGAATTCTCTGTAAATTATCATTTAGGGACCGGAAGGAGGTAGAGATCAGATCATGCAAAGTGGTGATGGGTACAGGCAGAAAACTAAAATTTTTCCATGCATCCTTGCTGTCTCACAGCCTGATTAGCTGGGTGATCCTCAGCACCAGTGAAAATGTCAGTGAATATTACTGATACCAAGTGCCTGTTTACATGAAGGATGGGTAGTTCAGTATGTAAGACAGTTAATAAAGCAGAGAAAAAATAACAGCAACTTTAATCTCTGGACAGGGTCACGTGTTGTAGTTCTACATACAATTTAAACTCACAGAAAATGTCCTGTGGGAACACTCATTCAAGTGCATCAGTCAACATGGACCTAATTACCCCAAAGTCTTTTAGAATTTGGGCCTCAATCTTCCTACGTCTTTGTTTTTTCCACTGATAATATAAATCTTCCACACAGAAACACTAAGAATTAATGTACTGGGGTTGGTGGAATGTCAGAAGTACTTCTAAGGTGTTTCTATAAAGGCTCCTTTTCCTTCTCCTTAGAACAGTGCAGGAAAGATAATTTGCTGACCTTGCTATTTCTAGGTCTCATACAGCGGTAGATGTGGAGAGCCCATCAATTCCCAGTGACGGCTCCACACTTGTAACACGTCCACCCCAAGTTCATAATTCAATCTTTACATAACACATCCCTCAGAATGTATTATGCCCTTTAATACTAGAATGGGTCAGCAAATGGAGTAAGCATATGTGTCCCTTTTTGCAAAAATGTATACCTTCTCTTAAGCAAGTTACTCTCCTTTCAAACTCAGGTAACAGGCTAAGTCCGGTCTAATCCTACATGTACCATTTTTAATTGCTTAAATTAATGGATTATTTACTTCAGTGATTTCTTTTCAAAGTTGCCTCTTAAAAATAAATGTGTATTTCACAAAACAGCAGTTAGTCTGTGGTGGCCAGCATGTCTGAGCATATACCACCGTGAGACAGAAACATTCCTTTGTCCTTCAGATCCAACTCTGAGATGCCCAGTTACATAAACCATAACTATGTTGTGCAAGTTATTATGACAGCAAATGTTCTTGTCATTTGTCCTTTACCATTTATTCCTATTGTCTGTATCAGAAGTCCTTCTCCATCATACCAGGAAATCAGCAATTTCCTTTCCAAATAGCACAGCAGAATTTATAGCTATGTGTTGAAGGATGTATCAGCCTTTGCAACCTATGCATTTATGTTGGAGATACCAACAGCAGTAAAACAAGTGAGTTCAAGTCAATAAACAAAATAGATGGAAGTGAAAAAATAGATAATCTGATCTCAGTTAAAAAAAGCATGTGACCAAGGAGAAGACTAATTGAGATTAGTGGAACTACTTATGGGTTATATCAGTACTAACAAGGGAGGACTACAATCACCCTTTGCAAGCAATTGAGAACACAGTCTACCATTGCACTGCCTGACAAGCTGATAACTCATCTTCTGAGTGGAAGGAAACTATGCCAAAGATTTCAACCAGCTGAGAAAGCCAAGGGCCTAAAGAGTGCATATATTTCATTCACTTACAGAATGGGAAATCCACCTTTAGACCTCTGCTTCCCTATTGCTCAGTCTACAGATTAATTTTAAACTTATTTTGAATTCTAAAAAATCCGAAGGAAATACATTTCAGTCTACAGAGCAGAAAAGCATCACCAATTAATGACTAGGATCCATATACTGGAGACAGTCAAGCTCTAAGCCTTCTCTGAAGGATATGGAGTGCACACACACAAAAGATTATGCAAATCAAAAACCCATCACATTATGCAAACAAAAATTACTCTACTACACACAAGTTCATGTTAGTCTTTATGACAGTCACACACCACAGGAAACCCAATTTTCAATTTTCACCAAATCTTAAAAAAAAAAAAAAAAAAATCATCAAAATTGAGCTGTTGAAGGAGATCCTACGGCTACATACACATCCCATCTCAACCAACTTGCAAACACAGTTCTAAAGGCTGTTCACCACAGCATGATTTTCACCAGAGCTGCAACCAAACATGAGGCAGTAAGGACCATGATATGCTATCCAGACACCAGTGTAAAGCAACAGTAACTCCAGGTTTGCAGAAGAGCAGCACTGAATCTATTCAAAGACTGTCTACAGTGCCATGGGTTTTCATATTCCCTCGCAATGATTTTCATACCAAAATTATAACACTAAGAACGGCGTGCTTCTCACCTCCTTGTATCATCATCAGTGATCCTCCTTTCAGTGAAAGGTTTAGGGAAGATTCTCTGGCTTTTGAGCCTTCAAGTCACCTGTCCCTCCAACCCTCGATCTCTTTAAAGCAGACAGACTGGTTTCTCGTGGGCTGAGATAGTGCAAAAATCTGAACTGTCCATGCCACCTGTCTCAAGTCTGAGGAACCATGAAGTTTTAATGACATGATCCTAATGAAAATAGCTGCAGCTGTTCATGAAGTGGTTTCTTAATGGGCCCCAAGGCATATGACTAAGCTCATAGTTTTGTATCAGTTTTATGCAGGGTTTCCCTTCATTAAACCACTTCTTTAGTATGAGCTGTCATATTCAAAGTCCTTTATGTATTAGGAACCTTCTCCACTGACTTCAACAGCATCTGGCTTCATGGAAGGAATCAGGTCCCTGCTGTGAAGTGTTTCAGCCCAGTAGCTCTGTCTCAAATCTGTCAAAATTGGACAGGACTCCTGAGAATTTTATTAGGGTTGGGCACAAACAACACTTTTGAGTGCAAGCTAGATGAACCTAAGGCCCGTAAGGTAAGATACACCACTGAGTAAAGCACCAGACATTCTGAATTGCTACAGAAGGTAGAGGAGGTTCTCTGTCTCAAATTCAGAATTCAGTCCAGATCCATGTGTATTTGCTGAAAAAAAATAAACAAAATAAACATTGAGTCCCACTCAATGAACAGCATTTGTAAGGAAGCATTATAAGAGAGCATCTGTAAAACAAAACCAAACCAAACCAATAACCTTGAGTTGAACTTTCCATTTCTAAGAAAATTTGCTGGTGGAGGTTACCATCAAAACCAATGTTATACTTTTGGCATTTCACTGTTCTAGATACCACCTAATTCTCCATTAATTCTCTAATTTCAGCTGAGTTTAACAAAATGTTTACAGTAAAAAATAAAAAAACAAAACCTGTCAACAACAGCAACAAAACCCTGGAAGAAAAAAATACCTACATTTCTGGCAATGTCCTCCTACTTGTCAAGCACCAGCAAAGACTGCCAGATATTAAAGTAACTTAAGAGTGCTCCATTTGATCTGCACATAGAAGCATCACTAAATCTATGTCCAGTCCATGGAAATCACACTGGCAGGAAATCTTCCCTTCAGGCAAACCCAGCTAAAAGGCTTCAGTAGCACTCAACATCTTTTGGCCAGTCTACCAAGCTCAATGTTTTCTGTATAAAAGTGCTTAAATAATAAAGCCAATGAATAAGCAGCAGAAGCAGCTATAAAAACAGTTTCCACAGATGGTCCAGAAGTCACAAACGTCCTTTCCCCTTGTTCTTAACTGGGGGCTGCACATCTGTGCTTCCTTTGAAGAGACTGGATTTTCCTGTCTTCCATCCCTAAACATCTTCCTTCCAGCCTCTACAAATGCAAACCTCTAACAGTTCCAGGCTTCCCCACTACGCTCTGTCACAACTGCCTTTGCCCAAGTTATACTCCGGATGCTTTCAAAGCTGCTTAAAGGTCCCCTTAAAGGAAAAGTCATATAATTTAAAATTCTAAATGATACCAGTGAAATGAAGTGGTGCTACACACCCTGATGAAAGCCTCAAACTCAGATTTCTACAAGTCAAGGTAGAAAAATAAGGATCTGTTGCTGGCAAGTGGGCAGGGTATCTACTGCCTGCCATGTAACAGTGCAAATCCACCCTGAAACCCAGCTAATAAGCAGAGTGAGAACCAGAAAAAAACAGTTCAGTTTTCCAGACAGATGAATGGCCAACTGAGCCACTTTTCAGGATTTTACTTTCCAAACTAAAAAAAGCAGTTCCAAGGGCTGGAGGAAAAGAGAGGAGAAAAAAAAAAAAAAAAAGAACTCAGCAGTAGCTGTTCAAAGAGATATCTTAAAATCTCTTATGAATAAAAGTTATTTTTGTCTAAAAAGAGGATGTTCTTCTATTGCCTCCCAGCCTCCTTCCAAATATGCTGACAAAGAAAGATGAATGGGAAGTGCAGTATCAGAAAGTGCCTACAAGGACTTGAGTTTCGCAGGTGGAGATGCAAAATCGAGGAACTAGGGGGTCAAATCACCACATCATATACTTGAATCAAACATTAGATTAAAAATTCTCTTTCTGGACTTGCTGCCTGGAAACCCTTGTATGAAGCAGAGGTGATGGATAATGGCAGATCAGCATTCTCAATCTATTCCCTGGTTCTGACCTGATGTTAAGAAAAATGGCTGGGGGACTCCTATCCACAGAGGAATAAATGTGAGCTTAACTCAGCAATACATTTAACCAAATTTCAATCTATGGCACTTGGAGATAAGCCGTCCTATAAATTAATAGCTTTGCTTTTCTAAAATCAGAACAAAGAAGGAGCTCTCTAGCTAATGATGGACAACACATTTCAGTCGAGATTATCTTTCACAATCCAGTCTGCAGATTTGGTAACAATAAGATACTTTCAAATTCCCATCTTTCTGCCAAACACTTTAGAACATTATTCAAAACAATAAACTGAAAAACATGTCCTTTCTGAAATCTATTTTTACATTTATTTTTGCCCAGAACATGCTTATCAGTACCACTGACATTTCACAAGCATGATTTAAAGTGTCTAATTTTACTACTTTTCCATTATTTTGGCTCTCTCCTCTGCTTGACAAGCCTAAAGAATAATAGAGGTAAAGGGAAAAAATAATCTATGTTGCTAGTACAGTGTCTGATAAAATAAAACAAATTCAGATAGAAGGCTGTTTCTTTTTTTACCCTACAACATGCAATAGGATTAACAGTCTCCCTAGAAAGATGTATTTTTCTTCTAGGTTACACAGTCAGCTGACTAATTTGACTCAAAAACAAGCCCTCCAACTCCTGACCACCTCACAGTATAGTACTGGAAAACATCTAGGTCACATAATCCTGTCTCATCCAATTTGGATGCAGTTCTTCCAAGGATATAAATTCATTAGAGAGACAGACTGTAAACAAATATATACACACACAAGAAAAAATATGCAGACAGATCCTGCCTGCTCACCCTGCATATATATGACTACTTGACCCAGTATCACCATCTAGTCACTGGGTCAGAGTCATTCACCTATATAAATAACTAGAGAAATTTAGCGTCCCTACCACATCACAGAATGTCACAGCATTTCAGAGGAGATTGTGGTTCCCTCCAATTTGTTGTTTATTTAGTTATTCCTAAAAAGCCAAGCTGCCAGTCTTACAGTGAATTAATTTTTCACCTCACTGAGAGCCCCAGTGGATTCCTGGTGACATCTCTTAATGGATGATGGTAAGCAAACAGTACTGCAGACATCAGCATCAGATTATTATGGATTATTTCTGAGAGATTTAATCAGTCCACAATTAATAAAAATTGTACTGAATACGCAAACCACATATATTGGTTAGCTGCATTTATCTTAAGAGTTATACCCCTATCAGTTGATCCCCTATAAAATAACACCTTACTTTCCCCAATCACCTGAGCACAGATTTCAAATTTAGAAGGTCTAAAGGAAAAGTCTGGGCCTTTGGACCTCTCACAGAAGTCTACAACTTTGTGAAGTAGGAAACAATGCCATGTTAGGCATTTAAAAGTACTATGAATTTTTTTTGTTTGTTTTAGTCACATGTGCCTCTCCCAAGACATGAACTTAAAAACCACCAAGTTGTAAGATACTGTCAAACAGAAAAGAATACAGATCTGGTTTTCCTCTTGCAACTTGCAGTCAAAATCACTTTGCATACCTGGGCAATTGCAATTGCAAAGGTATTTTTGTATCACTGATATGTCCATTAAATTCCCTCTGTGCCAGACTCCCAGGGAGCTTCAATCTAACCACTACATTGTGCACAGCTCTGCCATCTAGATTACTATTAGAATTTATTGGTTTGTTATTTTCTGTCATCACTACAACCAGAGACACAAAGTAATTAATTGGGCAGGCAGAGCACTCTTGCTCATGCTGCTGTCTAGCACAATTAATTACCTGTGCCAGGTTTGGAAAAGCTGATCATCTCACTATTCCCTGTCCCACAGCAAGCATATCACTCAGATAATTCTGAACAAACAGAGGACGCATGTTAAGTCAATATTCTGCAGTTCTACACACATTTCATTCATGATAACAAGAAAGAAAGAGGAACAAGTGAAATCAAAGCTCCTAAATTTGCCCATAGTAATTTAAAGGCCAAGAAATCATTTAATTGAAGATAAACAGATGTATTTCCTTAGTACATGCAGCACTTTCTAATATTTCCCATAGAAAATTCCTGAAACCTCCGAATACTGACTTTTATTCAATCCAACTTTTTTATCCAAAACACACTCCACTTCTCTGCCATATGCTCAAGGAGCACAGGGAATCCTACATTGCCAACATTAGGCGCCGCTCATCCGTTGTTGCAATAAGCCTGAGATATCACAGGATGCATTCCCATCTGCTTTTGGATTTTGCTTCAGCTAGCAAGGCTAATAAATTCCCCAATTCGCCCCCTCAATTCCCTTAGGAGCAGTACATGTGTCAAATCCAACGTGGCCAGCATTTTCTGTCCACAAAGGTGGTACAGAGCAGCAGGGGCATAAGGATGGACAGAACAGAGCCACCCGATGGAAGCCATCTCTCCTGCAGCATTCCCAGTCCTAGTCAGGAACACTGTCCCTAAGGATGGGTGTCTCCGGGGACAGTGGGCAGGGCAGTGAGGATAAGTGGGCCCCTGTAGGCTCAGCACCTTTGTGCCACTAAGACTCCTTTGGGGAAAGGACAGCATTAGTTAAAATACTCCTGGAACAAGCCAATGAATCAGCCTCGATAAGGAGTGTAACTACTGTTTTCCCAATTCCCCCTGCTCTGACAAGAACCAGAAATTGACATCAAGTACAGTGACTGTTTCCCTGTAAGCTCCTGGGTAGCTCACAGACCATAATGTCCATGTCTGCATGGACAGGACCAAAGACCTCTAGGCACTTAAAACAATGACAATCTGCGAGGTGCAAAATTAAACAGTTTCAAACTGTGTTTCTCATCACTGTTCCTTCCTTTCTTACACATGAACAAATCATATACATATAAAATAAACAACCTGTATATAATTGTGCTATTTGTCTTCACTTGTACATCACAGGACAGATTCAGGCTTCCTGGATTTAACACCAGAAAGGTTTCATAAATATATGATAAAGTCATGAACATAGATCAGTCCAGAACATTCTAAAGAACTCTTAAAAATGCAATTTTTGTATGCTTTCCTAAATTTAATTAAAAAAAAATAAATGCACATTTTGCTTTTTCTTTACAGTAATGAATACACTGGAGGCTTAATGACCTCTGTTATCACTGTGAGAATTTATGTTTATGGTAGCAGTGTTGTTCTTTTTTCCTCTTCAAAAAGATATTCACAAACCAGAGGAGGAACTCTTTGAAGAATGCAGTGGGACTTCTTCTGTCCACTCCTCACACACAACTCTTCCAACCCAATCTGAGCACAGCACAGTTTTCCCGCTGCAGCCCTCGGCAGAAGAATCTTGCCTCAGTCGGATGTGGTGGCTCCCAGAGCCCTGCACCTTAGATCCACTGAAGGGAGTGAGCAGAGACTAGGAACTCTCCAGGGTCCCTGGGAGTTCTGAGCACCACAGCAGCCTGGCAGCAGCACGGGCAGCTGAAAGCAGAGCTCAGCCCCTTGTGATTTGACTGTGACACATCACAGACCTCTTCCTGACACAAACTAAGGTGGCAGCACAAAAGTGGGGAGGACACAATTCTGAAAAATTTTTCATTTTAACTTTCACTGTAAATAATTTATTTCAGACTTATATATAAAGTCACTAAAACAGTGCCAAATAAATTATGCCAGAATACACACCTAGACATGGGGATAAAAAGGGCTGCGGAGTCCCTTTGCTAAGCATCTCTAATGCAAATTTTGAAGTTCATGAGTGACAGGCACTTGAAAATTTGTGATCCTGGACCCAGCAAAGGCAGAAAGCATTCAGATCCTGATCCAGCAAAACATTTAGACATGTTTATGGAGGAACATGTGTAAGTCCATGGCCACAAAACAATTCAAGTGAGCAATTGGCTTTGACCCCTCAATCCTTGTGAAGTCAGTAGAATGCAACAGTGTAACATTAGCTGGGATGATCAGGGGTGAGTGCATGAGTGCAAGATACAATTTCTGATTTAATGAATTATCCTGCATTTCTTGGGCTGAATTTCTTGAACTATCTTGCTCACTTCTTGAGCTTGAAAGGAGTGGCATTTGTATGTGCACTCTGCATAGAGGGATGGCTTTGGTTTAAACGAAAGGAATTCCATACAGATCATCAGGGCTCACTTTTTAAAACTGAGAGGGATTCTCACAGGAAGAGGAGGTGCAGACAAATCTAAGAAAGGCAAAGGGACTAGTTTTCCCAGGGGGTAAGGGGAAGAAAAAAGTAGCAGCAGCTTAGTCTACCTTATTTCTGCTACAAATGTTTTCTACAGCATGCTAAAAGAACCCCCTACTGTGAAGACAAAACTCTTACGATGTCAGAACAGCTCTTCTTTCTACTGTGCCTCCTATCACACAAAAAGGTGAGCTCTCCTTCCATGAAAGCAACTTTCTAAAAAGCATTTCTGGATCAACCCCACCTGGATTGCACTGGACTTAAGGGCAGACCTTCCCATACTTAAGCCAGTATCCTAACTTAAATTTTCCCACATTAGTTGTAATGTGGAAAATGGGAGCTCTGTCCAGTTCCTGGAATTCCTGTAGGACACAACAATGTCTCAAAAGGATATTTGAAATCTTGGGTTGCTATATCCTGATCAGCAATTATGATTTGCAATCCCAAATTATTTTTTGCTTGTCCTTAGGCTATTTGGCAATGAAATACGAAGCAGAAAGACAGAAGCCCAGTTCCCAGGAGCCAGGTTGGTGCTTCAGGGCTGAGGGTAGCAGAAACTAGTTTTGACAGGTTAGCCATGCAAATATGATGTGCCAGTCATTGAGCAAGTATCTCTGTGCTGCACCCCTCTGCCAGTGTCACAGAGATTGACTCATTGTGACAACTTTCATACCCAGAGTCAAGCTAAACTCATTTCAATCATGCTTTAAACCAAACAGAATTAACACCAAAATCCTAACACTTTAGCAAAATAAACACTGTTTAGAGAAGCAAAACATTTACAAGCAAATCCAGATAGGCACTGAAGTGTGAATCCCAAAGCTATCTGCTCCTTCACACGAGGACCCATGGAGTCATCATCAGTCCAGCACAGCTTTCATCTACCTTTCTCTGGGAGAATCCTACCCTGGCTGAAGAAAAGTGCAGGTAAAGTGCTGCAGAACTTCAGTGTAGGCAGGACTGGGGACATTAAATATACACACAGCACCTAACATAGCACAGCCCTGCTTTCCCCTCATGAACACTGAGACATTGCCATACTATAAAAAACTCTTCTAGCAGTCAGCTAGAAACAGTAATAGGAATCCTGCAATACATCAGTTGTCATGCTATAATTAGCCATGTACAGTTTAAATAAAATCCTGATTAATGAACATTTTCTAGAGGACCTCACATTTCAGTGCTATTCCAGCCAATGCTGAAATCATATAGCTGTTAGATGGAGAATGAAAGAGGTCATTTGGGTGACACTTCCTCATAGGGCAGAACATCATTGTGAACAAAAAAAACCAAAACAGAAACAAGGGTTACAGTGATTAAAAATCGTGTACAGAGAGTAGAGACCATCTCTCAGACTTTCCAGTTTCTACTAAAGGTCTCTTTCTTCGGGTGGAGTGGGAAAAGGTTCATACCCTGAGCTCTCTGCACGTCTTTAGGCCCTGGCCAGAGTGTTTGGACATGGAAATAACAGCTGTATTTCTCACAGAAACCTTACACACTTCACACACCATGCTTCCAGCAGTGGAAGCACATGCTACGTTTGGAAGGCCAGCATGGAGACTCAAATGGATGCTTTGAAATCTCTGCCCTTTAGAGGTGAGGCTGAAATCCACTGTCACCATTTCACTCCGTCCTAGAGGCCAGATAACCTGTGACAGCCAGAAATAAAGCAGGCTCCCTCCTTATGTCTATTAGTGACAGATGCTTAACTCCATTTCATCCAAAATGGGGGGAAAGCCTGATGCTATGGCTTTCCACTTGAAATGGCAACATGTTGCTTACAGCAAAAATGTCAACACTCTCAGCTGTCAGATAGAAATACAAGAAAGCCAGAGACAGACAAGAAAGTTTCCAAAGGAAATATTATTTCTCATTATTATATTTATCTTTTACTTACCTTCTAGAACTAACTGTAATGAAGTTTGAATTAGTGGGGTTTTTCCATCCTGAGCTTATTATAAACACCCAAAGTATAATGCGAAGAGGTTTAAAACAGAGTCTTTACCAAACACGACAAGGAAAAGTTTTCATACCATCCAAGGTTTCCATCTACAGTTGTCCTAGTGGGACATGAGGGAGCCAACAGTAGTAGGTACAGTGAGAGCCTGCCTTGACAAATATCTGTTAGTACAGATAAACTGTCCAATACCCTGTTTATATAGAAAAAAGCTGTCCACAAAACATCACTGGCAGCAGCAGTCTTATTATTTATACTACAGAGATGAGAGGACAAACCACAAATGCATAAAATATTAGGGCAGAGAAGAAAATATTTTATACTTGGTAGTAAATTCTTCCTAGCTCAACAGCTTAGCTTTTGAACAAGTGTGAGAAGTAGGAAAAAAATCACAAGTAATGGAGATGTATGATAGGCATTACTCAAGGAAAGAAAAGAGAATGAGGAAGGCCAACAATTTCCAGTTATATTAACCCCCTTCTGCTTCAAAGATCTTTATTTTAAACTGTTGAGGTGTATTAGAAGGCTCCAGCTTGGTTTCCCATTACATTCTCCCTGTGTCATTGCACCTAATAACACAGAAGGCTTTAGAAATGTTTCTGCTTTCATTATTTTCTCCTACTGGATGCCTAGTTGTTTAATAACTTTATCATTTTACAGTTATTTGTATTCAAAATAATCTGTAAATCAAATTCAAATATAACAGATCAAAGTGGGGGCAAAGAAATATAATTATTTGGTATGGCCTGGAGTAATAACTCAGCTTAATGTAATAAAATTGCCAAAAGAAAATGTAGGTTAAGTAGCAGGAACCATTTCCTAACAGCAAAATCTATCAGACTGAAAAAAAAAAAAAACAACCTCCCTACAGAAAAGGTGGCATCTTTCTCACTTCCTTTTGAAACAGGACAGATGATGGCAGTGGAGCATACAACACAGGGAATCACCTGAGAAAAGAAAATTACCTAGAACAGCTTCCATTCCTGTCCCTTCAGAGCAATTCACAACCTGAAGCTAAAACTCTTGTGGGAACACATTCTACACCACCCCAGTCAAATGAAAAGCCAAACAGTCACAGCCCAAGCATCAGCAAACCAACACTTATGGAACCCTAGTAAGAAACTGTATCTTTATTTTGCTCTTCCTGTGTTTTAGGAGTCAACCTGGGAAAACTGCCCAGGCCATGAATGGATGTAAGGATTTGAGCCAAATTTACTGCAATTGCAGGTGTTTACTTACATATTCATCTTAAGCTTGTTTCTAACTTCTGTACCAAATAGAGACAAACTTCCTGTTGAGCTCTCCTGAACTCGGGCTCTTCTGTATTAGCAGCTTATAGCATGAAAAACTTACTGTGCATATACATGCAATACATGTATATATCATAAACGATTACTCAAGTTACTATTATTATCAAATGATTTAGCAGTTATCTGCTGTAGATGCCATTTTTGTTTTTCAATTCATTGAAGGAGAGAGTCTACTAAAAACATTTTTTCAAACCCCAAGAATTTCATTAATCATGTAAAACCACATCTAAAATGAAGAATACATTGCAGTAGCCTATCAGAGCAAAATAATATTTTACTTTGCATGCAAAACTATTTAAATTCTTCAACAGATTTTAACTAATTCCAGAACAGCCACATGAATTTTCACCTTTGTTTCACAGGTGAGAAGACTCAGGCTCCCAAAGATTAGATGATTTGCCCAAGCCCATACTCTAAAGCTAGCAATAAAGATTCGTGTGTAGTTCGGAGCACATCTAATTCATTTCTATCTGTGTTTTTATTACACTCAGGAGCATGCTATTTCAGTTCCTTACAGTACTCACAATCAATAAATCCTCGTATTTTTCCTGTCAGACGGGATTTGTGACTTTCACCATTACAGAAGCTGAGAAATGAAGACACAGAGAAATACGCTGACTTGGCCAAAGCAACTCACCCAGGGGAGTCAATGCTCAAGGCAAGAACAGAATCTGGACCCCTGGAGTCCCAGATCTTATCTTCGTAGTCCTCCTTTCCGATGAGATTTCCTTCTTTCTTCTTCTCTCACTTTCTTTTTCTATCTTAAATGGATCAGTCGAGAAGTCAATGAGATTTTCTTGGAGATTCTCTAACAGTACTTTTCACCAAAAAGGCGTCAGTGTGTACAAGAAGGAAGCCAACTTAGCTGATAACTGTGCAAAAACGATCTTGATTCAAGAATTAACACCATCAGAAAAGGGGGAGAGATGCTGCTGAAATACAGCTGAAATACAATTCCACAGGACACCAGCAGAAGCACCTAACTTACGCTGAAATTTTTCCTCTTATCTCTGTAACATACCAGATTATTTTCTGTTGTTAACAGCCATACCTTTTAGTTACTGAATTGCTTTGAAGCAACAGTGACAGGTAAGTGGTAATTCAAGACATCTTTCCAAGCAGTTTCTTTAAGCCTCTCATTCCACATGGCCACTTTCTACAGTTCAAGAGGAAACGAAACCTGGGCTACTAAGTTTTGCATGACTGGTGCATCACAAAGCATTACCTGCACAACAAATCCCTTAATCTAGCCAATTCACATTCCTACAGTTTCTCTTTATTTGTCTTTAGGGTAAGCAGAGAAAACTGACAACACAGACTTGGGGAGATCTCTGCTCACTACTGCAGAGTGCCTCAGACACCACTTCCCACCCTCTGGGAACTAAAGCATGGAGCACGAAAATTACTACACAGTATTGAAACTCTTTTTTTTTTCCTAAGCCTTTTACTTCAGCAAATAGCTCACAGAACACCAAACTGTTTGATGTTTTAATGTTGCAATATATATCCTATGGCATAAGCTGGGTCTAGGGAAGCAGCCACAGCTTCACTCAGCACAGTAATGAACCTTAAGTAACTTCATGTAATGATGGCACAGGAATAGCATTAAGATTTGTCCAGAGGTGCGTTTTCCTAACTGCTGATGAAGGGAGAAAGGCAGGCCTGCAGCCAGCTTCTGGAAATGCCCGCAGGGACAGCCATACATCACATTCTCAGAAGCATTTGTAGTCAGGTTACACCATACACAGCTGGCACTGCAGGAATGAACCACCCTCTCTCTCACCCTGCTCTTTAAACACACCCCTCCTGGTCCTCTGAATCACCTTCCCGGCTTGGGGAAAGGCAACAAAGTGCTGCTTTGCTGCCTTCTTAAACCTTGTACCATCATAGGCATTTCACAAAGCTCTAGGTGACAATGAGGCCGCAGTGAAGTGGCCCCTGAAATCTCAAGACATACTTCCAAGTCATGGCTTGCTCTGCGATCTGGTCCCTCCCAATTCTCACAGTTAATTGTACAATACGTCACTCAACAGTCAGCAACTACAACAGTTCATATATCCAAACCCCCATTCCTGATTTAAACCACCGCAAGTTGTGCAGCCACAGTATAGCATCAGTTACCAGCTGGTACAACACTCCTAAATTAGTATTTAATATCCCCGACAGCCAAAATTCATTGCTAAATTTTGCATGAGGAAAGACAGACGAAAAAACAGCACCTGCAATAGAAATGGACTTCAGAAAACTTATTTATAAATCAGTATTTAAAACACATGTGGGTTGGGTTTTTTTTTATGCTGGTACAATGGCAAATTTGAGTAGGGATGAGAATTTGGAGATGTCTCAGTCATAAGGTAAAAGATTTGGTAGACTACTAGCAATTCCAATCTTAGTGTAAAAATACTAATTGCACCTGACTTTCAGAACCTGCACATGGTAAACTTTCAGCCATGGGCATTTCAGTTTCCCTGATTAAGGAAAAAAAAAAAAACAAACAACAAAGCCTAACGTCAACATTTTGTACTGGTTTAACAGCCTCCCTTGAACTAGAAGCTTTAGCTATCTGTTTTCTTTTCTCTTTTTTTTCCCCCCCCCCAATCTATTGTCATTTGGCCAAAAATGAACAAATGTCTTTTAAACACTGGATAGACAGAATAATTACATATATTCAAAATTACTTCTTTGATTGGTAGCTAAGCTGCTCTGATATTACAAGTCTCTGTTGGAGGTTAGTACCTGCTCTAAATGTGTACTACAGATGAGGGCAAGATACCAAACTCTTTTCCTGCTATGACACCTGATGGGCTGAGACTCACTTGCGACATTAGGGTTTTGTATGTAATGCAATATTTTTATTGCACATTTCCAAGCCACAGAACAATTTAGCCATAAAACTGTCATGATATGAAACCTGTATTTTTAAAATTGCTTTCTGCTACAGCCATCACATTACATTACCAAAATGGAAAAACTATCAAGATTAAACTACGCTTTACCATTTACTTGCTGCTAGTTGATTATTTATCATTTTCCCCTCAATTTAGACAAAGAAAGCATGCAGACACAGTCATGTTTATATCACACTAAATTTTAGCATTATTTTGTATTCCCAGTTTTACAGAGACAGACTAAAATCTTCCAAATCTTTCCAATTGTGAATAATCACCACCCATTTCTACATGCATGAAAAAATACATCCAAGGCTACTCTGCAGATTTATTTAAATATTTACTATGAAAGGCAAATCCAATCTTGCATTTAATTGCACAATAGAAAGTCTGATGGAATCGGGCTTTGAAGATCTCTGTTTACTTTCTATGACAATACAACCAAGGAGGTGATGATTTTGCAGTGCTTCATTCTCCCATTTACACAGGAGAGTTACATTTCTTTTCTCACCTTCCCTCTCATTTTACATTAAACAGTCCTGACTGGGTGCCTCTGGAATCTGTGTATTGTAGATGTCTGAACAGGTATAAAGACCTCTTCTGACATAAGCCTGACAGTGCTCCAAAAACTCTTGCAGAACAATTCTTCATAAAATGTATTCTGTAACTTTATTTCCCTAAAATCTATAGAGGACACAAACTCTCACAAAATCCTAAGCAAACAGTTGTCAACTTAAACACCACTTGCTTTTCTCTCATGTTACCAGACTCTCTAGTTGTCCTGTCATGGTCCCAACGTCAAACTAATACTGCAAATATCAGGATTTCAATTAAACCAAGATTTTTCTATGCTTTTTTATTTTGCCTTAATTTTCTGTACCTTCCAAGCTTGAAGGCTGATGTCTAAAACTGAGGGAGACTAAAGCTGTACTTGTGATGAGATTGGTGATATTTCAAAATCATTGTCATTGAAGAATAAAACAGCGATCCTATGGTATATTAGCATTTATAAGCTAAAATTAGGAGTTTTACTTTCACTGAAGAGAAAACAGTTTTCCAGCATCTGAAAAATAAACAGAAATAGGAAACACTATCTCACCTTTTTGTTGAGAATAATAATAAAATTCTAGGGCAAAGTGTTTGTGCTGGACTGGTTGAAGCCACAGAAACTACACATTCTGAATTACAATGCCAAATCAAGCGTAACCGTAATGAAAACCTATAATAATTAGATTTGTTCAATCCAGAAAAAATAAAAATGGTAAAGTGTCATTTGGACAGAGAAAAATCCTGAAAGGTAACCAAGAAAATAAAATAAAATGAAGGATTATTCTTCTTCGTAAGGAACCTATTTCAGCAAGAAACTGAACCATGACTCGTGAATCCAAAAGCAGTAAAGGGACCTATTGAACTAAGAAAAATGGCCTTTTTCCTGGCAAGAGATCTCTCCGAGATCTGCAAACAAGAGATCAGGAACAAAAGCTACATGTACAAACAGACTCCTTTTTAAACCTTACAGATTTCTTACTCAAGTACCGTCTGGACCAAACAGTGCCTTTTTTTTGTAACTAACAGAAGCCAGAGATGCTCAAACCACAATCTCATTCTGCCACACTCCTTTGTTTTTACCTTTCACTTGGAGCAGCCCATACCTCTCAAACACTGACATCTATCAGACAACAAATGAGTGGTAGAGCCCAACCTCTAAAGAGCAGCCACAGTGCTTTTAAGTAGTAAGACAAAGCAGATCTATAAGTATGTAATCAGGCTGCACAAAGTTCTTTGATCTGAAATTCTGTTAGGTCAAACTATTCTACCCTTCTCCATCAGCTCCTTGCCTCTTTTGATTTACTCAGTGACAAACTTACTGTAAAAGGAAAAATTTTGCCAGGCTTTAGTGGGTACTAAGACCTCATTCAGCAAAACACTTTGATACAAACACAGACCTATAGCCTGTACTTAGTTGTCCTTTTTACTGAAGATCTCAAATGTTACAGAAAATAACCAACAGAGAACTAGAGCAGATCTTTTGCATATATCCCCCCCCAGTCTGAGAAACTGCTCCATCCCAAAGGTGAAGGTGGCAAGCACACATGGGGACAGGGCTTCCTATGCACTCTTACTCCTATTCTCTTATGGCTCAGCAGCTGAAGCAACTTCCACACACATGCAAAACCTCGACACAAAATGCTGGAGCGAAGGCAGTGCAGTGGAACTCCTTACTCATTGCTCTATGTGTTTCAGGCTGTGCAGCACCAGGTAAGATCTGATTCTGAACAATTTTTACACATATTTACAGAAAGGAAAGATGCCCATCTTCTTCCAGAATTAGAATCACATTCCTGTTAGAATTACAATTCTGACATTTTCTGTGTTAGTCAAACCCTTTCACAAGAAAGAAAAACACCATTGCTGTTTTAAAGAAAAAACAGTTTGTTACCCATTCAGACTTCTTGGCAGAAAGCAAATATGGAGATTTTAGCATGACAGGTATCCTTCTGAGAAAGTTTTAAACAGAAGAGAAGAAAAATTTGCCAATGAAAATGCCATCTTAACCTTAAATACGTTGGTACAGCATGACTGTAAGGAAATGATAATGTGGCTGCTGACTGAGGAGAGAAAGATTGAGTCAGGTAGAACTGACGGACATAACCAGTCATTTCTTTGCTATTCAATGATTCGAAAAAAACACCAAAAGCATTATTTCCTCACATGAGAGAATTTTATCCCCACATAATAAATTTCAAAAGGGAAATGTCAATACTACAAGTATCTAAAGCGACCTCTAGATTATATTTAAAGAGAATGAGATCAAGTGCTCATATGGCATGTTTGTGAGAGCAGGAACCATGGAGATTTACTATTTACTTACAGGCTGGATGTAGCACATTAACAACACTCACTATTTTGGATCCAGAACTGTTGGCATGCCAATATTAATATGGTAAAACCCAGCAGGATATAGACACTGTCATTAGCACTATTAGACATGCTACATGCACTAATAAAGAATTGTTCCTCTCTCCAAAGTAAAGCTGCCTTTGCTCACCATAGAGCTTTATGACACAATTCCAAGTTTGGTTTTTTAAGTCTTCCTTCCTCATATGAAAAGATTTCAATTCCTAGTGCTTTGGGTCTGTATCTTATTGCAATTTTTTTTCTTTTATTCACTTGGAATTTTTTTCTTCGTAAGTTTTTTGAGGATTTATGTTATGTTTGTTTGTTTCTATGAAATTAAGAATAACAGTTAATGTTGGAAAGTAGCAAAGAGAACTTAATGGAAATAAGAAACAACATAATAAGGAAGTAGTGCTTGCTGCTAATACACGTTTCTGTTGTCAAAGATGTCACTTCCAGACAGCTTTAAAAAGATTTTCCTCTCTTGAAAAAGGACCCAAAATATACTTGACAATATTTGTACAGTTCTGTAAGTGAAAGAAGAGAGTGTGCAGTGTCAGAACCCTTCTGCAATTCTGCTTTAACAAACACTCTCACTCCTCCAATCTGCCCTCCTGCAGGCAGGAATCCTGACTTGCATTGCAGCTGAACCCTCAGGAACTCCCATCACTGCAGGCCTTTTGCTGTATAAACGCTCTTGATTATTTACAAAAAAAATCCAATTGAAACAATAGTGTGCTTGCAGACCATGGGGAGCAGAGAAAAGTCAAATGGACTGTGGTGGGTCAACCTGCTCTGAGATGTTGGGAGGAGAAGGGAATTGCAGAGGAACCCAGGGACTGTGGCACACAGGCAAAGTGCAGGCTCACATCAACAGCAGCAGAGACCAGCACAGTCCTATTGATCTGCAAATGATTTTTTCTTCTGACTTGGAGGAACTTGAAACTGCTTTGTACTAAACTGAAGAAGGGCTTAACAGAAGGTTTTTAATTATTTCACAGTCACATAAGACTATTTCAAGCATGTTTGCTGTCCTGCCACCAGTTCAGAGGCGTCAGAGAGCTGGGGTAAGGGGAGGTTACACCAATGGCATTTACTGGGTGTTGTTTCCATGTGGGTGCCCACTGACACAGCTGTAGCCAGTGTAGCTGGTCAGTGCTAATTTTCTTTTGAGCTCTTGGTGAGAAGAGTCATGGTGTCTTTCCTGCTTTTTCCTGGATCTGAATAACCTTTTTCTGTGTACTCCTCTACTAAGAGTTTTCCAAAGGCTTTTCCCAGTGGGTTTCTCTGACTAAAACAGGATGCTTTAAAAATGTGGATAGAGTCCCTTCACTACAGGCAACACTTTAGTGCCCCTCTAGCCTTTACATCAGAGGAAAAGGACCTGAAACAAACATACAACTTTTAGATTGCATCACTAGTGAAAAGAAGAAACCAAGACACTTCAACTCAAGCAAAGCAGCAGAAAAAAAATGCCTGAGAAGATATTTTAGAATATTTAATTAAGGACATCATGAGCTCTCTATTTTTAGGATACTTAAGGTACAAGTTTCCCTTGAAATGATTTAGCATATTTTCAAATTTTAATAGATTTAATAGGTTAGTATTATAAATGAGCAATAAAGAAATAAGAGCGAATAGTAATGATGATGTTCAAAATCATGTAAGGAAAGAGTTTCTAAGATTTTAGATTAGCTTTCCAATGATACTGTTGTGGTCAAAAAAACAAATAGGCAAACAACTGTCTAACTCAAGCTCGAGAAGTTTTTGGAAAAAGATTAGCTGGTCTGAAGAAAAGTCCTTCCAATGTTTTGTTTTAAGCTATGACTGTAATGACTACAGAGTCCTGTAAAAAGAATAAAATTGAAAACATAATTCTGTCCTTGCTGTGCAAGGGCTGTACTGCAAAAATTCTAGAGGAATTTTTGGGACAACCAGAACCCAGGTTTAATTCTCTCCAGATGCTGACATTCATCCAAGATAGGAATTTTCTAGATTTCTGCTGACAAGACAGACACCTTTATATATTATCCACCTCCCTGTTCAGCTGCATAGAGCTTAAAACAGGTTGGGTCTCCATTCTTTAGTGTGAAGGACAAGACATACATTAATTACAGTCAGTGAAAAAAATGCCTGCCAGAAAAATTCTAGAGCATCCATAATTAATATCAGAATAAAGATTTGAAGAGAGAGAGACACAAAGAAAACCCAACCAAAAGAGATAAGAGATTGCTGATCCTCTCAGCTCCATGCACAGACAGAAGACAGTGGCCAGCACCATGTGAGAGCACAGTGCTGGCTCAGGGATGGATCACCAGTTACCTCCAGGCTTCAAACCAGTGTGAAGAGAAATTTCGTATAAAGGCTGCTGGTTACAAACTCATTAGCAAATGCAATTGTTTGATGCCAAAATAATTAACAAAATCCAAGCCACTGGGCCCTTAGGAAAAAATGCATAAAGCTGGGGTTCAGTACTGCTTTATTACTATTTTCTTTAACTTGCTTAAAACATACATCTGTCTTCCACGGGCAACAAGGGCCAAGACAGCAAGCACTGTTGTTTTTACATGTATTTTGCTTGACTATGGAAAAATAATGTTTTTTCTTGTGTTTTCCACTGGAAAACAAAGAGAACTGAAAGCTACAGAGAAAGAAAATTCCCAGTCCATCAGTCCTCTTAGCTAGCTGTTGTAAAGTCCAGCTTCCAAAACTGAGAAGTAAAAGGTCAAAACTGGAACCTCAATTTTGGACATCACAACTTCACAATAACTGACTGAGGTTAAAGAGTCAAACTCAAGTCCTCATTAACAAGAGATGAGAGCCAGAGGGAGTGTGAAAAATCCACCTGAGCTTGTACTAAGATATGATGCTCTGAGGACTATTAAAACCACTGTTAATCATTCTTCTGCAGACAGACAGGATATAACAGGAAAGGAAGTCCTTCAGTTGTAGAAGAAATAAGGTTAAAAGCTGAAATGTTTTAAGCAACATGAGATAGAAAGAAGGAGGATACATTATCTTAGGCTTTGATCCTGTGCAGCTTCCCTCCATCCCTCATTTATCCATTCAGGCAACCTGAAAAACACATTACTCTGCAAGATGCTCTGCTGAAAGTACTTGTAAAGGAATAAGGAGAACAGGACTCATCCCTTTGATGGAATGAACTACACCATCTGAGGCAAACAATGTTCCTTTCCCCCCCTATTTCAGTACATATACTTCACAGATTAATTAAACTTACTATGTGGAAAAAGAGAGCCCAGGATGATACTAAATGTATCAACAGCTGACCATTGAATAACAAGGCATCCAAACAACCTGTTTGAAATACCCATATCCACTTCAGGCAGTCAATTTTATCTCCTGGACCCAAATAACTCATCAAGAATAGGATTATGGGGTTTGGTTGGCTGGATTGTTTAAATTTTGTTTTCAGTTGTGTAAGACAAAAGCTAGCCAAGTGATTTCTAGTAACCGAGAAGACTGTCTTGACTAGCAAATTTTATGTTTTTCAGCAGAGTATTACCACTATACCCTTCAAATAGAAGAAAAATTCAAACAGAAAATTAATGGTAGAAAGCAATATTTTATCCTGCTGCTTGCCAAATCTAAGGAAATGTAATTAATCGAGTAGCAATCGCTAATATGAGTGAACTTGCTTTCTTACATGAAGATACAAAAGTATCACAAAATCTTCAGTCTGAACATTACCAGCTCTTAGCTTTACACCCCACTGCAAGGCATGTTGGTATTGAGGGACCTTCACTGCAACAAGGATCTCAGCTCAGCTTATGAAGTAATAATAACTGTTGTTTGCAGCTGTTCTTGTAGTCACAGAAATTATTTACTCATTCAAAGGCTTTCTTTTCTTTATTTTCACTGACTTACCAGCACCACTTTATAAACCTGCAATTGTCTACTGCATTGAACTCAAGGAAGTCAGTTGCTGGAAAGGTACAGACCATTACTTCTTTGTTTTCCATTAAAAGAAAATGAAATCAAACTGTGCTCATTCAAGTGTGTGGAATGGGAAAGTATAAAATTAAGGTAGAAAAGACTCCTCCTGCTCTTTATAGTCAGTGAGGTTCCTGATGCAGCTCTTTTATACTTATTATCTTTCAAATGAACTGTTGTTCTAAAGTTAGAGTTTAGGATCTCTTTTTTTTTAAATTTTATTTTCTTTGTTAGAAGCCCTGAGGCTTGTAACACCAGTGCAACACAACCCCTGTCTCCAACTGCAACACCACAGGGACAGAAAGCCATCTTGTTTTCTCTTATAGTTTAATAAAAGTAAACTTGCTAAGATATATGAATAGGCACAAAATTGAGACACATAGTCTGGTAGTGGCTGCAGGAGCTGACATCTTGACTAATACTACAAAGGCAGTGTTTGGCAGATTTAATCATGATACTAGACTCCAGGGGCAACAGAGGTGTGAGTAAAAGTAGTTGTGGCCATAGTTCATTGCATCAGCTGGGCTATGTCCAGCTGATACAGATGATCACAATCTTGACCTCAGTAGAAGGTTTTCATAGATCATGAAATCCTGCTGCCCTCTTCTTGCATATAGAGAAATTCTAGGGGAAACAATGATATTAGCAACTCTTAAACAGAACTTACTCTTTCTGATGTTTCCATTCCCAATTTACCTTATTAGTTTGGTATATCCTATCACCATGTTCTTTGACAATATAAGGCACTGAGATGCTAGTCACCCCACCGTTGTTGTTTGACCTGAAACAAACCTGATATAGGAACAGGTGCTACAGCAGAGGAAAAGTCATAATCATTTAGCCATTCTCCAATCCCAGATTGCCATACTGGGAATGCAGCCCTAATCTCTCAAAAATGTTCATCCTTTTTTGCACAGCTTAAAACTGCAAAATGTTACAGAACATGCACAAAGTTGCTCTGTATATACAGTTTGTTGAAAACCATGTAATGGAGAAGGCTACACGAAGAATGTGGAAGTAAGGATCTGATCCTACCATGTCCAGAGACACCAATGAGAGAGTTTCCACACACTCAGTGCAATGATAAATCCTGAAAGTCATTAGTGTCTGCTCAAAGTGACAAATCCATCTGGTTGCCAGGAAAAGACACAGTGCTTCATTGCAGCAGCACAGACAAGGAATCATCACTTAATGAAACAGAAAAAGCCTTAGACACTACACAGGAGAAGGTTTTCATGGGAAGCTTGAGGCCATCCATACATATTCAAAAGGATCTGGATAATTTATTTGACCTGTGCCCCAGAATGCTGGAAGTTGCTTCTGGTCCATCATTTATGATACATAATCTCAACACATCCCTCCACTCTGCACAGTGAAATAAAAGCATAATGCACCCTACTCAAAGATTCTCTTTTTTGTAACAGTGTGAGAGAAAAAAACCCAGCAAGACAATTAAAAACTGGTAATGAAAATGAGAAAGCTGTATAGGGCACGGATCACAGTGCAACTTCAAATGTAGCATTAAAAGTAAGGAGAGAGATCTGAAGGAAATCTAAATAGGAATAAATAAAACCAAGAAAGCATAGAAACATAGAATCATTGATGTTGGAAGAGAGCTTTAAGATCACCAAATCTAACCATCAACCCAGCACTGCCATTGTAACTCCTAACCCACTGAACCATCACCAAGTGCAAGATCAAGATGCCTCTTCAACACCTCCAGGGATGGTGACCACCACCTTCCTGGGCAACCTATTCCAATGCCTGACTATCCTAACTGTGAATTTTTTTTCTAATATCTAATCTGAAACCTCCCTTGTCTCAGCTTAAGGCTATTTCCTCTAGTCCTCTCACTGCAGGCACAGGAGAACAGTCCCCACCCCACTACACCCCCTTTCCAGGTAGTTGTAGAGTGTGATGGGGCCCCCTCTGAGCCTCCTCTTCTCCAGACGAAACAAACCCAGCTCCCTCAGCACTTCCTCACAAGAGGTGCTCTCTGAACATTTCACAAGCCTTGCTGCCCTTCATTGGACATGCTCCAGCACCTCAATGTCCTTTTTAAAGTGAGGGCCCCAAAACTCAACCCATTTACTTCTTGTAGATGAGGAAAGGATGCTGCTATACTATATCTTGACTCACTACTCTTTATATACTTACTTGGGGGTTAAAGTTTTGCAGTGGTCTTCCAACACGTGCTATTCAGGATATGCAGCACATTGGGAAA
Organism: Ploceus nigricollis; assembly: GCA_013399945.1. Classification (NCBI taxonomy): domain Eukaryota; kingdom Metazoa; phylum Chordata; class Aves; order Passeriformes; family Ploceidae; genus Ploceus; species Ploceus nigricollis. The sequence continues at coordinate 862,904 of VXBC01012909.1, forward strand.
CAAAGAAAATGCAGAGCTCCTGATGGGTGATGAGATTTTTAAAAAGCCATGGAGGGAAGGCACACCAAAGAGAGATGACTCAGCTCTGACATCACCCAGCTCTGCTGCTGGTGCATTTAAGGAGTTACAGAGTTAAGGACTGTGCAGTTCAGGAGTGCACTGTGTTAGGATCACAGAACATACCAGCAGGAGCAGCAGGGAAGGCTTCAGCTCCAGGGAAAAGGTAAGTGCTGCCCAGCTCTGACAGGGCAGCAGCTGCCTTCACCCAGCCCACACGCTGCCAGCGCACAGAGCACGGGAACCGGAGCTCGGCAGGGCCACCTGGCAGGTACCAGCGCTGTGCACAGACACACAGCTGGTGACTGACGAGCAGCCACTGATCCCAAACACTTTGTGTTAAGCCATTCATCTTCCCTTGGTCTCTTCTGCTAAACAGCCCCAGCTTCCAAACAAAGCCTCAGCCCAGGTTTGCCAGTCTGCTCTGCACCCAAAGCAAGGCACGCAGCACGTACAAGACAGAGCAGCAGTTTGGAAGTGCTGATATACTTGGAAACTAAAATTCAGGCTCCAGCACTTGATACTGAGAGCACCTCTTTGAGAAGTTTGTATATCGATGCCTTCAAAATTGCTGCTGTCTCCCTCACTTTTGCTTGCTCACCCTCCTGCCAGTTTAGGAATAAGGGGTGCTCTTAACAGTAGTCTCAAAATCTAAGACTATTGAAAACTAGGACCAAACATGGAGAAGAGGAGGAGATACATTCAGACCCACTTGTATCTCTCAGCCACACACAGGAGACAGACTGCAAAAGTATGGATGTCTTGGAGTAATCCAGTAACTTCAGTGTTCATCAAGAAACATAAGGAAATGCTGACTAAGCTAGCAAATTCCCTAAACATGACAAGAGAAAAATGCCCTCCCTATACACAGTTCATAGGAGAGAGATAAAGATTCGCAAAATTGAAACTGGCACCTATTTATTCTCTACAGCCATTGAATTCTCTACACTTGCACAATGCCTCTTGTGATGAAAGGCATGAAAACTAAAACACAAAAAAACTGATATATTTGGCAGCAATCCTTCAAAGTACTTTATTCCTACTTAACACAAACATGAGCCTCTAGTTTCTCTGCGAAGAGAAACCAGAACTGACACCTTTGTGTCTTCTCTCCAACCATCCTCTAGCATGAGCAGCAACATGCAGCCCATAACAAACGTTATGAAACAAGATGAAACACCAGAAATGTAAAGGAACAAAAGCAACAATCCACAGTTTTCCTCGCAAAAGGATGCATTCTCCCCTTCTATTTTCCATGACAAGCAAGTAAATATTTCAACACTTAAAACTCTCTTTCTATGCCAAGCAGCTGAAGGAAGTAACCATGAGCAGTGTATACACATAACCCAATACAATGCTGAAATAAACTTCCATCACAAACTGAAACCAAACAACTAAAATAAGCTAATTTTTTTAAAAGGTATTTTGTGTAAATCCAGTGTACATGAAATTGGATGCAACAGTATGCAGAAAGATAAATAAGAACAAAAAAGCTTCTTGAATCACGAAAAATAAAGTAAAAATAAATAAAGTTCCATCCCACAGAGTATGTGTAGCAGAGGAGATTGAGCCCACAGCCCCTGGCACCATACAGGAAAGCTCCCTACTGGCTCAAGTGCTTCATCTCAACAGGAAGAGAAGCCAAAGGAGTATGAGTATAAATGGACCGTTGCAATTTATAGGCTGTATTAATAATTAAGTGCTGAGAATGCTATTAGCACCTTCACTGCATCCCCACCCATAGGTCCTTCAATCATCCAATATCACAGAACTTGTATTTTGAGGTATTTGTTCTCAGTGCTTTAAAGCATAAAATGTCCTGCAGTGCTACAGTACTTATTTCTTCAGCTCATTTTGTGTTGCTGTTAAGGTTTTGGGTTTAGTGTTTTTTCTTAAAGAATAATCTTCCTATCCAGCCAGACATGCAGGTTAGAGGAGAGCTCACAGTTCTTTGTGAAAGGAAATAAGAGACATGAACAAACAATGCCTCTGCAGAAAGGGGAATCAAGCTAAGAGATTTGCAGTTCTGACCCTTCAGAGTAAAACTGGCAATGGCCCATTTGACAAGAAAAATCCATGGCTCCAGAGGGTTGGAAAGTGGTTCAGACTAACATATTTCATTTTCTTCAAGGCTACCTGTGACTACTTCCCAAACAAGAAAATCACCAGCTTAATTAGGCTTCCCCAGCAATCTCAAAAAATGGAGCTATCCATTCTCCACCTACCCTTTGCAGCAGACACTTAAAGCACTTTCTGCAAGTCTGACAATGAAGGTGTTTGGCTTTGCAAGGCTCACAACACAGCAAGGAGCCATCTGCAGCCAGGGAAGACACAGGACAGATTCTGATTAGCAATTCTGTGCAGGTTTTCCCATCTCCTATCACTGCTCTCCCCTCCCCCTGTACATCCCCTAGGGAGACCAGTTCCATATTCAAAGCAGCCTGGGGTCTTCAAGCAGAGAAATGTGCATGATTTGTACGTGGCATTAAAGCGGGGGAAGAACTCCAAAATTGCAGCAGCTGCATCCAGCCCTTGAGACGGCCCAGCACCGATAAGGGATTCAGGGGGTCGCATAATTCATTTCACCTGCAGCAGTAGCATCAGGGGAGGTTAAATATGTCACTCCATCACAGTGAGGCAATGGATTGGGGGAAGCCTTCATCATTCATCCTGTCAGCTCTACACCTCCCTTCACCTCGCATCAGCAGGGGGAGATGGGCAAGATTTTCTATAAGCATATGAACAACTCAGTGGGGGACACAATGACCTTATGAGTCTCCCCTTCCAATTTGTGAATTAATTGTCAGCACCTGCCCTGCTCTACCAGCTCTCATCCCTGCACTCCATCTTTCTCCCACTACCAAGAGCCTGATCCGGCAAGACTAACTCCAGTATGTGAGTTCAGTGCCCTCCTGGGACCACACATGCAAATGACACTGCAGAAAGGTCAGTGTCACAGAACAAGATGTCTTATCCAAATACAAACAAACATATTTAAATGGCATAGGAAATTTGTTCCATGACATGTGTATCTCTCTTCTTTGGCCTTTCTTGGTGACAAACGTACTTTCTCGTTATTTTTAGTGTTGATGAAACATTTTATTGTTTCTTAGCAATCTGAAAGTCTTTTCACATGAAAAATTTTCTTAGCACATCTTCTCCAGAGTCGTATTTTCACCTAGACTTAACGCCACTCTTCTCTTTACTGCATTATTTGCTAGAGTCCAGCTTTGACCACTTCAGGAGTGAATGCCTTTCTTCCTGTACTGCACAAGTTCATGCACATTTGCACTCATGTACAATAAAAAACAACTTGCCTGTAACAGGGTCTTTGGGACCTCACCTCAGGATTTTCTCTTGAGAATTCAGCTTTTAAGGTATTTCTGTGACGCTTCAGTTGTGCATGATCATCACACAATAAAACCAGAAATTATTAAAAAAAACAAAAAAGGCAAGTTTGCTGAGAAGATACAATGTCTTAAACCCGGCCATGACAAGGGAATCTTTCGATACATAATACAGATCAACTTCATTAAAAAAAAAAGGTTTTAAATTGTACAAAATTAATTTCTTAAATGGCAGAATGATGGAAGGACTGATAAGGATATACAAGCATTTAGATATTGCAATTTCTGGTATAGATAAGAACATAGAAAAGCAGCAAATTTCTTGAAAGCAATTAGAAATGAAGAGGGATGTTTTTGTTTTGAATGTGTAATTCAAGCATAGCAAAAACAGAGAGGGTCAATTGAAGTAAGTGCAAAATTAAATCCTATTAACATTCAAAGGTTAAAAACCAGTAAGCATGCAAGTCTTAAACAATTTTTTCCTTTTTGTCCTGTCCTGGACATAAAGGGCTTTATATACAAAACAAAGTATTAAGAGATGTGCTCAAACAATTTCTGTACCTATAGTTTAAATCTTCCATCATGTAAAATCAAGAGCTTGTTCTCTTTTACTCTTGAAACTACACTCTTAAGGAAAGAACTGGTCCATTAGCCTTCTACATAAAATTCAGGAGATGGTATTTTTTGATGTCTTGACTAAGATAAAATACAGTCACAATTGGTGCTTTTATATTTCCAAAATATATATATAAATGTTTCAAGAAGTTGTTTTTCATGCCTTAAGGCTAAATTTTTGAATGGTTCCTACTGTATTTTCTCCCCTTGCTTGAATTGCTAAAATCCATAGCTATCTTCTGCTCTGCCACTTGTACTATCCCAAACACTAAAGACACCTGAAGGATAAAGAGATGCTTCATGATCAAATGCATACTGGGAAAAAGGTTTTTTGCTTCTGCCAGCTACCTGCAGCTCATGCACACATATCCATAAACAAAACAAAACATCAGCAGGTGAGTAATTCAAAGCATCCTTTACTGCTCCACATGCTTTTCACAATGAGACTACAGAGCAGTAGCAAGAGCCCCAAGACCAGTGGAGTTACATTTAAAACAGACACAGACAGAGGGAAGAATGAAGTGCCTACCTATTTCATTCTCCAGAAACTACTTCAGATGAACTAGTGCTTATTTGTGACATCAGCATTGCTCATACAGCACCTATGAGTCACAGCTGGGAGTCGATTGCTGAATTCCAGTGGAATTTCTACACAGTCAGTATGGAAAATGAGCTCACATTTCTTTCATGGCATATACACCTTTAGAGGGTCCACAGCAGCAAGCAGCAACTCTAGCTGTATTATAAAAAGTATTTCACAATGTGGGACTATTCTCACTCTTTCAGGAAAGCTTAAATTCTATTCCAGAAGCAGATGTGGCATCTGAGGACTCTGCTGTGTCCAGCCCAGCAGAGTCATTGATCCCTGGATCTCAGCAGACAGCATTCCAGCATCACCTGTACCCACACCCTTTAAGCAACACTCTTGCCTACGTATTCTACATTGCCAAGGGCTCAGCACCATCACAGACCAGACTTCAAAAAGGTTGTAGGTTAATTCATATGAGTGAATTCAAAGGAGTGTTAAAAAAAACCCAACTTTTAAGCTTCTTTAATGATTCTAAATTGCAACAGGAAAATCACAGTCCAGGAAACCTTTCTGAATGGTGAGATCAGGTAAACACTGGAAAGGTCACAGAATCTCCACATTTGGGAGGTCTTTCAGAACATGCCAGAGGTGGTGTGAATAAAGGATGCAACAGATGTCTCTTCAGGTTCCTCTCAAGAAACCTCTAGCAGCTGACCTGTGCAAGGTCTGTGATGGAAAGCAGTAAAATGGTATGGGTTGGAAGTTCTGCGCAGTGACCAAATACAATATCCTTGACCTCCATTTGCATTTTCAGGACCTCTTTCACATGCACTGAAGTTTAAGACATTTAGAATTTAACTGATTTCATTCTGATTCAAATGGAACAGAGTAAAATTTGTAACCAAGTGAATCCAAAGTAGCTGATGAGCAATGACCACAGCACACACAGTAGGGAATCAAGCCTTTGGTTTCCATTACCTATGGGAAGTGCTGAGCCATGTAATTTCTTGGAGCAGAGCATGTACTGCTAGTGCTGTCTTACAGCCTCACCTCTACTGCAAGGACTGACTTTATTCTCCACCAAGCACCCCAAATGACACTGTTTTCACAACCCCACAAGTATCCTCTTGACAAACTGGAAAAATTGCAAAGAAAAATCCCACTATATGTAACAATTACGGCTTCAGTTTATTCAGGATTCCAAAAGATCACATTCATATCTACATTCCTGAGGATTCTTGAAAATCTCAGGGTAAAACTGTGCAGTAGTAGCAGGAACTGTCATTTATATCATTAAGTTCAAGCTTCCTAATTGGGAAGAGGCCCTCCCAATGCAAGCTGCAGCCAAAAAGGACAAACCATTGACTTTAAAACTTCAGAACTGAATCACAAAACAAATTAAAGACTTGGACAGAGACTGGGAAGAAAGATGAAAATAAGGATGAGGTTATCTGAATCAGCTAATCACAATCAACTGGATGCTTTATCTTCCACAAGGAGCATGAATAAATAAACACCATTAGCAATCCCTAGTCTGCTGCTAAACCTGGCCATCATTAGCAAGCTGATTGCTTCCAGACACCGAACAGGAGTCACTCCTAAGGATGTCTTAGAGGAGGGGAGATGATGTCAGGTGCATAAAGGACATAGTGCCACAGGCAGGGAAGACAGAGATAAATACAGTGATGGCTGGAGAGAAGTGGGAGAGAACACAAAAGACGACAAGCTAATGGGCTTTGATGGTGATAACCAGAAGCTTGAATTTGGTATGGCAAAACAGTAACTGGAAGAATCAAAGAGACTGTGATATGATTAGAATTACAAGCAATGAAGAATACAAATGGACCAAATTTGAGGTGACAGAGGTGTTTAGAGAGACCAGTGGGGAAAAGAATTCTGTGATTATGAAGAGGTGAGGAAGAAAACAGACCTATAATTTTGCCAGTGCAGGCAGACACTCAGAGTTAAGTTTGGGGCTGAAAGAAGCTATTCCTCAGAGTTTAGCTATCTGGATCTGCCTAATTATGTTCTTCAATGACAAACACTGGGCATTTTAAAGAAGTTCTCTATGTCAGGATTTCCTCACTATCTTTAAAAACCTTAAGAAAGGCAAAACTTTAAAGCTAAAATTGCTGGTAGGCAGATTATGAGAGAGTTATCTACTTCAGGGACATTGTATTTGCCTACTTTTTTCATACAAAAATCTGCAAAATTCAATCAACAAACTTACATGTGAGGAATTGTTTCAAATAGTTGTACATAAAGGTAATGTGAGAAACCAAATGCCTTTTACTCAAGCCTGTGATCTTTCAACTACATTAAATCCCTTCTTGTTTTATGTGATAGAACACGAACAACAGCTAGAACCATTGGTTTCTCTCCTGGTATATGAATTTGCCAAGAAAACATTTCTATTAGTACCTGATGCAATAAGTGTGCAAAAATCACAAGAACTGTAATGCTGAATTTTGCAAGAATAGGCAGGTGCCACGGACATCTCAGATAGACCTAAGAGGGATAATCTCTCAAGAGAGATTATTACAGGAGGGTATCCAGAGTGGTCTATTTCTGACTGCCTCTCCTGTTCTGATGGCACCTTTATTGCTTCTTTATTTTAAAACACAGTACATCTACTTTATCAGATGTTGTAAAATTTCTGTAGGAAAGAAAGCCAGTATTTCTAAAGGCATGGAACAGCTTTTGAGTAATTTGGTTATACCCACTGGAAGAACTTCCCTTATGCTAAGATTTCTGGAATGCAAACCACTGCCTCCTGACTTTGTAACTCCTTAATCTGTTAACTTGGCTAAATGATTCTCACTTGGGAGAGTTTGTCAATCACTAAATTAAAACCTCCTTCAACAGAGACACCATTCCTTCTCCCCCTCCAATCCCTGAAAGCAAAGCAGCAAAACACTCAGAAAAACTCCAAGAGGGTGATCAGTGTGAATTTTGATCTTTTCTCTCTCAGAAGCACCGTGCTTGATGCATTTGATGAAGTGAGGCAAACCTGCTGTTAACAGCTCAGTGATTTTAAGTGTCTTTTCTGCTATGTGTCTGGAACTGCTGGATAGCATCTCTCACTTATTTGTTTTTAAAACCCTCTTTTTCTTCTTTCTGAAACTCATCGCTGAATGTCATGCTCACAATCACCTATGTATCCAACCACGACCATGGATCTTCAGTGCTGAGTGCTTGTTCAGTCTCCTTTAACATTGCTGATGGGATGGCATTTAAACAAAATAGCAAAAAAACCATCAACACATATGGAGAGAGATTCCAGCAATGAAGCAGCCAGCTCACCTGTACAACCACAGGGATTTAGAGCCTGTGAACATATTCTTGCACTTCTCAAGAAGAAAAGCAAATGCAAATTACTGGACAGTGATCAGCCAACAATGCTTCATTCCCATCATGAGAACTTTTCATTATCACTGTTCTCACCTAGCTATGTACAGATGCATTCACAGGAAGACAAAGTCCACACCCTCTTTTACAGTAAAGAAAATTAGAGACCCAGCATGAAATTATCAGCTTCAGGCTTCAGAGCCACAACAGGAGGTTTTTCACAGTCCCAAGTTTTAAGCAGTATCTGATGGAGAAAAGAAGTCAGTTCCTCATGCTGTGGGGAGCTGCAGCCTGCTCAAAGCAACTGGGGACAGACAGCCCAGTCCACATTGCTATCAGATAGGAGAACACAGCTACAGCACAGGGGTGTGGTCAGTGTGACTTCACTGCTCCCAACAGTCAAACTAGATGGATTAAAATGAGCTTGGTTAAGCCTGCCTGCGTTTTGAAAAGATGGCAGTGGCAGAAGCAAAGAGGCTAGAGGACAGGACTGAATAAATCTGATTGTAATACACATTACTGTTTAACAGCGTCAGAATAGATGTGGCAACACAGTAAAGTCAATAAACCTGGAAAAATGCACCAGCTCTTAATATGAAGAAAAAAAAGTTATTCATTTTGATAGAGGAATACAGGAGACTAGTATTTGATTTGCATACTTAAAAAGAGAAGAAGAGCAGAACTTTGCAATGTGATTATTTATATCTCCATGTAGGAGAGCTTTCTACCCCTTTCTACATGTGGTTGGTAAGAAAGTTTGCAATAAGAAGGGCAGAAAGGAGAGTCAATGGTAAAATGTCTGCTTTGTATCTTCCTATCCTGTACAGCAATCCTAGACTTCCATCTGGTGCTAGTTCCCACCCTAAAGATTAACAACTAAATTCTGTTAACTTGGCTAAACATTGTACTGCTTGTACTGCTGTAATCTTCACAGACACAGACTGTCAGAATATGGATGAGAACTACAGTTCCCTCCTATTGTGGTCAAAGAGTGAGACGAAGCCGGGTCTCATCCTCTCCACACAGGGTTATATAGATGTACACTGCACTGTTCAAGAATGTGGCCCTAAATCCACTGCCCTCATGGTTCTTGGAAGTGCCACAGACATTGTTCTTGATCTCCTTTTGGTGACTTGCACCCTATGTCTACAGTCTACAAAGTAAGGACTCAAAAGCACCAGAAGAAATCCCTTTTCAGAAAAGGCGGTTGGAGCAGGGCAGTCCATCACATGTCCATCTAAATCTGTGAAATTAAACAGTAAAAGAAGATACCATACATTATTGTACCACTAAAAGTAAAAAGTGCCCCTCAGCTTCCAAATACAAGGAAATGAGCATTTTACTGAACTGTCAGTCCCCCTTGTAGTACCAGCCGTGATTATCACTTTTTTTCCTCCACCGTGTTATCCTTAACAGAACTTGGGGATTCTCATGGCAATGCAGGCAATCATGAAAAGACTGGACCTGACAGGAAGTCCTCTAAACCAGCACATTATTGGACAGACTGTTTGCATTTCACCCTGAGCTGCTACAGCAGCCCCAAAAATGTACTGCAGGACATAGCCTCCCAAGAGCAGGACTTTGCCTAGATAAATTAACGTATTTCAACTTTAGTTTCCCTGAAACAATGTCTGATTTGCACTACAACTCCCAAATTCAAAATACCAAAAGCCATTTTCAGAGAGAATAGAAGCAATGACGTCTGAAGAGGTTATTCAGTACCATTTTGCTACGCAGCAAACTCCAGCCACATGAAGATTTAAATGATTTTCTCATGCCTATTGCCAGAAAACTACAGCCCAAGTGAGTGCTTGTGATCAAACAGATGTATACTTGACTCAAAACTGAGAGATGTCACACAAGAACCATCAATGTCAAAAGGTACAAAACTTGGGCTTAACGTTCTGACAGAGCAGTTAAAAATACTTATCTATTACTGTTCCTCATGCACCCAAGAGTGAATCTATTCTACTTGAAGTTCTCTGAAAAGCTCTTCCTTTTTATACATGCCAGCAATTTCACTTAGGGCAGAAGCCTTCTAAATCTGAGTTTAATGTAATTTCCCAGTGTTCTAAAAGTATTTGAAATACAAGTATTGGGGATGTCTTGCCTGTGTTTCACATCATTAGAAGCAATGGCTTCAAAAATTAGGTGGAATCTTAAGAAATATCCCACTACCTGATTCCAGCAGCTTTTTATGTTTTTGGTACTCGATATAACTTCTTTACAGCCCTGACACAGGAGCAGGTTACAGTGTCAATGCTGGACAAGGACACCTGAATTTACTTTGGAAGTAGTCCTTCCAGGAAGACTATAGGTGCCAGAGCTTAAAACTGACTGAGGGTCTTCCTTGTTCTTAGTAATGGAAAAGGGTGGCAGATGTCACAAAGTAACTGCAAAAATAATTCCTTTTTTAGAGGCCGCAGGGATCTACTGATGTTCCCAATTGACAAAGCTCTCCTCACTAAAACACAGAGCTATGGAAGATGGTTTCTGCCTTCTCTACACAAATCAGAACAGACAAAAAGTAGTTTGAAGGATTTTAACTGCTCTCTGAAGTGTTATTCTGAATTGCATTTCAGCTCCATTCACGTCTACTTCAAAACTCCTGCTTATTTTTCTTCTGTCTCCTCCTTTATTTTCCCAAGGCCTCTGGAAACATAAAATTAAGAGTAATAAAATATCAATACCTATTAAACCAAAGCAAAAAAAAAAAAGGTTTTTTTTGTCTGAGATTTTGATGAACTGAAGCCTTCTAGGACCTTCACTTTGATGTTTTCAGAAACATCAAAAGATCAGGCTTGTTATCAACATCATTAGTGCAGCCTGAAGATGTTTAATACTCCAACACATACAGAAAATGCAGCACACAATCCCCCAATGGCCTTTGCCTTGTTTTTATTCCTTTTTAAAATTTTGTTTTCAAATCTGATTTGCATTTCTCATTCCAAGCCATTTGCCTCTCTCCCACCCTGCCCTATCCTCTCATTAATTCACCAGAAGAGCTTTCTAGTGCTGACCTATTCCCCCTTCCTGAAGGGAATTGTATAAACTCCTTTCTACCCTGCCATAACATAACACACAGCATAGAATAGATTCATAGAATCATAGAATGGTTTGGCTTGGAAAGGACCTCAAAGATCATTTAGTTCCAACCACCCCTGCCTTTCACTATACCAGATTCTCCCACCAGGTATCTCTGCAGCCACTACACACATTGTGACAGAGTCTGAAATGTTCTTTCACAGTGAAGCCTCTTGCTTTGGCTCTTTCAGGGCTTCATATTTCTCCCTGAATAAGCACCTGAGTACTGGTTTCTTTTTCTGAAATTGCCACTTTATTTGAGCAGGCAGCACCTTACACACAAAAGCTTGGAGAGAGGTCCAATGATGCCACCCAAACTGTATGTAATTTAATTTAAAGCACTGGCATCAGACTGAGCTTGGAGTTTGATGATTTGTTATTTTAGTCCACCCTATTAATTATAAGAAACAAGCAATCTTCGAGGACTGGTCAAGCAGAGAGATTTATTCCAACACCATCAGACTTCGTTCATTGCAAACAACATCATTATAAAAATATTACTGCATGAAAGGACCCAGTAAGGCTAACTCTGCTCTGCTGTCCTTGATTAGACAGTCTCACGTCTTCTTCTGAAAGAATTGAAACCTTCCGGACTCCTTTGTCACAAGCAACCTGTTTCATCTGATTCTCTTCTGTAGGGCCATCAAGATCTACTTGGCTATAACAGGCACACTTGTATAAGGCTATAACTGCTTAAAGGAGAAAGCAGAACAGCTCATCACACACCAAGTTATCCCACAAGCCCCAGCAGGTATGCTGAGTGTACCAGCACTGCAAACACACCACACATTGCTGATATCAAGACAATTTGGTGATAACAAAAGCAGAACCCCTGAAATACCTGAAAACTAAATGTTTTCCATCTTTTGTTATAGAAACCTTGGTTTCAAATTTGCCATGGAAAACAATTCAGTTTCATCTGACCTTACAGGCTGGAAGGTGTGGTCAAATCATAGATGATTTAGCTTGGAAGAGACTTTTAAAGGTCATCTACTCCAATTCCCCCTAGGGGATACAATGTAAATACAGATATAGATATTATAGAAATACCGGTATTTCTTTCCCATAGAAGTACTATATACCTCAGTGTGAGTACTTGTTTTTGCTACAGAGCAGAAAGGCTCTGTAGCAAATGGGATAACCAGGAGATATTCTGCAGGTCCAGGAGGCAGTACCCATGTGAAAGAACAGCAAACTGAGGAACTTGCACAGTATTTACCTGTAGATCTATATGCCTGACCTTGCAAGGACCTACAGTAAATATTTTTCACTTGGAATTAACCCTCAGACAACAAAATTCAACCGTGATCCTTTAAAACATATCAAAAGAAAGATGTGTGGGACAAAATTTTTATTAAGTGATTAGAGGAAATTATTACAGCAGAAACCATCTCTGTCATATGCCTTTAATAGCAGAGCAGCCATGACTGGTAGCCTGCAGAATCACTGTATTGTTCCAGGTGTAGCTCTCTGATATAATTAGATCACTTTATAATGTGCCTGCACTCTGCCCTTTAAGGACTGTGCTCCTCCTACTGTTTTATACACCCAGTTTAACAGCACATTGTCCAGCCTTGCTGAAGCACTGGAAGACTGCCATTCCTCACATGCTGCACAGATACTTTTGGCTGACACAGCAAGCAGCAGCACTGCTCTGCTACTAAAGAGGATGGGCCAAATGCAGAGAATTTTCAGGCTGAGGTACACTGGCTGTTGATCTCTGTGGAGTCATGTGCCTGTATCCTGGAATCTGGGACAGAGCCTTGGTACACAACAGCTTCACAAGCAATGCTGAGAGATACTTATCCAGCCCAATTCCAAACTGAAAGTAGCAGGAGGGGCTGGACAATGGACCTGGCTGGCTGTGATCGGGATTGAGAACATCAATATCCAAGCTACAGTAAAATGTACTTTATAACAGCAACGTGGCAGCGTCACTAGGCACAGGACACTAGACTTGAGACCTAAGCTTCTTCCATGCTTGTGTCCATGGCCTGCTGCATCATGTTTGCAATTCACTTCACCTCCCCAGCCTAAATCAGTTCTCCTGTCTGCAGAATGGAATTAACACTATTTACTTTACATATTGAATGCTTTGAGAGCTACCTCTTACAGCTGCTACATAAAAGCACTAATATTAAAGTCATTGTACTGACTATATTTAGGAACTCTCTGTGTGAAGTACTGAAGCACATTTCTAATGTCAGCAGGATATTAGAAGACCCCTTGTCTCACTGGAACAGCTTTAATGAGCTCAGTACTTGTTTCTGCTACCACAGTGCTTCATAGCTTGTCCATATATCAAAGTGTCTTGGAATATTTACCTTTTTTTCTCTGAACCCTCTTGGTTTTAAAGATACAAAGGCTATTCATATGATTGGCAACATGCCAGTATGAAAATGTGGGCAGCTTAACAACTTACTAAAAGACATGTGAAGATAAGGTGGCAGAGAGACAATAGGAGGCAAATTAAATTCCATCTATCTGAGAACTGGAAATTAAAGAATTAAGGTTTTGTTGTGTAACCTCTTTCCAGACCAAAGATTACAGGGAGACGCAGAAGGCACAGGTTCCTTCTTCATTCTTCACTACTGGTTGTCATAGCTTGATGAAAAGATTAAGCAGTAAGAATAGCTAAGAATGCTACTATAATATTCTGAATTTTAGACTATGCTAAAGCAATTGTTTAAAATGGCAATAACTAGCAAGGCCTGGTATAAAAAAAGAACATTTCTGTGACAATGTTCTATTTTCATTACTGAAAGAAAATACTCTTTTCTGTTTCTGTGCTTCTCTCTACCACCTAACCAGAGATGTATGAATCCATCCCCAAGCAGGATAAACGACTGGTGCTGTGTCAACAGCCTCTAACCATGAGGGAGAAACAGGTACCAGCAGGGAGAGAGGGGCACAAGACATAATTAGCAGCTTCCTCCTCTGAGCACATCCACAGTGGAAATGTTTACTTACAAGACTCAGAAATGAAACAACAAATCTTTTATTAGCATTTAAAGCCATGTGAAATCCCAAGAAGTCTTTGCAAAGCCTGGCAGTACTAACTAATCAACCATCTGCATTTGCACCAGGAACACGGCACACTGACGTGAGAGGGGGAAACAAATGGGATCCTTTCTGTAGGAGCTTGCAGAGGGAAGAAAAGGAATACAGGGCACGTATTCCTGGTGAGGTGGTTGCAAAGACCAATTCAAAGGCAGCATGCCCACAGGTTCCCTTCCTCTAAAACAAATATTGAGGGGATTCTTGAACCTAAACAAAATCCATCTTTCCAAGCTGTTCAAACAGCACTAGCAGAGAGGAAGCACAAAAATGGTGCCAAAATAAGCACACAAATGAAATGGAAATTACCTTGAGGAAAGTTTACTGAAAAACACAGACAAGAGATAAGTGGTAGAGGCAAAACCACCAACTTCAGAGAAATTACACCAGCTTAGACCACCTGTGACACACACCTAGGTGTGGAGGGACTGCATAATTAGAGTGGAGAAGACTAAAAGCATATTTTATAGAGTGAGGGAAAACACAAAGTGACAGAAGGCAATTTTTTGAATAATACTTTTTCCACCAAGATCTCTCTAGTTGAGTCATTCTTACCTTGAGGAATTAAGCTTTCTAGTCTTGCATTTGTAAAATGGAGGATGTGTTATCTTTATAAAACCCTTCAAAAACTACAGATAAAAATGTTAATGTAAGTGTGAAGAATTATTATTGTTGCTATTATTGAGGACGCTGTAAGCTCCCCTGTTGAGCTGCTACCAAAACTGATCCTGTTCTTGACTCCATTTAAGACTCTTTGGGCTTTCAACTCTAGCTATTTTTGCACAAAATATGTAACACAGTATCTGCAACCTAAGGAGAATCACAATTATTCTACTATTTCTAGGGAAATGGTTAAAGAACTGTTAATCATAGCAACAACCTTTTGAAGATATGACAGAGTTGACTCCAAGCTATGGACCTGCATCACCCATACAATCCTGTTACTGTGTCACAGTGCAACACTGTCAGAATTAGTGGATTCACACAAGCATTAAAAGGATTAACATACTAGTTTATCAAGCACTACACATACAATTCCCCAGACAACAATGCATTCCCATCACTGGGATGAAGCATGGCAGCTCTTTTACTGTGCCACAACACAGACATTTAAAAACTGGCAACAAAGGCTCCTACATGCAGGACACTCTGAGGGAGAGAGTCTGAAAAGGCATAACAGGCTCTCTTTGGACACTGAAGTTAGTAACTCAACAGTACAGTTACACTACCTTTTGATGCCCATGAATAGACAGAGCCTCAGCTCAACCTGTCATTTAAAGTTCTGTGCCTCCTCTATTGGATTGTCACACTGAATCTGTGTGAAGTGCTGCCTTCTGAATCAGTGGCCTCACTCCCAAAGCAGTTTTCTTCGATGATGGATATTCTAAGCCACGGCTGCCCTCAACCAACCTCACTTAATATACAAATTTAAAAATCTGAGGCTGTCTGCTCTCTTAAAAATGACCACAAAATTTTAAACATTATGACACCACCAGAATCCAAAGCCATCCTGCCACAGATGTCATTCAAGGACCACTGCCAACGAAGGGAGGACTCCTATACTGTTCAAAAAGCTTCATACAAGTGAACTATGGCTAATGGTGAAAGCAGGGTCCCTTTTCTTATACATAACCAACACTACCATGGTGCACAGGACAGACTGTAAGCTTGGTTTCACCTCTATCATAAACTTTGACCTCTCCTGCCTTTCCACACTAGGCAGAGAGCTCTCTTCCACTCATTCCCATGTCCTTGCACCCCTGCTCCCTAAGCCCTATCAGAAGGCATTCACTTCTTCACAAGTTCAAATCTCTATAATCTCAAATTCTATAATTTAAATGAGTTATTTTAGAACAAATCCAAGAATAGTACTTATTGAGTTATAATGACCACTTCTTCCTGATCCAGTAATTTGCATAAATATTCTATAAAAAGAATATTAAAAAATTCAGCTTCATGTACACCACAGCAAACTGTTTCCTAATCCAGAAAGGTATGGTATAAATCCATCAGCTTTGTCAGCTGAAAACTGGCAGAACTGCAGGCTCTTAGTTCTTAGGGTGGTAGAGAAAACTAACACAATGTTCCAGGGTTGTGACAGAAAACCAAATACCAGCATAGGGAGATTGCAGTAGCTGCTCTGGGTTGGGATTCCAGATCACAGGGGATGCTCATGTGGCACTATTGCTCAACTACCCAAGAGACAGCTGAGAGAAAACAGAAGTGGGTATTTTGACTCTGAATGCCTTGTTACTGATTTTCAAGTAGCAACAACTACTGATGTAATACTAAATCCTAGGGTTAGCACTGGGATTTTGGAAAGAACTACAAAGCTGAAGTGATCCTTTCCCTTTACATGATGTAAAATCATACATGGAGAGTTGATATCAGCATATTTTAATAGCAAATTCAGGTCAGCTATAGCAATTTGGATTTACACTCAAAAATTTACAATTAAGGTTTGCAAACTGTTACTGAACTCAGATTCTCAGAAGAAAGATGACGACAGGTGTCAAAAGGTATTTTTTACATTTGATCAATAATTTTGCATGATCAGCTGTTATCTAGCTGATACTCACATCTGCTATTACGGTTCAGTACAGCAGGGTACAACAGCTGGAATTATTCTTTCAAGTTGGAAGGCACATCACATTTTGAATACTGGAGCGCTACTTGGTACCTAGATTATACTGATTGTTAAAACTAGGAATAGGTTATGATACCAAGATGGAAAGGGATGAAAATTTCCCCCAAACCCATATATATTGTTGTTAAGTTTCCCCAATAAGGTTAGAACTAGTGTAAAGTAGTTTACACTTTTAAATCTCAGTTTTTAGACATCAAAAGTTTTTTCAATAAACTCAAGACTATGGTTAGAGTTG
Organism: Ploceus nigricollis; assembly: GCA_013399945.1. NCBI lineage: Eukaryota > Metazoa > Chordata > Aves > Passeriformes > Ploceidae > Ploceus > Ploceus nigricollis. The sequence continues at coordinate 879,823 of VXBC01012909.1, forward strand.
TGGAGCGACTGTAGTGGTCAGAGTATGTAAACTGTTGCGTTACATTGCAAACATCAGAAAACAGACATCCAGTTGCATACTGACTTTTAATAGGATAATAAATTCCTGGGTGCTGTAAGGATGGTCTACCTTGCAAAAGTAATTCTACATCAAAATGAAAAATAGTTAATGATGTAAGGCCACTGATTACATATCTGAAATCAATGAAAAGATATTAATTCACATAACTGAATTTGGTTTTCTGTTTTCAAGTCAGTGGATCTTTGTTCAGCTATATTTCGTCCATTACATAAAGTGACTCCAAAATATTTTTATCACAATATTGTACAGAGTGTTCTTTACTTTTTCTCTGCTCAGGAGATGCTTGGAATAGGGCAAATAGCAAAGATTCTATTCAGATATTGCAATAAAACCATAGAAAGGTGACAAGCAGGAGAGAAACAGGTGCCAGAAAAGACTGATTCAAAGACTAGGTTATGTGTCTTCAACCACTGCTTCTTTAAGTGTTGAGAAATTCAGTTCTACATAAAACTAAAGGAGTGCTCTAAGCTATTTTGACTGGCTTTGGACCTGAATGAATGATAGAGGAAGTAACAGCACAGATTTCATCTAATTCCTTTGTACATCAAACTTCTTACAAATATCTTGGGGAGGGTGGGGGAAGATCCTGAAAAACAAGCAAACCTGAACTGTATTAACTGATGAAGAAAAAAAGAATGAAAAATGCTCTGTGAGTAAATAAGGTTATATGTCGCAGTTGAGACAGCCAAAGTACACAGAGTGTCACCACACAATATTAGAAAGCTTTAAGCATTTGCCCAAACAGAGCAACACCATACCACATCAGAAGGCTTCGGGCATCTGCCCATACAGAGTAACACCACATCACTTCAGAAGGCTGCAAGCATCTGCTCCTCTTGTTCTTTAGCCCAGCCTTTTATAGCCCTGATGTCCATGCATTGCACCTGTGTGCCCTCTGTTCCCTCTGGTGGTTGGTCAGTGCACCTGGGCACTCCATGGCTCGTTGCTTTCAATGCTGCTCACCTGCTTTTCACAGCTGTAGCCCATTAGGGATGAGGCTCCGCAGCAGCCCCACTCCCAATTACCACAAACTGTGTGCCTACAGTTATACCCTCTGAAACACCAATTAAAGTCTTCAAAAGCTACAACAATGGTGTTCTGCTAAAACCTAACCCTTCTGTTGAAGAGGAAGAAAGCTGAGGATGGGGGATTGTCTAAATTATTACTCTGACCCCTTGCTAGTCTGCTTCACTGGAACAATGAGATGAATTATAGTGAGGGCAATGTTATTTTAAATTACACTCAGCAAGGTACAGAGCACTTAGGCATTTCCTACAGGCTGATGTTTCCATGTGTTCATGGATTCCCCTCATACTCCTCCTACAAATAGGTATCAATCTAACTCAAAAATCTTTCATATGTCCAAAAGGAGAAGTTAATTACAGAAAGAGCAGATTCACCCAAGAAAAAAAATTTTTACTTGAATAGCTTTGTTACAAAAAGGCTGGTGCTTATAAGCCCTCAGGTCAAACCCCTCTGTGACAGGAGCCAATGAACTGCTATGAAGGATGGCTTAGTAAATGAGACATGGGGTTTAGCATTCGGGACACCTGAGTTCAAGCCCTCTTCAGTTACTAATTCACTGTGTGACTTTGAACAACCTGCTTAATTTATTACACCTTTGAGCTTCTTCTTTGTGTAATGCAGATAACTGCTTCCCATCTCATAGGGTGGCCAGGGTATGATCTAATGATTCAGACTCAATCAGATGCCATCGACACCACCAACTATTGTCATTCTTGTTATGTTTAAGAGCACAGAAATTGCTGAATTACTTTTCCAGAAACACTGCCCTGGGTATGCAATGTCTGTCACAACTTCCACCAACATACTTTGCATTTCTCACAGTTTCTTCTGCAAACATCTCTCCAAATCCCAGAAAGAGTCTTGTGGGAAAGGCAAGACGCAGGCTGAAATTCTTCAGACTTGTTTTGGTGAAGATCCAAGTCCAAATCTATTTCCATCCTGAAATATTTGAAAGGTCACATATATATGAAAAACGGATCAAACATTAAATACTGGCAGCCATTGCTATATGTGGCATGCTATGTGTCAGACAACAAACTAAGACTAAATGAGAGAGTGCATTTCCTCCTCTAGTTACTCTTCGAGTGTACTCTGAGCAAAGAAAATAATTTATATTAACCGCAGACTGGGTTTCAAGGGATCTGTAATCCTCTTGTGATTCTGCCATTACGTTTCTAGGTGACATCAGGAAGACACAAATCTTTTGCGCCTGTACTTTCCTCAGATCATCTCCCAGCTTTACCACCCAAAAGCAAAAAAATATTTAAAGTACCTTGTCCCATAGACAGGAATAAACAAAGCACAACTATTTGAACCCCACAACAAACCCTGATATTCAGCTTTTTCAACACCTATAATACAAAGTGACTGGGACACAGATGAGTGCTCCCCTTCAGCTTGGCTCCACTCGAGGTGACTTCATTTCCAAGAAAATCAGTTTTGCTGGCCCTGTCTCTTAAAACAGTGAACAGTTGCAAAAAAAGTTGTGTAACTTGAGGAAAGAAAGAGCTGATAAAGCAGTATAGATGCGCAGCATATATTCCCTTGGAACTATGCACGTTAGAAATAATAATTTCTAAAAGCAATTGTAGCTTTTCAGCCAAATCAGTAAATTATAAATGCAAAAGACTTTGTACAGTAGAATGGGTGTTAAGGGATGATTCACATTCTGTACAAAAACTATGTTCTCACCACTCCTCATACAAACCAATGGAGATCAGAAATTTGCAACTCTTTTTGTTTGTTCCCATCTGTATTTGTCTGTTCTATCACTATGTCTCCCTTCATCTCAGCCTAAAAGAAAACTCTAAAACTGTGGGTATTACAGAAAACCATGATTATTAATCACTTTCCAAGTCTGGATACAGAAAAATAGCAACTGTCTTCAAAACATAAAATATTGAAGGAAAGTTTTCACTTAATTTATCTTTCAGCATTTATTTAAAAAAAACACATTTCTAAAATACTCATATAATGTTATTTCAAACAGCTCTTTCCTCCCTCAGTTATTAGTTCTACTTTTACAAACCCTGAACAAGTGCAAAAATACGAGGTATGAACTGAAAGGCACCTCTCAAACCATCACGGACCGTTCTCCCAATCCTAACAAGGGCCAATACATTCGGGACTGCATCAAGTCTAATAAAAGATCAAAAGAAAACTTCACACTGAACAATAAAACAGTGCCAGAAAAATACCAAAGTGTTTTGCTATATTGTTGTCATTTATTCCAGGAGGGGAAAAATGCAAATGTGTTACAAATTGCCCCTTAACTAAGTGTGAGTCCTTTCATACAGGGCAGTCACCAGCAGAAGCTATAGAGTCAGCCACGGCAGCTAATGTGTTTCTCTTAAACATGGTGGCCTAACATTAGCATGGGAAATGCAAAGGATCTTTAAAATGTCTCTTGTGGTATTTACTTTCTCCTAAAACCCTGGATAGAGATAATGGAATTTAATAACCACTGTTTTACATTACTTGGTAAAGTAGTTTCTGATACAGGTAAGAAACTTCTGATTTAGAAACATCATACTCCGTGAAATTTTACCAAGCAACACCAAAACTCTCTCCTGCATCTTCAGGTCTGAACTTCATTCACTAAAACAAGGTTTATAGCAAATACTATAAAACAGGTAGGTCTCCAAAAGAACATGTTTTGAAAAGATCTCTCCAATTCTTAAATTTTTTAATCTATTATGTATTTAGGCCTCACCCCCCCATCCTCCTTGCAACAATATGTTTTAGTAGATGCTCTCAAGCAAATAAATTTAGTCTCTTAATCTCAATTTTCACTTGTGTAAAGCAATAAAGGACTTGGACCAACTTTTGAACTGAGAATTTCTAGTTTGAAAGAACTGCCTGATTCTCTGCTTGACTGAAATGAACATGCCAGAAATCACTGACAGTGAGCACACTTAAATAATGCATCAGTGTGTACTTGCATCTCTCACTGCAGCTGCACACGGGAAATGCAGAACAGGGACAAAGCAGAAGTTGTTTATATAGGAAAAGTCTGTCACTTCCAACTGTTTAAGGCTAAAACTAAAGCTGGACCACACACCTGAATGCTGTTCAACTATGCAAAATATAAATCAAAGTGCAATGTGGTTCCAGTAACACACTAAACCTCTCATTTGCTTTAAATCAGTTCACACAACATTATTCAGTTGAATCATCTTTCCCACTCCGTCATTAATTACTACTTCCACAGAAAACACTGCTTCTTGGACAAAAAATTTCTTAAACAGATAATAGTCACATTAAATCTAGCAATTCAAAAAGGAGCATTTTACCAAACGAGCCATGAAATTTGTTTTACTTTTCTGCCACTGGGATGTCAGAAAGTCTATGTCACCTTTAATAAACTTCTCCAAATGAGCATGCTGATAACTGAACAACATGACATTTCTAACAGTGAGAAGGCAGAAAACCAGAAACAATTACATTAAGAAATCAAGGGGGAAGAAGAAAAGCAGGCTGGAAGTATCTTGCTGCAAGTAAAATCTCATTAAGTTAGAGTTTTGCACCCTCCTCAGGGAAAAAGAGGACTCCTAGTCTAAGAGTGGCTGTATTTCAAAAGTTATGGAAACTTTCCTATCTGTCCATCCACGCTGGCAGTCACACTCCCACCACTCCAGACTTCCACTGCTGGGATCAAGGCTCCTTCAGAGTGGGTGACTCCGGTGACCCCACAGGTGCCCCTTTTAGCTCCCTGCACACCCCACACTCACACAGGGTTTCCTCACTGGCTCAGCCCTGGGGTTCCCACAGCACAGTCCCAGATGTCTGGATCCTTAAAGCAATTCCATCATGGTGCAGTAATGGACCAGATGGAAGCAGAAGCAGCTCGAGCTGGTGCCTCCAGGGAGAGACCCCCAACAAAGGAATCCCTGGGTTTTACACCCTCGCAGTCTGTGCACCCAGACAGTCTGGGGTCTTCCTGCTGACTCACCAGCTCCTGCTGTGTCCCAGTGTCCAGTCCCCTGGCCAGTGCCACAGGGCCCTGTGCCCTTTGTGGTGCAAAGGGTCAGCACCAGGTCATGGTCTCCTTCCTGGGGCTTCCACCATGTCCCCCAGCCAGGGCACAACCTGCAGCTCTCACTGCAACTGCACACCCAGCTACCTGCTCTCAGTGTGCTACTCAATAGTAGTTTCCTGTTGCACTGTTCATAAGACCATCCTGATAACACAGAACAGGACTGAAGAGTCAACCAGCCTGAAGCCTCACCACCTGAAGGGCCAGAAAAATGAGCATAAAGCAGTGAAAGTGATAAAGGCACTTATTTAAGATACTTCAGCAACATTCTCTGTCAACAGATTTACTTGCAAGTTTGCAAGAAAAAATGAATTCATACTGAAAAAAAAAACTGGAACAAAAAGAATCAGATGCTTTCACAGAAAGGAAAATTCCAAGTTGAGCTCTTCTCATCTTTTTGGTCACAGATATTCTCTGTTCCTTCATATTCTCTTTTATATCATCAAAAATATAAACACAAACCTGAAGAAGGAAAAAAAAACCTGACAGGTCTGCCACAGAGCATAAGAAAAAATAGCAAAAGTAAAACAAACAAAAAAAAATTAAACAAAAACTTTGGGAACGAATGGAATTAAACTAAAGTAGGTACTTTCAGCTGATTGATTTTTTTCATTGCCATTTCCTGTTTTTCAATCAGCTCTAATCCTTGGCTGGAGAATTCAATGGAGCTATGTCAATTTATATTTGCTAAGGATTTGGCACATCATATTAAGTATTTCCCAGTGTGATCATCTCTCTAAGTTAAGTAATTTAAGTAATTTAAACATTTCATGCAAGTAGGGATAGAATCTATATTTCAGTTTCTTGGCTGATCCCAGCACAGCCAAAAAGGCTGCAATTTTCTCAAATGAGATGAATTGGAACATCTATTTGTACACTGAAAGCTTTTATGCCATACCCATGGTGCCTAACTACTGGTGTATACTACATATATCCTCTCAAAATACAGTGGGAAGAACTAACTTATTTACTTATTTCATAACTTTTTCTGCTTTTACAGAGTCATGGAAACATCTGTGTAAGAAGCCTTCCACCTCTTGTCTGGTACACTGCAGATTATCAAATCCAAGAGCCCCGATTTAATCTACACAGCACAATAATATACAACACTTCCCTCCATCTACTTCATTTTTACCTGCCTGGTATTTAAGAGTAAATTCCATTGTGGGAAGGCAATTGCAAACATCATGAGAGGTGATATGGCTGGTACACCTGTATTACCACCAGTCAGCTGCACTGCAGTGGAATGAAATGATGAACTGAAGCATTCACAGCTGAATTTTGCTAGAAATAAGGAAGGGGGCAGGGGAAGCAAATGCATATTTTCTGCTTTGATTCTATTTTTTCTTGCTTTGACTCTCTCGTGATTGTCATTAGAACAATATGAAGGAAGTTTTATATTTAATTTGAGACCACTGAATATACTCATGCTCTCTCACCTAGAACAAAAATTTTGTCTGTTTGTCAAACTTGCTGAACAAATTACAAAACGAAAATACATTCAAGTTTGATTTTTTTCCCCTCTGGTATGTGAAACAGACTGTGCCAAGTCTTGCCTTGATGAAAGAAGAGAGCCCTCACTTTAGGCCTGAAAAAAAGGTGGAGAAATATTTAAAAGGAATATTAGCAGAACACCATTTTGCATGTAATCCTAAACCACAGGAATCAACAGAATTTTCTTCTTTGACCAGTGCACTCATAGATCCAGCTCTTTATGAGGTGTATTTGATGAACATTACATATCTAATATTTGTTACTAGAATCCAATATTGTTCTGTCCTCTTACCTACCAGAAACATAGGCTTTTACAAAAAAAGCCCCCAAATATTTAAGCACTCCAAACCAAGGAAATTATAATAAAGAGATGGAGAAAGCGCTTTCTGAAGTTGTCTGAAAGGGCACAGAACAAAACAGTAAGGGAAGTAAAGCAAAAAACGGGAAGGGAAGAAAAATTAAAGAGTCTGTAATTTTTCTCAGGATCGAAAAAAATCTGTGTCTGACAGCAAGTTAAATATTTCTACTTCAATTCATGATGGTGGCAATTTATTTTCCCAGTGTGTCCCCCTGTCTTTAATAACGTGATAGCTGAAAAGGTTTTCCTTTTCTACCCCATGTGTCAAGCTCTGGCAAACAGTTTGACCACAGGAAACTTGTAAAACAGTATCAGGACATTCAAAGCACAATGTAAGTTGGAGAAAACACCTTTTAGAAACTCAGTCAAGGATTACAAATTACAGGAAGTATAAGGACAGAAGAATGCATTCCTCACCCCAATATGTGGAAAAAAGACCAGCAGGTGATTCAAAACAGCATTTCCTGTAGACCCCTGATCTTTTGCTATTCAGGTAAGGGATGTGAGGCCAGAAAGTACCATTCTAACTATCTTGTCCCATTAAACAGGCCTGCAAACTGTTGTCAAGACTACAGGTTACATAATTTAAAAGATATCTAGTTTTCATTTACAAGAAGGAAACTCCCATCAATTTGTACCACTGATAATGTAACTGTAAAAAGAAATAAAAACTGCATTTTATTCCTAGTTCAAGATTGTCTGACTGACTCTGTTCTCATGCCTTTGGCAATTTCCCCAGTAAGATGGGCAAAAATAACAAACATGCCTGTCCTAGCCACAGCAAAAGGTTTATTATAAAAACGTGGCAAAATGAAAACTTTCACACAAATGCCTCTAAATATAGGTGATTAATACTAAATGAGACCTCAGCACTCACCTAGCCACAGAGACAGAAACAACAGCCATTCTTCCCAAGCTTGTGACAGTAAAATCACTGTACCGTGAAAGAAAAAAGCTACTTCGAATATTGAACTTCAAGGGAGGAAGGAGGGAAACCCAAGACCCAACCCAGGTGTAAAAGACACCACCCACTCTTTGGCCTGCTCCAGTCTCACTGTTTATAGAGATCCCCAGTTCCAGCAGGAATTTTCACTGTGCAGGTGTGACAGATGGATTAAGCCCCTAATTACTCACCCGATTTACCGAAGCTCATTTGCCATACTACTCCTATAGAAATAGACAGATTGGTTGAGTTTTAAATCTGCAAAAGGCTCTTTCTATATGCCTTTCTAATCAAGCTTATTTACACATGGAAATAAGTATTCTGAGCACATAAAAATAAGACATTAAGCCAGGGGCCCTCAGAAAATCTGCCCATGGCAGGCAATTACACCTCTCACACATAACATATGTAATTGTTCAACCACTCTTACTTTACTGGTAAAGTAAGTGTAGACACTAAGAGCTAACCCCAGGGCAAAAGAGCAGGATAGAATTTGCCCTTCTGCACTCCACATAACCCTAGTAGTTTTATATCCTTCCAGCTTTATACAAGGCTGCCAGATCTTTCATAGATGCTGGCAACAAAGCCAATGAAAAGAACAGGCACGTCAGAAGATAGCTGTGAGAGGACACTGGCATCACTGCATATTCTTCTACACTGAAAAGCAAATTAGGAGACACAGAAAAAGAAAAAGGGACCATGTGAACCACAACTGGGAGGGAAAAAAAAGAAACAGCTGTAGTCAGAGAGATGCCAGAGACTACCAATCAATGTGCTGCATCAGAAAAGCACTGTGTTTTGTGGTCAGAAAAAGAGATTAAAGAGGAAAAGGCTGGATTCATACATTTATTCCCATCTTTGTCACTGATACACTTTTCTCTCTAGTTTTGATCCCACTGCCTTGTGTCACAGCGTACTCACCAAAAATGGATATAAGGTCTGAATTTCAGAAGTGCTTAGCACTGTAACTCTAAATTCAGGCAACAGGTGCTACAGGTAGTCAAATGCTCTGGGGGAAAACAAACAAACAAATTAAGAAAACACAAGTTTTTAGTTCTTACCTAACCTCTATGAGATGTTGTAGAGATTAATTAACTAATGCCTGTAAAATGTTTAGAGATTATCAGATAAAATCCTGTAGATGTCAGAAAAATAATTTAAATCAAATGTCATGTAAACATTGATTGGTCTTGGGGAAAGACTATGCTCACAAGCTACAAAGAAACAGTAGGTTGGCTAAAAGTACAGAGGAAAAGTGGACAATCAAAGAAAGACTTAGCTTGCTTAAATATCTTAAGACATTCTCCCCAGCTTTTGAAGTCAAAGTTCGGTAAAAATTAGAGCAATAAGGCTTGTGTAGGAAACAGACCTTATTTGCCATCATGGCAGAGACACAAGACAAAAGCAGGACCAGAAGAGATGACAGCAGCACCAGCTGCCCACCACTCTCACCCCCGCCCCTTCCCCACACACCCGCACGCACACATAGATTGCCATCTTTCACCCGATTAATCCTCTCCCAGGACAGATTAACGCTTATCTGCTCAATATCCATCTGCTTTGCGATTTCAGGAGATTGTAACCAATCCCAAGGCCTTATCAGCGTCTCTCCCCCATGGGCAGATGGGAAAAGATGGAAATCATCGTGTTCTGTTAGCGATGGCAGTGACAACAGGCTAACACAGCTGCCTCTTTCCCTTGTTCCCTCATTCAGGCTCCACGGCACAGAAAGATTGCAGCATGGCAACACAGGCAAAGCCACCTTCTCCCTCTGCTTGCTATTCACCTGAATTAATGAGTCTAGAGGGGACAGCAACAGTTAAATGCTCCTTCCTAAATAAGTTTAATACAGGAGCGCTGCTGTCTCTGCCCCAGCTAAAAGATCAGAATGGATTAGGCAGACAGGAAGCTGAAAGGAAAGCCTTGAACTATTAAGATTTAGGCATTTCAGACATCTGCAGATGTGCAGCACAGAAACCAGACCTGCTACAGCAGTATGTTATCCTCTGGTCATCCACTATGATAGGGGAAACAACACACATCCACTGTCTGGACATCCCTACCTGGAGGTTGATTTCTCCAGCTCTCCAGGGCTGCATTCACCCTTTAATCAAAACAATCAAAAAAGTGGGAAAATAAAATGACATCAAGGTGCGCAGTTTATTTGCAAAGGGAACATATCTTCAGCTGTACACCTAAATGGAGCTATGGCCTTTACGTTCACATAAATGAAAGAAATTGATTTCTGCCCTTCCACGTTCCTCATCCTTTTGTGTTCAGTCTCTAGAAAGAGTATAGTAATGATTTTATTTGCAGAAATCTAAAGGAGGAGAGCGAAGGGAAATAAATCTTTTTAAAGGAACATAATCCCATTAAAAATCTCAATGCTGTTTAAAAATATCTTACCCAGTATTTCTTGAAGTAATACTCCAGCCTCCCATAACGAAAACACACAAGACAAATGTAAGGGTGAAAGAAAATAATTTTTTTTTCCAAGTTTCCCTTCACTGTTAGAGGGTCCTATAAGTTCTTCTCGTAGTGCGTGTTCTTCCCATGTTTCTCTTTATTCACGGCAGCCACACAAGTGGCTTAAAACGGACTTCCACTAAAACGTTCAGTTAGGCACAACAAAACCCACTCTAGAATGAATAAGGTGATTTAAGAATCAAAGTAAAATCCCACAACCCGATTAGATTTTGAATACTGAATACTTGCACCAAATTGCTTACAATCCACAGACAAAGCAGTAATTCTTAACATGGAAACACAACAAGCAAATTCATATTAGATTCTGTCTGGCTGCCCACTGCAACTCCTCAACAGAAATATCTATAATCCCAGAGCACAGCCACAGCAATACTTGAAACCTACATCAACATATTCTTAGTCAGTGAACAAAGATCTCAAATCCAGTAGGATGTGTAAGCCTGAAGTCATACCTGGCACTTCTTCTTGGAAACAAGACAAGTTTTCTAATTTGAAGGAGAAGTGGTGAAGCAAACCACTACAGAGACAAAACATATACAAGAACTATCTGAGCAAATCCCAAAGCACTTTTCAAAAGGTGAGTATTGAAATGTAGCATCTTTTATGGTGAAACGTGATAGCATTTTACTAAAGTGAGGCAATAGCACAAAACTGCTTAAGACAGAGAGAAAAATGTGATTTCCCAATCTGGAATTCTGCCAAGAAAACTGGGTCTAAAATATCTTTCATTAAATGACCTGATGGGCTCTTTAAAACCTCCAAGTGGGAGTTTTGTGCATTTCCACATATGCAAAAACTCAGTGGTAAATGTGCTATTTGAAAAAAACAAAACAACAAAAGGAAACAGAAGGAACACAACTGACACTGTACATAAAGTAGACAAGCACTGTCTGAAGAAGCAGAAGAAAACATAAGAATACATTAGAATAAGAATACATGTTTCTAAAAATGTCCTTAATACACATACAGAAAAGCTCTATTCCCAAAAGGTCACCTGCATGTTGCATCCAAACAGCAAAGCCCACTAAGTACGGGAGACATAATGTTTTTAATAATGTAAAAAGTCACCATATAGCAGGTCAATGATCCATTAACTCTCCTGTGACAGTCCTTTGTTCCAGTCCCTTATGAACTGAGGCAATAGTTGGCTGAATCAGTATAAGAGACTATGCTTCTGATCTTATACTGTTCTTCTAATAAATATGGACTCCTTTCTGCAACTGTAGGTTAAATAGAGTGCCTTACTGTCTTTAGTGCAATTTTGCTCATAATAAACCTGAAATAGTATTTAATCATTCTTTCACAGATGAGGAATGAGGTATTTTAGCCAGCTGAATCTCACTGCTTCTCATGGGTGACAGATACTTAAATTGTCTTTCAAGGTCTCAGATTTTGTGAATAAGAGGAAAAATGGGGGGAAAAAAAATCACAAAATGAATCTGCTGGACACCAAGGAGTGCACATCCCATCCACTGACACAGGTCTCACCTGCTTTCTACCATTCAGTGCAGCCTGAGAATTAAGTACATACTGTATCTCCTCTCCAGCCATAGATCCTAGGAGCTGAAGTACGACCACTAAGGAAATGAAAAGTAAGTTCAAAGACCTCTCTGGAATCTTGTGTTGTCGGTATCTTTTTTAGAAGCACAAGTCATGAAAGAAGGAATCCCATGAAATCTAGCCTCAGGGTGGCTTTACCTCACATGGCATGTACAAAGGAAGGAAGAGGGAGGTATAAATTATTCCCTTTGGACATTGAGTGTCTAGAAGAACTTAACCCTAATAGCAATTCCGTGAGAGAATCTAGATCTGTTGTATGAATAAAGGAGATGTGCACAGGGGTTCTCTGGATTTGCAAAAAACTTTGGTCTTGCTTTCCTGTGAGTGCTGACCAGCTTCTGTTCCAAGATGAAAAGGTGTAGCTCCTTCAAACATAAGCGTAAAAAATAGAGCACAGCTCCAATGGGAGCTATGAGACTTTGAATTCCTGCCTAACATCTTCCTTCTGTCACAGAGAGGGAAAACACAGTCTCACGGTGGGGCACTGCTGCTCTCAGAAGTGCATGTATACATTATGAATGACTGATTTAAGGAGTCACAGCAGAGGACGTCCTCTACAACATAATCACTTGGTAACCTTCCTCAGTACCTATTAACATTTCCCCTGTTCCCCACTTCAAAGCTTGTAAAACAATCATAAATATTGAGTAAACATACTAATACGTTTTTTAAAACAGCCTGGAAAAGGCTTTGATTTGATAGTATGCAAGAGAAATTACCAAGTTTTAACTCTTGCCAAGTATTTTTAAATGATTCTTGAAAGAACGACTGAGTTGAAAGAAGAAAGCTACTCATTTAGAGGTCAGCTTTCTAGGCTACAATGCTCAGTGCTAGCCAGCATATGCCATTGCCTGAAGGAATTATCCTAGCCTTTCCCTACTCCAAAATATAGTTTATGATGTAGCTTTGGCAATGCTCAGTTCAGGCACTTACAGGTTATGATCAAATTATGTCATGTTATGATCAGTTTATGTCAGCTTGACATGTAAATATTCTGACTGCTTTTGCTTACTTGTTTGCTGGTAAACAAGTCTACTGATTTTTTTTTAACCTTATAGTCAAGCTTTAGTTATGAAGAATTTTCTGTACGTCAGCTCTAATAGGCACCTTTGACATCATTTGCCCAAGTTTGGGTTTGTGGGGTTTTTTAGTTAGTTTGACACATTCAGGAAAATGTGATGGGTTTTTTACCCTCCTTTCCATGAAATAGTTCCACATTTCTGTCAATGGTCTCACTAAGAGCCACATTACATGATCTAGCACGGTCCTCTCTAACACTGCCTTGCCTTTCTGTTTGTTCCCCATAGGACTACCTGCCAGATACAGATTCAGATACGCCAATCTGGTATGAGGAAGTGGACAGTGTTTTGGATTATGCCGTGTCTAGAAAATAATGCTGTGGTAAAAGTTATTTCACAACCCTCAGTGAGCTCTTCCCACTTCCTTCTCATACTGTATGTTCTCCTTGCCTTGCTAATTGACTCCACTGAAGCAGTGCTCATGCAGCACAGTACAGCTGACACAATGTAGTTCCTGATTATGAATTTTTGTATTTGCATGGTTCATCTAGAGCAAGAACTTCCAATCTCCTCAGGCACCACAGACTCACCAGAGAACCTTGCAAAGACAGTGATCAGCACTGTAAGGAAGCAGCAGTTTGAGTTATCATCAATACTTGCTTTCCTTTTTTTCCTCTAGCTATATCTTCAGCCACCTAGATTGATTATTCTTTTTAATTACATCTCATTCGAGCCACGCAATAACTGCTGTTTCACAAATACCTGATATCTGCAATAGTCAATCCACGGCCTCACATTAAACTTCCACTTATATTCTACATCCTTTATCTCCTTTCTCCACTCCTTTTTCTTCCATTACATCTTGTACAGCACAGCTTGTTAACAGTACAGTTTGTTATCACACACTTGGCTCTTGCTCCTTCTCTGTTCTCTTAACAAGCATCTCAAAACATAAGCAGAGTAGCAAAGACTTCTAACTCCAGTAACTGCAAGCACTGAGGTTGCTTCTGTATGCCTGCTTCTGCCTCAACTTGTCTTTAGTCTGTCATCTCCTCACACTAAATCTCCCACCTCTTTACACAGCTCATAACATCACATACAGGTAACAGGACTGTCCTCTTACTCTCATTTTCAGTTCACAAACATGCAAGATGTACAGTCTGGTGCACTGCAGTATTTCTTAAGTTGTTCTGGTCATGAGAGTGTCCTGATTACAGACTTGACAAATTGGGCACATGTCAATATTCTACAGCCATCAGATGTAAACTGATGAAAACTTCTTGTTTTTCAAGAAGTAAGGGAGATTTTTCAGATGACAAACTTTATATAATTATATTGTAAGTCAATGTATTTTAGGTCTTTTCCCCTATTACATGTTATACTGAACATAATTTAGTGGTTTTGCCTACTGGGACCCCTACTCTTGCTGATTTCACACTGGTATTTGGCATTGAAATTGCACTATAGGCATTGGTCCATATTTCTTACTCTCTCCGAGAACGGTTTGTGCTTCTCCATCTGCTCGTCTGACTGGATGGACGGCTAGGAATAGTAATGGCTCTGACTCCTTTGCCCACATCCTACATATTCTAAGGCTTCAGTGGGGAGAAGTGATGCCATTTTCCACCATTTGTTTCACCACGAGTTACGTCAAGGTTAGGGTCAAAAATGGCAAGGCAGCAGCTGGCTACTCCCTTCAGGAGTTTGGCTGTAGTTCTTTCTCCCTCTTCTCAGAAAGTGCTGAATGTAGATTTTTGCTTTGACAAGGGAGGACCTGATAATCCCCTGGTGGGTGACACCATCTGTCTGTTCAGGAACACATCCTGACATCAGAGACACTCAGAATGGGCTGGTACACAGTGAGCTCTGAGGCCCACAGTGCCCTCACCACTGGGCACCCACCCCACGAGGAGCGGTCACGCCTGTAGCCACCTCTTTATCTTCGGGTAGTAAAACCATTTAAAGGATTGCAGTCTGTTCCCATTCACTGAAGTCAACGTGGTGGTAGTAACCTGTACCAGCTGAAGTATGGGAGAGCTGATTTCTAGACTGATGCAGAATTAGGCCTCAAACAACACGTCCTTGAGGGGCCTTTCTGGAGAACTGCCATTCTATTATAGTTCACGGAGTGAGGACCTGGAGCTTGGAAGAGAAGCCTGGAAAAGAGGTGAGGGCAAGGAGGGGTAAAGGAGGTTAACATGCTGCAATGACAGCTACTAAATCTTACTTTCCCAATGGATGTTTTCAAGTGTATGTTTAATTGATATTCTTATGTGCCTCTGGCTACAGCACTTACTGCTTTATTCCATTAGGACTCACAGTTTACAGCATTACATTATTTGGAAAGATGAAACAGGTAGAATTCAGAAATAATGGAATAAATCATTCCGCCTCATAAAATCATCCTCCTACCTCTCCTCCTGTCTACACCTGAAAACACAGTTCTTGTTTTTCTGCTGCAGCCAGTACATTATATGTCACCCTTAGGACATTTGCAGTAACTTTTGGAGAGGAGAAATAAACTTCCCTTTGCCATGGAGCACAGAGATAAAATGTTCACCCATGGGGAAGAGGAATCAATATATAGATTACAACAAAAATATTCACAAAGGTGTCCAATCACTAGAACATCTGAAGTACAAAGTGCAGGCAAGTTTGCACCAGTAAAGGCTTTTACATTGCTGGCAAAGAGCTCTTTAATAGTGGCCATCCTGGACAGAGCCAAATGGAATCTGCATCACTGGAGTCTCTGTCTCAGTGGGGAAGCACACCTTTCTCAAAGTGCTGGAGCTATTAAGCCAAAATGCTATTTTGGTTACTCTGCACCACAATGAGAAGGTTTCTGAGGGAGAACAGGTCAGCAGGACCCTAGTAAGCTTCCATTTCTCCAGAGGGGAGAGAGAACACAGCCCGACTGTGGCTGCATCCAGCAGCCTTCCCAACTTCATAGCAACTAGGGAGCCCAAATCAAGGCTTTTTTTTTCTTTTAGTGGACTCTGGTGACATTACAAGTGAACAAATGAACAAAGTAGCAAAAGCTTCTAAGTTTTATAATTCCTAATTCAAGGCAGATATGAGTGGCTTTTTCAGCTTTTCTAAGATGGGCAACCTTAACTCTGCATTCTTTGTTTCCTTATTTGTTCTTGTTCTTATTGTTCTAAAAGCCATTATTGATACACACAACTGGAAATTTACAAAGAATGTGCCTAAAGAAAAAGAGTACAGGAAAAGATAGCATTTTCCTTATACCTACTGAATTCCCAGAGGGTGGATGTTCTTCTCAATACTACAGAAGGAGACTAAAATACAGTTTCCATCAATCAGTAGATGGAGTCAACAGGACTACAATGTCAGGAAAAAGGACCTTACTTCTTGTTAGAAGCAGGAAATTAAAATGCACACTCTAATACTAGATGTATCCATAAGAATTAACAACAAAACTGCTTTATTCAAACTAAAAATAAGTTCTGCCTACTGTCCATGACTACTGCAAGTTCTACATGCTCAACTATTTTTCTCCTTCGGGAGGTTTTTGGGAGAGGTTTGAGTATTGGAGCAAGTTCTCACACTGCCATAATGCTGACTCATGGAGATTTTAGTGAAAGAATTACAGCATTGCCACAACAAAGCCACAATCCTAGCAGTCCCAAGGTATCTTTAGGATGTGAAAAACCCAGCATGTACATAAAATCCTTTTATCAGCTAATAACAAATACTACCACTATTTTCTTATTCAAATGTTCAGACATCAGCTGTAAAGCAATAAAAACATCAGTCTGAAGTTACTCCTCTCTTGCCCTTCTTCCCACTGAAATTACCATATATAAAGCAGAGATATTAAAAGTACTTGTCATTATATAGCTCTAAATATATATAAAGCTGAGGATCAAACTCTGAAAGTTACTTTGCACTATCAAACCTCATCTAAACATACAGGAGTTGCAAGCAAGTGGGTTTCTGCAACTCATGGGACAGGAATATGAAAAAGCAGAAGTTGTATAAACTGCTCCAAAAAGGAGCTGTTTGTTTGTTTACTTACTTCTTTACCTTTTGGACAAATATTGTTGTTCTAGGCTTCTATTTTTTGTAAATAAAAAAGAGGAATTTACCATAATATTCCTCCTTGAAGCAATGTTTTCTAATGACACACACAACGTATAGGTGGGAAAGACAAGCAGAGAGGAGAGAAGAGGTAAAATAACTCTTCACACTGCTAAGGTCATGGCAACCTTGAGTGCTCCTCTAAGGGAAGATCTGGCATCCTTTCTTCAAGAGCTTAAACCTATCACAAGGGTCTATTTGCAGTTAACTCTGTGAAAGCCTTCTGGCACTACAGAGCAATGCTCAGCAACACAGGATTTGCACAAGAGAAGGCAACAGAGTGAAAAAGGGGCAACATGACAAACAAACATAGAACCAACCTATTTTCAAAATGTGTTCAGCGGCAATAAACCTCACTGATAGCTGCTTGAGCTCAAAGCCTGGGAAGCCCCAGCCCCTGCTGCTATGATCTGGGCTGGGTTGTCTGACTGTACAAAACGAAGGCAGGGCTTGACGCAGCAGACCCACAGGAAGCTAAGTGCTACTGTGTAAAATTGCTTTGCAATGCACGCGTCCTGCTCAAAGCCTACTCTGCTTCCTGCACCTTGAGCATCAGAAGGGATTTAATTTCCCTGCAAGGGCCCACGAGAAATGAACAATACAATGTGCACAGTGGGCATAATCCTTGACTCTTGTTGACGCCACACAGAAATCCATTCTGTCTTCTTCTAATCCTTGCGCACAGCCGAAGCTTGCATGATGAAGCTGAAGGGACAGGAGCTATTTATAGCCTTTAATTTCATCCTGCATCAGTGGATTTTCAGGCAAAGGAAACAGAGCTTTTAGCTTGTTTCCCTTTTTAACCTGTTCAGTGCTCACAGCTTGGAGAAGTCAAAATGGTTTTATTTCAGAGTCATTTAATGGTTTCAAGGAAATAAATATCCAAAAACTAGGTCAAAAACGCTAATGGTTCAAAGGCATGATTTGCTCACAGGTCAGGAGCGATGCAGGGTTTCTCACTGCTGCTCCTACAGCTCTGCAGATGCAGTGTAACAAGGGGATATGGAAAGCAATGTAGCTCCCCACGGCTTCAAGGGCTATGCAGACAAACCACAAACAGAAGGACGCACCTATCACTTCTACTGTGCTCAGTCCTCAATCCCCATTTTCTGGTTTGTTTTCCATTTCTCCCTTTCAGCTGCGTAGTCTCCTGCTCCACTGGCACCCTTTTCACTGCGGTCACACCATTAGAGCAGATGAGTTTCATGCAGGTACACAAAGCAGACCGAGAGCTGCCTTCGTGAGATAAGAGACCTCCAGAGAGACTGGAGCCTCTTAAGCCCCCTAATCCACCAGGCATGCAACACTTGCCGCTCACAAGCAGACCCGACGGAACAACTCGCAACAGCTAAGACCTTGCACCAAGTTCACACTTTTTGTCTGCATTTTTACAAGCTCATTGCCTATTCAGTGTTTCTCTCATTACTTTTGTTTCCTGGATTTGACATTCTAAATCTAGGATGGGATCTATTTTGCTTTGTCAGGCATGAGTGAATCAGACACAAGGAATCTGTTTTCCCTTCCCATGTGCAGGAGAATAAATTTTGTGAACATGATTCAACTAAAAGCTGTTGGTGAACATGAATTTGTCTTTGCTTTGTCTACAAAGCCCCATTCCAGCAAAACTGAATAGCTTAATGTGTATTTGTAAAGCACATGCAAAAGGAAACATTAAAAAGCAAGAACAAATTATAATAAACATTCATTAAAACATCCATAGAAGAAGAAACTAAAGCAAGAAGAAACTAAAACAAATGCCAGCGAAAAAAGAAGAAATCTATGTATTAAAATCACATGGTCAAACTGATTAACAAGTTGCTGATTTAGCCATGTAAGTTAATACTTGTATAATTAAGTAGCATATCTATCCCAATGATCACTCTACACAGCCACGGCTGGCTGCCTACTCCCATGCAACTGATCTGGAAGCAGTGCTGGCCCAGGGATGATGGATAACTATCTGAGATTAAGCAGCAGGCTTTGACCCACCTCAAAAAACAATGACATTCAAAAGGTCTAGCTGAACGATTTATGTTCCAGATGAAAATCCCAAACTTGCACTCTGCCAATCCACAGGAACAAAAACCAAAAATCAGTAACAGAAACCAAAGCATGAGGCAAACCCAAGCAACACCAACCCTTTTAACAGAAGACCAGCAGCACAACATTACACTGAGTGATGAGCAGAAAGCCAGAAACATCAGAGTTGGGACATGGGTGTGCAGTAAAATAATTGTACTTCTGCATTACAGCTACAAGACCAGACCAGTGCTTTTTCTAAAATTAAAAAGACATCCAGACCTGGACATCAGTTTTTGGGATGTCACTATACAGAAAAAAATTTCAAATTTCAATTTTGTTGTGATTTCCTTTTTATTTTTTTTTCCAGCCCAGACCACGGGAGTTAATTCTAATGTCTGAAAAATACCAATACATCCTTTCTTTTTTGCCTCCTTCTCCCTTTTTACTTCCCCTCTCCTTGATCTTACCTTAATTTCTGAAGAGCTTCCATCAGGGATATCATTTAATTTTAAAACTAAACTTACTACACCAAATACTGATGGTATAAACCTTTCCAGCTTCAACCAAGAGTACAAAATTTACTAATTGGTAATTGACTTATCTCTTTTTTTTCTCTCTTTTGGTAAGTTGTGAGTCAAATCTCTTTACTGAGGATTACAAATTCACCCTTATTTCCTGCTCAAATGTTAGTATTCACACTGGGTCAGGATTTTTCAAATCAGTTTAAGAAAATTAAGCACCCTATGGCCATTGCCCTTCAAAAAGATCAGATACCTTACTCCCTCAGGAACCTAAAAAATCCTACATGTAGTCAAAACCTTCTCTCAATTACACTGGTGAAGAAGCAGAGTTATCCAGAGGGGTTTTGCAGATGTGGCAGAGTGGCCATGAGCTCAGATTTAACTTCTGGAGAGTGGCATGTACAATACAACTTTCCTGACCTGCAACATTTGAGGAAGTATTGATCAGATTAAACTACTGGACTGGAAATAAGACAGGATTTTGAAGGGAGATACATGAGCACATATAAAAAAATAAATATAAAGCTGTATAAAAAATAATAATCTTTATAGTTACAATACTATTCTGTGTCAATGGACAGCATTTCCCCAAAAAATAGCAGTGCACCTCAATGCAGCTGTTCTGATGTCAACTTGGAACACAAAGTTTACACAAAAGAAATCTTGTAGCTTGCTCTTCCAGCCCACCCAAACGTGGACTGCTGCAATTCCTACATGTTCCTCACAACCTGGCCTTCAGATAGAGTATTTGTGTCTACATGGAATAAACAAAACAAGGAATCACTTGAAACCATGGAAGAAAAGTTCAGAAGAACAAGTCTGTTTGGGGAGGAGGGGAAAGAAAAATCAGTAGACATATATAGATAAATCCCATGACCAAACTTGCAAAAATAAATGAAAAACCATTTTTTATGAGCATCTTGTCTGAGATTTTTGGAACTCTTCTCTGAAAGAGCCAATGTGACTTAGAAAAAGGCTTAGGCTTTAATAAATAAATTCTCGTCATCTACCTGCTCTATTAATCTGGCCTTCCCTCTCCTGCCAGATCTGCTAAGAGGATATAATCTCCCAGTTGTGACATCAGTGTCTGCTGCTGTGGGGAATGGCTGGCAATACCACTAATACAGGATTATGGTCAGCATGTGGCTGCATGTGCCAAGACAAGCACACAGATGTGGGGAATGATCCTGAGCTGCATCCAACTGCTTGCCTCTGTTCAAGCTCACCACTGGAATAACACATCCCATAGGGCTGTGGAGCAGGTCTGCAGGAAGACACTGCCTCTCTGCAGGAATAGCCATCCCTTTGGCATTGATTCCACACAGGCAGCTGAAATCCTGCACTGTTTGTACATTCAATCTCTTTACAGAAGCAAGTTTGGGAAGCTGGGCTGTCCTTGTTGCATGGCCTCCTGAGAGTTTGTTCCAAGTCTCTGCTGGGCCTCATTTCATCATTATCCCTATTTTCCTATCCAGTATCTGCATACCTGAACACACATGGATTCCACGGAAGCCATTCCTTCCTTATTTATTCAACAGTCCATATCTTTACTGACACATTTACAGAAAAAGACAAGATCAGAGTAGTTTTCTGACTGAGAACAAGACCCACCGAGTTCAGTATCCAAAACTGAACAGTTTAGCCTGGCAGATCTAGCCTGAAAATTTTACATAAAACCAGGGTAAACCTCATCAACATCCAGAGTTTCTTCAGGACACAAATATAAGTGAAAATCTGCTGGTATAACCCTTCCAAATGTACTACATCTCTGACATAAGCACAGCACATTTGAAACAGAAGTCATCTGAATTCAAACCTTTCTGTCAAGTAAAAAACAACACAAATATGGGAATCAAGTTTCACTTTGTACGTAAGATTATACATATGATGACAAACAAGAAAAGCACATTCCAGTTTTAGAAGTATAAATAGCAAATCATATACTGTTTAAATAGTACAATATATATATCTGTATTGGAAACTACCCCTAAAACTAAAATGACTTTTCAAAAAGTGATCCACACATCAACCTTGAATAGATGCAGTTAGTGCTACTGTAACTCTCTCTCCACTTTCAACAGAATATTTTTTAAGTGATTTTAGGCAGAAATAAAGCATAACAAGAATCACCTCAAAGAAATTTCCTGCTTTTGTCCACAGCCCTTCAAGAAATATTTTCCTTGCCACATATTCATTTATAGAGTTGGTTATGAATGAGTAATGACAGTAACACAAGACACTTTTGGGACACCACGAACCAAATCTTCATTACATGGAGAAACACAAGGAGGCAAAATGAAGAGCTAATTCCTGCACAGTCTGCAGTTCAGAATGGCTTCTAAATCTATGCTCCAAGATGCTGTCTTTTTGTCTGTTACTGTAAACCCTTCCAACATAATGAATAATTAAAAGCAGCTAGATTACATGGTATATCACATTAATGACCAGAAAACAGGCATTTATATCATCTGCCCACTTCTCACTTTTATTACCTATAGCACTGCTGACCCCAGTCACCTCCTGAGTGTTATTCCCACTGAACCTACTCTCTACAGCCTGGAGCCAAGAGGACTAATGACACATAGCTTAAAACAGAAGTCATCAGCAATGCCAGCAGTGCTCTCCAGTTGGGAACTGCAGCAATACCACTTGTAACTGCACCTACCTCAATCACCACGCAGGCTTTGAAAAGGCTGTTTCTCAGATTTTTCACAATAGCATGCTCCTTGGCACAGAGCAAGTGTGGCAAAACTTAGTCCCAGAGACAACAGATCTCACCAGTTTGTGGAAATGTGGTAGGAACAGAAACTTGATTAGCAACCCTGCATGCCACCAACATTCAATGCAATCTGTCTTCTTCTCCGAAGAACAGCATCAGTCGTCATCGATTTGCCAGGAAAGAGAGGAGGGAAAAAAACAAAGTGGAGAGGTTTTCAGTGGTAGGGCATGTCTGAACTTAGATTTGTTGTGGAGTAGTATGCATCGTATCCATTGTAAAGAAATCAAACCAAAGTAAGGTCAATTAGTTTGTGTGGCATCCAAGTACAATGCCAGTAAGAGAGGAATATGGTATCAAGAGAAGAATTAGCAAGGCAATTAGCTCAAAAACTATTTGTGAGAAATAGCATTTCTCTTCTCTAAAAATTATTTCATCTTGTTTCTATTGCATGCCAGCCTTCCCTCGAAGACCCCTTCCCCATTTTCTCAGCTATATAACAAGAAAAAAGCAAAAAATATCACAGATCATAATTTCAACAATTTACAGCACAGTCAATCACACAAAACCCACATGTGTGTCCAGCACATCTGCCACCATCCTGCAGGCAAACAAAAAAAAAGGATCCAAGACACGCAACAAGATTTTCAGCATGTGAGTTGCGATGATGTATTTGCAACGCAGCATCACGGCTACAAGCTGCCCTACAGGGGCACAAGCAGATGGCTTGATATTATTCTCCAGACCTTGGATTGCCAAGTGGTAATAGGGCTGTAAATCACCACCTTAAAAAAATCAGACTGGAAGTGTAAATGTGTGGGTTTATTTCTCTGTCAAAACGTGCATGGTATATCTACATTGCTGCCCGTTGTACAAATATTTTCTTATTCAAGAAGCTCTACATGTTATGTTCTGTCTTAACAGCTGGCCAGCCTCCAGTAGCCCAGAGAAGCAGTACCTACTTGCAAACATTAGTCAGAAATATAAGCCAGACTTCAGAAGGAAGAGACTGGAGATGGATTCAGATTCTCTAAATGTTGAATGAAATACTTCAGATCACCTCAGCTCTCAAACTGTCATGATCCTATCAAATATATGTAAAATACAGCAGAGGAAATGTTACTTTCTCTCTAGTTCTCAAAACAGTTAAATCTCTTCTTAACCCCTAAACTCTCCACTGCTTATACAACAGTCTGGGCTATAACTAACTCCAGACTCCCACCACCACCAAACTGCACTGCACTTTGCTACCTTATCTCTGCCCACTCCAAAGATCACTGAAGTCAGTAAAATGCTATCTGTTGAGAGCAATGGCTGTGGACCAGGATCTCTAGATTCCAGGAAGTTTACCCAAGCTCTCATCTGGTACTTTTTTTTTGTTTTTTCTCTAGATTAAATCAGACTATTGAATCTGAGACATTTTAGATACTATTGATGTTAATCTGGGAGTGGGGGGAAGCAGAGGTGGGAGCACTGAATAATTAAGCTTAAGTACCCTATTAAAGGATGAATTATTTAATCTTTATCTTGTTATAAACCAGAGAATTAAATGGAAAAGGATTGATTTCAATAGGTGCTGCTGGTAATATTTAACAATTGAAAGTTTGAAACTGAAGAAATAATTTTTTTCCAGGTGGGTTATGGACCAAAAGTTGATGAAAAATTCTAATGTATGAAACAACAGTCAACCTAAAAAAAAGAACTTGATCACAAACTGAGCAAACTTTTGAAGTGGAAAGGAGAGGGGAAACACTACTTCTGCTCAGTTAGAAAGACAACAACATTATTTAACACATGAAAAATGAGACACAAATTCAGAGTTTCTATAACTGGTGATGTCTCCAAGATATATTAGATTTCCTTTTTATCCTCACTTCCTCGCCAAGAGGTATAAATGTCACCTTCACTTCCGTCTCTGTCTCCACAAGGTCAGGGAGCTTTACACCCTTCTTCCTGGGATGACTGTGAATCTTGCCTGTTCAGCACACTGCCACAGAGACTATTGATCTCTGCAGTTGTACCACAGTCAATGACAGACCCCTAGGAAACTTAGTTGCAGAAGTCTGCCCAACTAGAGGAATCTAGGCAGGAAAAATATCTGAAAGTAAGTGTGATTACAGAAGGGGTTTCAAGAATCATCCCCTAGGAGAATTTTAAGAAAGATTGATGAAAATCAAAAATGCACATTGTTTTGGTAGTGACCAAGTTCAAAGGAAAGAGACTAAAAAACAATTCAGTTAACATCCAACTTGTGTCCCAGGTTAGCCCAACAAGGATGACAATGCCTGTATTTCAGTATGGCTATTATAATAAGCATTAAGCATGAGGTCCTCAAAAATTGCCAGATATCTGTCAAAGAACAGAGAATGCTAATGCTTTAAGGCCAAATGATAAGCTTCTAATAGTCAGTACTGAAATCAGTTTCTTAATCACTCCTTAATAGCAAATTGGTTTTTGGAAGTCTAATAACTTAAAATCACCAAGATTTTAAGTACTAGCCCTGAATGAAAGATGTTGGAAGATATTCTTTGCTATTAAATCTATAAATAGACTCAAAATTTAGCCTAGTTTCTAATTCTCACTGATATACCCAACAAGACAATTAAAGTATTTTTGCAGATAGAACAGTTTTCTTAATAAGCAGCTCAGACACCAAAATCTCCAGTCAGTTCATAACTGCTTCATTAGCACAGTCAGCTTAGGAGTTAGGAACAATTGCTTACTTGAATTACTTACCTTAGTCCTTCTTTTTTTCAGAAAACTTAACAGTTAAAGATTAATCTACATTAAATGCATTTATCCTCTTGCATTATAAACTTGGAGGAAAAATGAAGAGATCCTGACATGTAAGAAGCAGTGACATTTATAATCATCAGCAGCATCTATCACTGAAATCAATGTAAGCACGAATCTGGGGGAATTATTCCATGAACCAGTGAGTGGATGGATAAATCTTCTCAATAACACATTCAGGATCTCCCTAACAATACAGCACCCTGATTTTCAGTTTAGGAAACAAAGGGAACAGGCAAAAGGTAAGAGCTATAGGTAAGCATAAATTCAAGTTAGGAGTAAAAGGGAAATTTGGATTTTTCCCATTGTCACAACAAAAAGACACTCAAACCTGGCTTACTCCCGGTGTTCTTGCATGGATGACACCGTGCTATTGCCAAGTGTAGCACGTTGCACTTGGAACTGGGCCTACCCAACTGCATTAAAATTCTGATTCAGAACATTAAAAATTAGATTTATAGCCCATCCTACACTGACTACAGAAACACCATCAAGCTAAAACCGGAGGCTCTGACATCACTCCATTAGTAAGAAGAGCACAAGAGCAATAGTAGTTCTGTGTCAGCCACAAATGTGACATTTTCCAGGGGCGGGGAAGGGAATGAGCGGATACATCCGCGCTCGCCTAAGCAGACAGGCAGGCACACACACAAAGACACAAATCTATCCCTGTGCCAGCAGTCACTGCTCTGTCTTCCTCGAGAAGCTACACCCACTTATGTTGATTTGCTCTGCAGTTACTTTTAGAACCATATCAACCTGTGCAAATCCACAGAACCATAAAATCCAGTGGAGCGGTGCCAGCATGCAGCAGAGGAGAATCTGAATCTTGCTGTACCTTTGACTGAAGGGTTTTATGAGGGAGGGAATTCCTTTTCTTTCAGCTTATTTAAATGGCCTGCAGTTACTATGGTTACTCTTAAGGCATTTGAAATCTGACAGCATGATGCAATTGGTGAAATGACAAGGCACAAAAATTGATGTTCCTGTGAAACAGGCTGTTCACCCAGGACAGAAAACCAAAGACTGTAAATAGCTTATGGTGAGGATCCCTATTTAGCCTATTGGCTCCACCTCAAACACTTTTCAGTTCTATCAAATTAGCATTTCCACTGTAGCTCTCTTGGTGACATGGGGCACAAGTGCTTTTGTTTCAACAAAGCCCACTATGTGAAGTTCACTCCACTGAGGCTTTAAGACAATAGAGAAATGCCATTCAAAGAGCAGGAAACAATGAGCTATTATCTCTCTCATTTATCTGGCCTATCCATCAAACAGAGAGCAAGAAAATCTTGTTGCTTTAACAAATTATGTCATAAAATGAGAAAGAGGCTGCAAACACTCTCCTTTCTTATCCTGCTACGGCTGCATTTGCTGAGTGTTAAGGAGACTTTCTCTGAGTGTTTGGGCTTGTCCAGTTTCACTCACAGGCTTTATGAAAATACTGCACCCAGCATTGTAACAAAAGCCTCGTTAAGCTATAATGAGTTAATGAACAGAATATGGGAACACAGAAGCAGCCACTGATCTCTCTCGAGCACAGTTACTTATACAAATACCACTGCAGACATTTTCAGCCTAATAAAACCTGTTATTTTAATAATGTTGAAAGTGTTGGTGTAACTTCTTTTTATCCGCACTCATTTTAATTCCTTAACCTGCCCCAGGCTGACTATGCAATAGCTTACCATTTCCTCTTCATCCTTAGCCTGGTACCCTGCGTGACAACCAAACAAGGAAAAAAGGTGGAGGAAGAAGGAATTGTTTGTTAAATGAAATCTAAATGATGGATTCAGACAGATGTTTTCCATTATTAAAAGGAACTGAAGCGTTACTTTTCCAAAATACAAGAGTGAAATAGCAATTTCAAAAAATACAAATCTAATGCAAGACAGAAAGACAGTCCTGCTTTTTTTTTATTCAGGAACTACAACCTAAGTCGAGGATACCCAGTTTTGCCCTGTAGCAGAGGCTGCCATGATGACACCTCCAGTAGGGCATAGAATTGCCATTTCAGGCTCTCATCCTACATCACTGATGCTCCTGAGAGCTGGGCCACTGACTTCACAGGTCTAGGGATTAAACCTTTAGGTCTCAGCACAGTTGCCACATACCACAGGAGTAACATCCCAACTGAAGGTTTCTGGCAGCAAGGGACACAAAAGTTCATAGTTAAAAGCTGCTCCCTTGGCCTTCTGAAGCTTCCACTTTTGATATTGCCTCTCAAAAGCTGTGTCATGGTAGTAAATTTGTAATCAGTAAGATGTCCAGCATCCCCTCAAACATAAACCAAAATTCTAGAACCAAATCAAAGATCTTTGAGTGAAGTCTCAAGAGAGACAAGACTCAATGTCCATTAAGTTACATCTCAATGAAAATATAATCTCTAGGACTCACAAGTTGCTCTCCAAATGACAGGGAACCCCTTTTGACTCATCCTCTCCAGTACATGTCCGTAGCTCACCAAACACCTTTTTAATCTGATGCCTTCAGCTTTAACAGTAGTTTCTTGCTAAACCCACTTTAGTTACTCCCTCTAAAATGATGTACTTATGTCAGCATTAGTTTAGGGCTTTGTTTCTAAAAACTCTTTCTAGATCACAGTGCTTTCAGGACTGGAGGCACCTGCTCCTTTTTACAGCACTACATCAACGGCAGAAGCAAGGCTAGAATCCACAGACAAAGCTCCACCAATCTCTGCAGTGCCAAAAAAATACTTGTACTATTCAGTTTCATCAGATATGAACTGCTGCATAAAATGGAAAGTAAAATGCACTCCAGCCAAGTCTCTGGACTGCAAATTTGGGATGTAACAACACACTGAACTAAGCAGCAAACCAACAACCATGTCCTTAAACACACCTCCCACTCCTAATGGCTAGCAAGGGCCCAAACCCTTTGCATGTCTAATGTAGGGATCTTTACCTCTGCATATGCAGGTCATGTAAAGGCAGGAAGGAAGGCTGAGTGAAGGGGCTCTGAAGGCTTCTCCAAGCTTTTGGACAGCATGCTGTATTGTTAAGCAGCAGCAGGAGAACGAGAACCCTGGATGTACAGCATCTGCTTATGTTTCAGCAGGCAGAAGATGGCTGGCTAGGCTACAGAACAAGCAGCAGGAGCTCTTGCTTTGCCAGTACAGCCTTACCTTACAGAAAAGCAGATGAGGAGGAACTCTCTTCATTTCCTGTGCCCTCAAGGTTACTGCAGCTGAAGATTGCACTCAGCACTGAGTGATTCTACCCTGGAGGGCAGCTGACCAATTGACAGTTCAAAAGATAAAGAAATGCTCAAGGAAATCATCACAGAATGAAATCCTGTTTCTAATAATGAAATAAATGGCAGATTAAGCAATGTGACTTCAACTGTTAAGTCACATTAACGGCCTTATCATGATTCCCAGCATTTGTATTTCTTCTGGATTAGAAGAGTTGAAGTTGAGTGGAAGTCATTCTTTGATGCTAAAATAGCAGTTGTATATCTCAGAGGACATGGCAAACCACCATGATAAACACAAGAAGTATGTTTGATCACACAAGTTTTAGCTACATCATACTCTCTCACACATTCTAGTCTGTAAGTCTTGCCATCCAGTCCCACAGTCTCTACATCAAAACTGTTATGTTATAGCATTGGGGAAAAAAATAGGAGTGAGGGCAGGGAAGCAGACAGAAAAATTCCCATTAAAATATACTCTGGAAGGCCATTACAGTATCCATCAAAGAGCAAAATTAATAGAGTGTTGATTTAGGGGATATATTTCCAAAACATTAGCGTCAACATTTCCAGCTTTTCTAAGAACTATTTGGTAATTTAAGAGCTTAAGATCCTACATTTGCAACCCAGACTCGCAGTATTGTTACACTTTCACTCCTATGTTTCCTTCGCAGCAGTTTTCTGGCTAGGGTTCCAGCATGCAATGGAAAGGCCACAGCAGTCACTGAAAAAAAATTTGAATCTAATCACATATACAAGGTGCTGGAAATTAAATGATTAATCAGCCATCAAAGCAGAATACTTCAGAGGGGTTTGTACCAGTGAACCTGAATGCTAATGTTGCCAGCCTGCTCTTTTACATCTCTACATGTTTCTCAACCTGCAGGAAGAGTGGATAATCCATCATATCAGGTGATATGATGGTTTCTGATGAAACATTGAAAAAACCCAAAACTTGAACACCACTGAAGTCACCAGAATGGGAAAATACGGCTTTGTGTTCCATTTGCTTCTTTCCTTTTAGTTGCTTTTAAAATTAAAGGGGTATTTCTCCCCATAGGCTGGACACTTTCATCTCACATTCCACAATCTCTACTCATGTGCTGCTTAGGTGTTCCTCACTTTATTGTTTGCTCTGGAAGTTAAACTCATATAGTGACTGCAAGTTTAAGTTCCAGATTAGTAACATCATTTCACTGATGTCACTGAAAAATAAAGGACCTAAGGGTGTCTACCCGTTCTCTCATTTTCAAGGAGTTATGTCAGCAGGGAACGTTTCAGTATTTTTCTCAAAACAAAAGAGCAAAGGACACAGACCCGCTAAAAGGCAGGGCATGGATATACTAGGCAACTGCCAAATCCACCCCATCAAAGAATTCAAGATTTTGACAACAATTTTATTTCTCATTTATCTTATTTTGCCTAAAAGCCTCTTCCCAAAAACAATCCCATTGTGAGCATTTAGTTCTATTTCAGAATCTCAAATAATTAACGAGTGTCTCATGAAGCTGGGACCTAATATGAAGAAAGGGTCCTTTGAGCATGTTTCTGTGCTAAAACATCTAACACTCCTAGCTGTCATTAGAAACCCCAGAGTATCTGCATTTGGAACACTCTACAGCAGCAGTTCTGGAAAGACATTGAAAGCAAAGGTTCTTTTCATCCCTGTCTCAAAAAGCCTTACAGTTAAGTAAAATTCCTTGGAATAATACAAGCAATAGGACAGGGAAAATGGCCTCAAATTGTGCCAGGGGACGTCTAGCTTGGATATCAGGAAAAATGTCAAGCCCTGGAGCAGGCTGACCACCATCCCTGGAGACATTTAAAAGATATCTGGATGTGTCACTTAGGGACATGGTTTAATGGAGGACTTGGCAGTACTGAGTTAATGCTTGGACTTGATGATCTTAAGAGGTTTTCCAACCTAAATGAACAATTCTTATACATCACAGGTATATAGGTTAAATCAGATATCTATTTGCATAATATATACAAAATAGATATCCATTAAGTTATCTATAATTACATGAGCTCCCTAATATTACACCACAGATGCAGGACAAATTGCTATGCACACAGCACCAAAGACTTTATGGAAATACATTAATTACAAATGAGAATCAGAATACCACTTAGCATTTAATCTTTCCTTCTGATCCAGAATAAAAGGAATGAGACCCTATATTTCCATACACATGTGTATAGGTGCATGCAGACATTCTTCCTTGCCTGTTGATAAAGGAGAGATATGTCTCAAGAAGGGCCCTTCAGTACCCTGGCAGCTTTGACAGCCGCTGTCATTACAGCTTATCAAAAAGAGGACATAGCATGATACCAGTATGTAAAAATCCCTTCCTCATTTCTGCCCTTTCCTTGACATTTCTTATCATTTGCTGCCAACACTCCTTTACATTGTAGGATTATCACTGACAGACATCATTTCAGAGTAAAATTTATAACAAATTAAAGACCTGGCTTTCTTATGTCATCATTAATTCAGAGAGCCATGAGTTTCATAAAAGCATAAAATTCACTAAAGGTCACATCCACTGTCCAAAGAAGTCAAAACTGTATTTCCAATGAATTAAAATCTTATGAGTATGGATGAAATCCTAAAACTATAATAGGAAACATATTTCATTAAGAGATCACTTAAGAAGATCATAACCCATTTCAAGGACTAATTTTAAAGGTCTTTATTTTAAAGTAACTTTATGGTATGACGAGCTTTACTAGTAAATTGTCTGGTCCCTTTGAGAGATGCTTTACCTCGCATCTTACCTGAGGATGAAGCTGCAATGACAGCAGCTACAAAGAAATCACAAGCTGGGTAGATTTATGTTTATAGAAACTAGAAACGTGCTAACAAGGGAAACAGTACTTTTCACAGGTTCAAAGCACAGCTCTTCTTGTTTTGGTTTTCGGTCTGGTTTGATCAGAATCAATCTTCTTAATTCCCTCATAATTCTTCCCCCCAGTCCTTACTTTTCTTGTCTGTCCGTAAATGAAGACCTCGAGAAGATCCATGTTTGAGGGCCCATGCCCACCTTTTGTGAAAATGAATAAACAAGCATTAACAAAAACTACAATGTGCTTAATTTGGTGCCAATTACTGTCTTCTATATCATCCCAGCAAATCCAGCTATTTGTGAATTGGAATAAGAACCACTGTCTGCATCATCCCACAGGCTGTTTTGACAACACCACTTCTACCTCATCTTCAGCAAGGTTAACCACCAAGATTTTAGTCTAAACCTGAAAATGAAGAATTGCTGATTTTTTTCAAATTGGGTTCAATGACAACACTGAAAGTCAAAATTTTAAAACATTTTTATCTAGGGCTTCTAATTTACACTGC
The DNA here is from genome assembly GCA_013399945.1 of Ploceus nigricollis. Lineage (NCBI taxonomy): Eukaryota > Metazoa > Chordata > Aves > Passeriformes > Ploceidae > Ploceus > Ploceus nigricollis. Next base: position 911,551 of record VXBC01012909.1, read on the forward strand.
CACTAACTTTCTACTTTGCCATTAACTTTTTTTATACTTTGCTTTCTGTGATCTGATCAGTGGGAAATAAATGGACATACCCCTAAGAACTCTGCGGTTGTCTCAAGTTGTGCACTTAAAAAATCAGCCAACCAAAAAAAACCTTATGGGAGATATTTCACATATTTATTAGTATGCACATTGAATTAAATAGATTCTCTTCAACTGGCTCTAAGGGTCTTTGCTCACCTCACATGAAATTCCCTCAGACAGGTAAAATAGTCTTCAACACTGACATGAGACCTATTTGCTTCAGCAGTGAACACACTAAGATGCATTGGTAGACTAAGGTATGAGGAACTCATACTGAGTTCACTATTTGCTATAAATCTCAAAAATACTTCTGGAAATTAAGTTCCAGCTACATTTTATTTGATAAAAAGGATTTAGTTAAAAAAAAAAAAAAAAAAGTCTACTTTTTAATCCATAATACTAAAGCCAGTCTGCAATACAGATGCTCTAGTGATGAACATTTCCCTGGTGAAATAGTTGCAGGATCTGGTTATTAAAACACTGCACTGAGATGCAGAAATATGAATTTCAACTTACAGCTGTGTCACAGAATTCCTCAGCAAGTCTGAGATGATATTTAATTCCTTTGTGATCAACATATTCAATGAAGTTTATTATTTTCTTTATAATATCCATTATGCACTTAGTGAATCTAGCAAAATAGGGTTCGAATCACACTTCAATCTCAACAGTGCCGCTGTAGTATTGAGTTCTTACACCAATTCCTCACCATGGGAAGCCAGCTGGCAAAGGAAGCTGTGGTTAAAAAATGCACCTGCAAGTGTCTTTCTACAAAACCAATTAAAAACTGGCTGCCCTATCAGTAAGAAAGGGATATACTCAGCCCTGCTGAACAATTCTCTGATAAAATCCTATTGACAAGGTAAAATTCCCAGTGCCAGCTCCACAGGCCTGGTGTAATTCACCAAGTACAGCTAGAATGGCAGCTCTGTAAGACCCAAGGGCTCCAGGTCTGTCATGGGATACACCAGGCACCAAGTGACACAGCCACAAACCAACAACAGTAAGAGAAGTACATTGTTTCAACCAACCATTGTTCCTTCCCTGGCATATCACAGTACCTGAGAAGACACCAGTTCTCCAAAATTGCCATAAAGGCAAAACAAAGACAATCCTCATACTTTGATTATGCATGAGCTTGGTTTCAATGACAAGAGTTGTATTAATTAAATGCCCTTGATATTACAAGGACATTGCACTAATTTCCACAGAGACAGCTCTTTTCCAGGGATGTTAAACACTAGGCTGATGGCAAAACAAGCAGGACCCTAAGAAATGGAAATGAAGTCAGTTTTCCTATGGGTTTGTGTGACAGTTGGTTTCCAGTGAGGGGCAAAGTTGAATTTATAATTTTCTTTAGGCTACAATTGCCACAACAGAGCTTTTTTCACTTGTAGCTCTGGTGCCTAGTAAAGGTTATACCTGTGATGCTCTTTTCTCAGCAGAGTGTTTTTGAACCCCCTCTCATGCACTGTGTAGGCTGTTACCTTTCTGGTGAAATTTGGATTAGACTGGCCAACAGATCCGTAGCTGGAATGGAAAATGATGGAAGACAAACAAGCTTAGTAAAATTGTTCATGATCACATAAGCCTTAATCCCTCATGAATCTAGTAAGACATCATGAAGTAGCACTTAAAGCCCAGTAATCTTAAAGCTTCTCAAAAAGCTTCCAAAGTTCTCAAAGCTGGTTCAAGAAATAAATAGAAATACTCAAAGTACAAGTGGAAAACGAACAACAGTGAGAGATGATGGGAGAGACTTCTAGATATAAGTACAGAATTAGTGCTTTGCACTATTTCTGCCTCAGCACGTTAACCTTTCTCCCTCTGACCTCCACTTTCCTTTAGTTACTCACCATGAAATAAGTCTTTTAATTGCTATGTAACTAAAGCTCTCTTTCTGGCAGATTGACTGAGAAGGCCAAGCTGGTGTCTGGGGACTACAGGCCCTTTGGTGACAGTTTTAATTCTGGTCAGAGCAGAAAAGTCAATAAATCATTCTCGCAGAAGTTGTTACTGACCCTGAGCAAGCCCTGAGAGGAGAGATGCAATCTCTATTCACTAGGAAATAAAGTCTTGTTCATTTTTTATTTTTTTTAACTTTCAGAGACAAAACAAAGTAGTAAAAGAAAAGAAAAAGAAAAAAAAAAGAAAGAGGAGATAGGTTCAAGAAAGGCAGAAAGTGCAAGCCCAGCTTTGACCAGCTCGAGGAGAACATTCTACAAAGTTGCTTTGATGGATCTAGTTCTGACTCATCTGAAGCACAGCTGCATTGCCAGTATTTCAGGACACTGACCCAAACCCCAAGAGAACAATAACATACAACCAGTCTTCCTGCATTGTCCTCATGTGTTCTGTTTTTTTCTTGACAATATATGAGCTTCCATTAATCAAATTAAATTTTTCTTTTTCCAGATTTAGGCAGATTTTTTATTTTTTTTTTAGATAGACCTAAAATATTTTTAGGTTATCAGTGCAAATGTCTCAATCAATACAAGGGAAGGCATTCTCTCAGAGTCGGCAAATAAATACTAATTGATCACATGATTTTCCCCTCCTCTCCACTTCTCTTTGTGGTCTTTGGTGACAGTAGCTGTTATACCTCCAGCCTGTTTATATCCACATTCACCCTGTGAAACTTCACCAGTCCCTCTAAGATTTACTTTTAACTGACAGAACATGTAAATTTCTAACTTTATTTTCTATTTTTAAGGATATTTTAAAGAGATGTGTTCCAGCAAAACAGGGAATTTATTTGGAAACACCCAGTCATCAGAAGAGCAGGAAATTAAGGATCAATGACCGTGGGTATACAAGTTTCCAATGCCAAGCAAATTATTGTCAAGGTGCTATCATCTTAGTACCACAATGACAAGACTCCTTCAGAAATATCAGTAAGTAGGTAAACATTTTGTCACACATGTAAAAACGAATGTGTTCTGACATCATTTCATGCTCAAACTGCATTTATTTTATGTGGTTGTGTCTGACCTTCCCTTTGACCAATACAGATTCTAGCACTGGCTTCACTGGAAACAGGAATAAGTGAACAAAGATCCAAAACAACCTTTGTATGGTCTAAAAGGAAAAACTGAAGTGATGAGGGGTCTCAGCAAAAATAGAGCTAGTTACAAAGGATAAATGCAGCAGGTATCAGCAGTTACTGCTGTAATCCTACATTGTTTCATTTGAGAGAAAGATTAATTCTCCGCTGCACTCGGCATATCTAAAAAATTACAACGCCCTGTATAAGTCACAGCAGAGGTAAAGAAAACAAACCCAGCACATCCATGCTTTATTATCGCTTCACTTCATCATCGGCTAGAACACAAGAAAATCAATAAGAATCCTATAAGAACACATCCACCATAATAAAATATGTGGCTTACATATATCAAATCCTAACAAGTGTGCTTGCATGCTCAGTAGAGAAAATCACTTCATAAAACAATCCCAGGAGAGAACTAAAAAACAAAAAAGGTGTCTAAGGAGGGGGACAAAATGGAATGATATATCCAGAGGACAAGGAGATAGCTATAAGAACTCATCATCAATATAGTAAACCTGACAGGTCAATGTTTCTATCCATTATTCTAAAACCTTAGTTAACTTCTTACCTCCAAAGAGCCATATGCATTTAATTTGTTCATTGTCCTGTACAACAGGAATTTCCATCTACCAAATCTACTAATTTACTAACCATTTTAATCAAAAGGAATTCTCTGTCATTTGAAGATATAATTTTTACAGTTTCCCCATGTTGAAGTCTAGCATTCTAGCCCAGGATCTGTCTCAGGAGGTCATCTACAATCTACTCCAGAATAAGCTTCTTCTGACCTCCAGCATGCAAGCTAAGATATTAAAAAACAACAGCATCAATTTTTAAGTAGCAGTACCCCTATTCCTGTAATTATATTATTGACTAGGAGAGAGTAGAAAAGATTTATCTTTTTGTTTGTGATTTAAAAATTCATTCTCCTGTCTTCTCCAGTTCGTTTGGCACATTTAGCAACTTCTTTTATGTGTAGCAAACTACACCCTTCTCTTTGGCAGTGTGTCCTTTCCTGGTAATCAAAAAATCATTTAGTAAAAAATACTACCAGTATAACTGAGACAAGACTTTCCAGCAAGAAATAAAGAAGAAAGAGTAGGCCTGAGAATTGCCTCAGTATTGTGGCTTATGTATCCTTCTAAAAGACCTAGCTTAAAAGAGAAGAAAATTTGAAGAGTAAAGAATAAATAAATAAATAATTTAAGTTGTACCATTAAACAGTCCTTTACCCTCCTGTTGTTTTCCTAATCAGTTAAAACACAAATTCAAAGTGAGAGTGCCCCTTGAATGTTCACCTATTCCAGTTTCCTTGATCTTGCCAGACTGCTTTTACAACATCCTTTTATTGAGCTTTCTTTACACTGTAGTCCCATAAGGCCAGAGAGACTCCTCAAATCAATTCTCAGTGCACCTGAATCAATTTCTGAAGCTCACCATGTCAAGGGAGCAACCTTTTTTGAGACTAGAGCAGTCATATGAGTTTCTAATACAATGCATTAAATTTCTTCTGTAATTCAGTGTCAGGCTTTAAACCTGGTGCAGACAGTAGATATAACATATACTTGTAAAAACAGAGAGTAGGGTATAAACCTGCATTACAGGTATTATAGCACACATTTGACACAATAGTTCCCTTCTACTGTGAAAACAACAATGGAATAGTTCTAATTTCTCAGCAAGATCCTGACATTTGGGCACAACTCCTCACAAAGCAAAAGCTTGTGAATTAGTTTTACGTCACAGAAATATGACTTGAAACTTTGATAAGGATATTTAAAGATAAAGAACAAAAACCACTGACTCTTTGGATTCAGGGCAAGATTCCAGAGGATTCACCAGTACACCCAGGAAGATGACCTGGTTTCTGTCACTTAAAGAGGGGAAATTATATACAATGTACTGACAAAATAAGTTTAGAGAAACTCACAAAGAGTGGCATCTCTGTGAAGATCTCCCAGGGTCTGAGCCACACATACTCACAACTCATTCAGGAACTCTGCTCTCCAAGAAGCAAACCAGCAGGTGCTATTAGTCTCATTCTCACAATTCTCATCTCCCCAATAAGAAGAGCACATTATGATGATTTAGCTTGCCCTCAAAACACTTCCTGAGTGTCTACTCTGCCGATGCTTGCTCCTGAATATGCCATTATTCATTCTCTACTTTTCTCAACAGAACCGTATTTACGATAATACTCTCAAAGGACAGGAAAATGGATCATTTGCCTCTTTCCTCCAGCACCTAATTGTAAGACGCAGCAGTACTTCCCTGCTTACTAACAACACAAAAGTGTCATTTCTATATGCAATTAAGAAAGAAGGTACTCCAAACTCATGAAGAAACTTTAATTACACAGTGCCTTTGAAAGATCTCGCTATACAAATTTAGTATTCCTAAATGTGCCTCTCATTAATAACTTTCTGTGAACAAAACAGAATATTTTTTTATTACTTCAATGTTATTTACAAAATAAATTGAAAGTCTGTAAATACAGCAAACTACTCCTGGTTTTTGCTCAAATTTTGAATACTGTTTGTAAGTCACATGCCTCAAGACAGTATTTAATGAAAAGCACTTAGGAACAGAAGACAGCTTTAGAAAATAAGAAAAAACAAGGTGTCGCATTTGCCTATTGCTATTTTCCACAGTTCAGTTTTGTTTAAGTAGAGTAGTTCTTCCTTTTCAGGAGCTTCAAATTTGTTCCCCATTAATAAACAAACAAAAATCTTTCCGCTTTTTATGTTAGCTAAATGTGCTTAATTACATACCTGGATTTTGTGTATGTGTGTGCATTTAAATGTACAAATATGTACACATATATTTATGCTCTTATCTACACAAAAGAGAGAGAAATGGGGAAAGAGGCACATGGATAAAGACTTCCTATTTCCTTCTTCCACACTTCCAGCATCAGGTCCAAATGCAACGAAAACCGATCTTCTAAAAAAATAGCTGGGATGTGCATCAGTGTAAAGTTGATGCCTGAATAACAGAGCAGATGCATTAAAGAATTGTGACCAGAAGGAATCCATTTTCTCCCAAGTTCCCAACCCAAAAAAAGCTTTTACTTCTTGTTGGAGGTGATACAAAAATCCCCAGTAACCTCTGAGGGATTCTTATCCTTCATTTTATTTGAAAGGTGTCCACGGCAGGTCAGTCTGACTAAAGGATTCTGCTTTGGAATAAAAACCAAAGGAGCCTTCCCTGGTTCTCCTCATTCGATGGCTCAGCTGGAGTCACGTTGCGGTGGTTTTTGAGCCTGTCACAACACAGCACCAGAACAGCAAGAGAGAACCCCCATACTTGGATGAGCTTTGCACTCAAAAATCTGGCACTGTATGTAATGTGTCTTAAAACACATCTTTGAATCCATTTTCAACTAATGACCCATTTTAATGGTAAAAAAGACTACACTGCTCTGATTCAAACACAGCAAAGCATAAAAGCCCCCTTCTAGCCAAATATGAGGGTACATTGTTACACTTTCATGGCTGAGGACAATCGTGACTACTTCCTAACCTTCATGTTTCCATAAGAACATGTATCACTACCAGTCTCTGCTTTCCACTTCAAAAACTTCTCACAGTCTGTAAGCAGCCAGAGAGGAGACATTTTATAATTTATCTGCTCTAAGTTTTTGCAATTATGTTTATTTTCATACCTTCTCTTACACAAAAATAATTATTACCTTCTAGGAAGCTTCACACTTCACTTGGCTCTCAGTGAATTAAGTCCCTTGAAGTGGGTTTATTCGCACAGGAAAACCCTCAATTCCCTCCACACAGGAGAGTTGTCACATTGGCTTGTCAAGTGCCTCCCTAAAACCCCGAGGTTGTTTTCTAAGTTCAGGTGGGGAGGCAATCAATTACTGTGGAGCAAAAGTAGACTTTCGTCCTCCCATAGCAGCTTACACTGACACCAGTCACTGGCTGTGGCTTTCTCCTTTCTCTGTGTTCGTAAAGTGCACACCCAAACAGGGTGAGATAACTGCAATGGAAGTGGGGATAATGAAGGATAACATAATGGAGCTGAGAGCTTGACAGCACATGCAAGCAGGGAAAGAAATTAAGAGAATTTTCCTATCCAGAAGTGACACAGGTACAGGGAAGAACAAGAACATCCATTTCTTCCCCCTTTCTCTCAACTAAGCAATTATTCAGCAAAATGGGCAGCCACATTATAATCTTTTTATTACTGTTAGCAACTTAAGTATTTGAACAAATTTTATGGCAAACTATAGTTAACAGGAAAGATTTCACTTCCAGGAACAGTTTTAGCTCCCATGCCATCACCCTGCTCCTTCTATTTTTGCACCAAAAAGAAGAAGGGATGATGCATAAAGGAGTATGTCCAGAAAAGTACATGCAGTGCTGTTGGCTTGCCCTTCTAGCAGTCTGCATCATGACACCACAAATGCAAAGGGATACAAACAGCAGGAAAACAGTGGCTAAGAAGGCGAATTGAGGAAAAAGAGTTGTATTTCTCACTCCAAGCATGCAGCACTAATTCCATTCCATAGATGCTGGCTGGCTTAACCTCAAAACTCCTAACCTCCTTCCAAATCATGCCACATCCACTTCCCAGAATCTCTCTGTTTCAATGCTTACAAATATACTCATTTTAACTCATGCAGTCACTCAAACATTTCTGCAGGCACTAAGATGTCAGGCAATGTCAACGTACACAGTATTGCAGTTACACTGATGTAGAAAAACAGGAGAGTCACTGCTGCACAATATTACAGATCCCTCTAATTTCTATATTTTATTTTAGAGTTCCCAGTGCACCTGTGAGAATGAACTCCTACAAATTTTATCCATGTTCAATATTCATTACACACAAAATCTTGACGAACTCATGCTTAGGCACCATACACACCAAGGATCCCAGAATCAGGCACAGGAGGATACACAAAGGCAGCAACTTGCTTTTTTCACACCTAATTAGAGTCTCAGGTGTTTCAAAAGAAGCAACCACAGCATGGAAAGAGATCTTTTTGTATGCAAAGAAAGTATACAGAGAGGTAAAAATATGCAATCCCAATCAGCCGTTGCTGCAGATCTCCAGAATTATTTCTGAATATTTCAGCCAGCAAACAAAGCATTTAAAGCAATGTAGGCATAACAATTCCACTGAAGGCAAGCCCTGCAGTGCATTTCTTGCTGCGGTCTTATAAGAACATATAAATCCAGTAACCTGAATGGGCCTCTGGACATAACAGGGTCCTCCCACAATCAAAGAGAACCATGTAATTCAGACTAATTTTAGGAGAAGTTGCATACATCGAAGTAGGAGGTGTGGGGGAGATGACTGAAAATACACACTACAAAACTTAGCTTTCCTTTACACAAGGGAATTTTACCTGCAGTGCCATTAATGATTTACAAAAAGATTTTATAATTCCCGTATCTCCAGAAGCTTATGTTCCAGGTTCAATAAGCTAATAATACTCCTTGGAAACATTAAATTTACTACAGCTATTTTAAGAAGTAAAGAAACCTTAGAAAGAAAGACTATAGAACAGAACCTTGCAATGATTCAAAATATAATACCCCTTCAATGCTACTTGGCATAGCAGAAAACACTTATATTCCAGTAGAAATAAAAAATAGCTAGCACTTCACCAAGTATCTAAAATCTCTCTAAAAATTCAATGCTGCATATGCAATAAGCATTTTGATTGTCACCCAGGACAGAAATGTTGTTGTATATGAAGCAACTGACAACTATTTAATAACATTTGACATGATACAGCAACGTATTTTGCTTTATTTGTTTAAGGACAGATTTGACAGATATTTGGTCATAACTACAAAAACAAAACTAAGGGTTTTGAGTAAAAAAATCCATTGAAGCCTTTTGTCCACTGACACCCATAAAAAGGGTTGTCAGTGTGAAACAATACATCAAAAACTGCCAAATAAGAAAAAATTTAGAAGGAGGAACAGAGAAAGGAAAAGCAGATAGATATTGAGGAGATTTTGGAAACTCCAATACTCACCTAAGGGAGACATTTATGTACAACACTGCTGAATCTATAGGAGCCAGCCAAAGACACTGGTCACCAATGTTACTAACAGAAGTAGTAACAACTGTATTTATGGAGTTCCTATAGGCTAACTAAAAAATGGTACAGTATCTGCTTATAATGCTAGGCATCCTGCAAGTACTGAAACATAGCTGGGATCACTCCCAAGTCAACAGAAGACAGTAAGCAGGACAGGGAAAAGGCTGAAGATGTGTATAATGAGCATGGCAATCATCTGGACACTTTGAGGGACACGGGGCAGGGAGTGTGTGGTGTGTTTACTTCAAAGAGGACACCTAACCACAAAGCTGAGGGCAAGGAGGAGCCTGGATGAAGGTGACGTGAGGAGGATCAAGGAGGAGAAACTGAGCCAAGCTTTGAGCACATCAGCGGCGAGGGCAGGGCAGGGCAGCAGCGCAGGCTGCTCTCGGCGAGGCCCCAGCCTGTGCTGTGCCACCTCTGCAGCTGCTTGTCCCAGCTGGTGTCCCTGCCCGGTCGCTCCCCGAGCTGTTCCCTTAGGCCACAGCCAGGCTGTGATGGTGGGGAGCACAGCCACTGTCCTGCTGCTACCTACGGAGCCACATCCTGGGGCTGCGAGTCCCACAATGAGATTGGTGACACAGCTGGGCCTGTGTTTGATTCTGCCTTGAGTATTCCATTTGATTCCACTCACTCCATTCCTAAAAGAGATATTGGTACAACTGGAAGGTTTCTAATTACAGAAAATACTATCTGCCTGGAAGGAATTTCTGTGGATATTTGAAATTAAACAAAACTAAAAAAACTGGATATTCACAGCTTGCCTAATAGTGAATGAAGAAAGAAAGAAGAATAAATGAAGACTGAAGAACAAATAAATTAAAAATACAAGAAAATACATGCACCAATTGCTGAAAGGAGTTATTTACTGTGGTAAATGCAAGTAGGAATGACAGAGGAAAGGAAAAGGAAAAGGAAAAGGAAAAGGAAAAGGAAAAGGAAAAGGAAAAGGAAAAGGAAAAGGAAAAGGAAAAGGAAAGCTGTGGCAATGCAGACAACTATAACATCTAGGAAAGAAACAGAAATTGCAAAACAGTCTCCAGAGGAAAAGAGTGAAGTTGCAATATTCAAAATTCTTCAAAGCAAGTGTAGGCAAAAAAAAATGTTTAAAGGATGAGAAGAAATGTCTCCATTCTGGACAAAATATAAGAACCCTCCAATGACACAGGGCTATCTGGATAACCCAAGGCAGCTTGTCTAACACCTATTTGCTGATTACAATTTGATTGAAAATAAGCGCATTGCAGACTACACAAATGCAACTGAACACTAGTGTTTGCTAAGACCTTAGGTTAATCCCTCTTAAAATAATGCTGTTGAATAACCTCAGAACTTAAAATATCTACATACAGTAAACTAGAGTGTTCAGAAATTCAAATACACTTATGCTGCATATTTCAAAGTTTAGAACACAACTCTTGAAGAGGGAAAATGTATTCTTACCACTATTATACTACTTCAAAGTTCCTAATTTGATGCTTCTCACATCAGAAACACTGAAAATTTAAAATGCTCCTTTAAAAAAAGAATTCATGGTATATACCAAATAACTTAGTCCAACATCATTATTTCTTTTATAGCATAGCTTGATTATATATCTGGAAGATTAAAAAAGAAAGAAAGCTAAATCAGGCTCTGTAGTATAAAGGGTGATGCTAAGAAATTTGTTTTCTAATGTAATGAGATCATACCATTAAGGCTCCACTGCTTGCAACTTACAAGTAATTTTCTTGCTTTATGGGATATTGTCCTTCATTCATACACACACTCCATTATGCATTATAGATAACGTGTATAGGGGGCTAAATGGAAGAAATTGCAATAAGCATTTCCACAAGATAATGGAACGGATATATGATACAAGGGAGACTCAGCATGGATGAAGAAATCCGCTTATCACGTCCTGCACAGTATTCCAGCTATTTATGTAAGTTGAAGCATTGTTATCTGGAGAAGGGGGAAGAAGGGGAGATTCACAGAGGAACAAGGTTATTCATCTCCTTTAGTAAGCCTGTGTGATAAACCCTTACTCACATTCCCCACACCTATAACTTTCAAAGACTTGTCTTCACGGAGACTCTGGGCTCTCTTTTCAAGTTTTGCTAAGAGTAAGAATGACATCATTGATGCCATTACTACATTATATTGTAAAGGTGCAGGACTGAGTGGGAACAGAAGTGGGAAATTTTAAAGGATATATTTAAATAGAGGCAAAGATACTTTACCACTAAAAAATCCATAATCCTGTTAGAGTTCTCTTTATTGTCAGCTATCCACAACTCGAAATTCAAGTTCTCTTGCTGAGGAATAAATAAGAAACCTCCTCTCTGGAACAATACATATTATTCAGCTTTTCTTATCATGGGAGAGGTTTAATCCAAACCATTTTGGATCTCCATTCCCCCCACTGAATTTAATAATATCTGGAAAAGGCTTCTGGAATTTAACCTAATCTCACAGGCTTAGCTAAGACAAGAATCACTAAAATTTAAAGATTGAACCTGCCTTTGTGCATGAGTTATTACTCAAGGGAAGTTTTCTTGGCAAATTAGGATTCTGGACTGGGTTTCTCTTCCACCAGATAGGCATTTCCACTCTAATTCCCAGTACTTCAGTCTGTAAATTTCAAAGAGCCCTTCAGTACTGAAAGAATTTATGGGGATGAAGGGAATCTACAAGTGAAGAACTAAACCCTAAATGTCTTACCTGTTTCACTTGACCAGAACAACTTCACCAGCAGGCAGCACAGTACACAGATGTTCCCACTTTTCACTTCACTTTTCTCAGTAACTTCATGTCACAGAACTCCATTGGAAAATTTCAAAGCAATGACAAAACTTACAAAAACCAGTATTTCTTAAACACTGACTGCCAGCATCTCAACTTTTAATACCTGGTTTATGACCTTCACAGGCGCTCTGACACACATTCCAAAGAGCATGTGACCCTATTATGTCATCCAGTGTCCAAAACACGGAATTATCTTCTTCTTAGAACTTGTGTTCACTGAGGAGTTTTGCTACTGATACCAACAGCCCTCCTTTACAAGCCTCTTGAATCAGCAGTCGCTCTCCATGGTTCTTTTCATAAAAGTTGTAAAGTACAGGCAAGTTTAAGGAATTACTTATGTCAACAATATCTCCCCTCTTCTCCATGCTCAGGTTTTCAACTGCAATGAATTAACATAGTACACCTCAATAATTAAAAAAAAAAACCTAATTAAAAATACAGGCATTGTCAACAATAGACACACATCCATCAGTAACTTCTGAACCTTCCAAACCTCCTGCCACTTTAAAATAATCTGTTAGGAGAAGAATTCAAAAGGACAACAAAATTTATAGCACATAGGGAAGCAAATGATCCAGAACTAATAGCTCCTTCATTAAAAAAAAAGAAACCAAAAAAAACCAACCCAAAACAAAAACAAAATCCAAACAAAACCAAACAAAAACCCCAACAAAATAAAATCAGTCTTCCATTGGCTTCTCCATCGTCGGTGTGAGGTGTGGTGGCATTAGGGTCCCTTAGGTGGCTAGACTGAATTCACATACAGAGTCACAGCCATGAATAACACTCAAAATCAACAAAAACTCTCAGAAGATTATTCCAGCTTTAAATTACATATATCTCCATTATAAATACTAACACAAACACAAGGAAAGAAGGAAGCATAGATAAAAAATCAGCTACCTCTATAAGCCAAGACTATTAAGGTATACATAGAACAAATGAAAACGCTTGAAAAATGCCACAATAATAACATACACTGCTGCATAATCCTTTTGAAATAAGGAAATGCTGTATTTCACAAAAAGAAGTCTTTTAGAAGCACAGAAACTGCCTTAAAGCTGCATGTTCCATGATTTTGAGTGTCCCTATATCATAGTGTCTTACTTTCAGGGTCAGAAATCCTAAACAGAAGTAGTTAAACAAAAAAGACATCGAGCAATTGATAAGACCATTTTCATTTTCTTGCATCAATGCAAGGCTCCCTTCTGGGAAAGCTACATCCCTACTGATGGCAAGAAACCAACAGTTCGAAGTAGGTTAGGTGAACCCCAAGGGATTATAATTTGTCATTGTCTAAAAAAGTTAATAAATTGAATCTTAAATAGAGATGCAATTAGAATTCCAAGCAATGGTAACCAAAACATTCAAAATCAGGTGCAGATACTTACTTTTTTTAACTGTAATCTTTATCCCTGGAATCTGGGTCCCAACTTACCTATTGCCCATGGACACAATGCTCAAAAGCATGTCAACCCTCTACACAGTGCCTCCTTTCAAAATCTTCACCTTACAGAAGATTCTGGTTTTTAAGTGGTTTTGTCACCAATCCAAAAAACATTTGTGTATACCCATAAAGCAACCTGGAGCTTTATTTTACACAGTAGGAGTACTTGGACATAATGGCCTGTAAATATTAAGCCTAGAGAAAGGTCACAGTCTTGCATACACGTGGCTCCATCAATTTACAAACTGAAGACAATTCTGCTTTTTACCCCCCTCAAAATGCTGTACAAAGCTACTTGTAATTCCTCTCAGACCAAGGTGATCAAAATATAGGACTGGTGGAAAGAAGAATGATCAATTAGCAAGACCAGAGAGATGCCCTTCAGGCTTCCCTAAATGATTCTGCATTTCCAAGCTGAGAGGAAACATCATTCTGACCCTGTACTGAGTTGGGTGGTGGGAGGGGAAGCAACAGCTCCAACATGGAGCACAACTGCCAACAGCAGAACCTGAAAGCCAAAATGCAAGTCAGTTTGTGCCAGAAGAATGTACAAGCAGCCTCAGATCTTCCTGTTGTGACAGAAAAAAGCACTTAATAAACAAAAACAGCACAGGCAAAAAGATGCAGGTTGGGCATCTCCCCTGCCAACACTTAATATAACCAACAGCAAGTATTGTTTTAATAACATATCACTCCAGCATTTCAGAAGCAAGCAGGACTGCAGAAAACAGAGACTGTACAAAGTAACCCAATGGACACGTGGATCTTTTTACCTCTTACTAAGGATGACAGACTTGGGGGAGAAATAAATTGCTTGCCCTGACTTGAATGCAATTCACTAAACAAGTCTGCATAGTTTCTGAGCCCTAAGAACCAATCTGAATGTCCTGTTTATATATTAACGTATAAACAGAAGGCTTCCCAAAAGAGCCAATGAGAAAGCCACTCAGCTTGAAGACAGCTATCACAAGCTCTTCTATTTTTTGTAATAGTTCCAGCACAAAATTAACATGTTGGTCTCCTCAGAAAAAAATCCACAAATTCAACAGATATACAACCATCCATAGCTTGGATGGATCCAAGCCATCCATTGATTGGATCTGTAGGAGCAGAGCAGAGATTACCTGCACATGAAGATTTATCCCTACACCTCTATCCTTTCTCCCCACTACAAGGTAAAGTGAAACAACTCCATTCACAGCATTATCCCAGTAGAATCATAGAATGGCCCGGGTTGGAAGGAACCTTAAAGATCATCCAGTTCCAACCCCCCTGCCATAGGCAGGGGCATCTTCCACCAGACCAGGTTGCTCAGAGCCCCCTCCAACCTGGCCTTGAACACTGCCAGGGATGGGGCATCCACAGCTTCTCTGGGCAACCTGCTCCAGTGCGTCACCACCCTGACAGTAAAGAATTGCTTCTATCTAATCTGAACCTGCCCCTTTGAGTTCGAAGCCATTCCCCCTTGTCCTGGGACTATATGCACTTGTAAATAGTCTCTCTCCAATTGCTACCATTACTGATTATCAATTATTATTAGCAATAATAGGAAAGCAAAGAGAATAAAGACACGATCAATGGTACAGGGAAAAAAAAATAACTCCAAACAGACTGAGTATTTCTGATGCTCTGCCAGAACCATGAACAGGTCAACTTTGGTCATGACAAAAAGAAATCTTGTCCTACAGATTTGCATCCATCAGGAAACTGCTCCCTTCTCAAACAGCCTTTATGCAGTGCTGCAGAACAGCACTACAAAGGACAATCTCATTCCTGAAGCAAGATCACTCCTACTTGACGTAGCCTCCAAGGCTACCAAAAAGAACAAATCCAGGATCAAAATTTTGCTTCTGCATTAGTTGGCCTGTAATTAATCACATTCCAATATCTGTACTAACTTTTTAAGTTCTGTTCACTTTAATTCTTTTTTGCAAATATTTCAAATATTTTCTCTCTCAATCTTTGTTTTCCTCTTAAATACAGTAAAAAGCAAACCAAAACACTATAAATATAGCATTAATAATATAAAAAATTTTGCTGAAAGCCCTCTATACCTTATAATAGAAAGTATTTACCATGCCTTTCAAAGACTGAATAATGCAGGGTGTTAAGCCATCTGTGAAAGGTGTGAAAATTTAAAATTGATTCACTAACATAGCAAGACAACAAGACAACATCAGATTTTCAAGCCTTTGTGTCTTTACATATTCCAAAATTTCATACATAAATAATTTCTTTGTTTTCCCATCACCAGGCATTGAAAGATTAGATACGATGTATTTTTATTCAAGGCATGTCCCCTTACTTACTACTCACTATCTTCCTTACTTAGGAAAGGAAAATTAAAATAGGAAAAAAATGTACTGCTACTATACATGGCCAAATTAAAAATAAAAGTTGTCAGTGTTTATTGAGGGATGAGGTACTGGGGGGCAGGGGGAGGGGTGTTGAAGCACAAAACCCCCAAACTACTCCAAGATGTTACTTACTAAAACCAGGAACGCAGCAATGAAACCATTAGAACAAGCCCAAAAAATTGTGGAACTGCAGCATGTGGCTCCTCACATTATCCAGTAGGATCTTCAGTTCAACATGTCTTGAGGAAAGTAAGGTATAGAACCTCATATCATCCTTAATTACGTGATATTTACTTCCTACAGCTTCCACACCAGCCACCATCAACCCACAAACCCATTCAAAATAATTTTAATTGAGCCAACCATCTCATCTTTATAGCATTTCCTGAAAAATTATTAGTTTGTAGCTGCCCTTGTGTGTTTTTCTGTAGGTCACTTGCAGGTTATGCCTTTAGCCTCTCTCCTTTTGGGAGGGCTGGTGTGTTCTTACTCCACTCTATTGGGTTTGTGCAGCCAGGCTCTGGTAGCGAGGAGACAACAGGGGTGGCTTCTGTGAGAAACTGCCCGAAGCTTCCCCCATGTCCCCAGTGCCAGCCGGCTCCAGGGCAGATCCAGCACTGGCCAAGGCTGATCCCATCCGCGACGGCGTGAGCTGCTCTCTCCTAACTCCGACCTACATTGGAGCACTTCATGAAGAACTGCAGTCCATAGGAAGTGCTCAAGTTGTGGAAGTTCATGGAGGACTCTTGGCTATGGGAGGGACCTCATGCTGGAGCAGGGGGAGAGTGTGAGGAGTGCTCCCACAGAGAAGGAAGGAGTGACAGAAATAACTGTGATGAACTGATCACAGCCCCTATTCCCTGTCCTGCTGAGCTACTGGAGAGGAGGAGGAAGAGAATTCAAAAGTCAAGCCCAGGGAAAAAGGAGGGGTGGGGGAAAGGTGTTGTTAAGATCTGTTTCTATTTTCCAGTTACCCTACTCTGATTTGATTGGCAATAAATTAATTTTCCCCAAGTCAAGTCTATTTTGCCCGTGACAGTAATGGGTGAGTGATCTCTCCCTGTCCTTATCTCGACCCATAAGCCTTCCATTGTATTTTCTCTCCACTGACCAGCTGAGGAAAGGCAGAGAGAGCAGTTTTGGGGGGCACCTGGCATCCAGCCACAATCAACCCATCACATAACACCTTTGAAAACTGGGAAATATTAAAATCTGATATGCTACCTTAACTCATTTTAGAGAAAAACAGCATGTTCCAACAGCTGACTTGCTTTCCAGTAACACTGCAGTACTATTCCTTTCTGAAGGAGAGAGGAAAGAAGCCACATCTGAAATAAATGGATGCTTCATGTAGATAACTGAGATATCTAACAGACAGATTAGATAATGTACCTTTAATAGATTACAGTTTTGGTGGTGACATATACCACAACAGGATAAAGAATTTTTAGGAGGATTAAAATATTCCTAAAATTACATACAGCAAGAGTTATCTGAAATAATACAGCAGATTATTCTTCCCTAAATACCATAAATACTTCCCTGCTATTTGGATAAACAGCTCTAGGGATACTTTTCAAAACAATGATTTTACTAGTCTGTATTTGTTTTGAATATTTAGAATTTAAAAATAGGGATATTTTAAAGAGAGGGAAATACAACTTTTGTGGTTATTCTCAAGTATTGTTTCAGGGATTGCTTTTAAAGAACTCAGTATTTACTGGGAATAATTTAATAAATACCGGTAAATCTCATTTCTCCTGGTAAGACATCAAAATCCCTATGGCATACATTACAGATATCAGAGTCTCAATGGCTTTCCACAGCCACCTGTAACTGCTGTAGGCAAGCTTTTACACCTAGGGCTGCAACTTCTAAATCCTTCTCTAGAAAAATCAAATTTTTTTCTTCATTTTCATTACATTAAAAAAAAAAACCTCTATATAAATAGGACATCAAAATAATCCTCCTGCAATCTCCTAAACATGATACTGCAGATTATATTACACTTTCCAATCCCACCCTTCTGGGAATTATTCTAGTAATGAAGGTATGTTACAGAGACTATCTAACTCCTGCACATTCAGTTTTGATGGCAAGGCTTCATTGAAGAAAAATAAAAACCTGGACAAAAGAGAAAACCACAGCCAAATTCTCCAGAGCAGTACTTGGTCACAGAAAAGTCAGCTTTATTTGTGTGAAATGCAATTACCAGAAACTCACATGAAACCAGTTGTACTGGATAAATGTATCAGTTTTCAATTTAGTAACCAAAGTCTGTGTGACTGAGAGAGAAATCTTTCTTAGCATATGAACACGAAGACACAGCCAGGACTCCAAATATTCACATTGTGCTGAAGAAATGCACAGATCAGGACACATTCAGGCACTGGAGGTTTTATTCTGACAGTTACTCTGTGTGATGTGAGTCAGGCTGAGCTAGACTTACATTTGCAGGTAAACTGGTGCAACAGGAATAGATCACCAGATTGAATTAGTTAATGTCAAGCCCCTGATGTCCACACTATACAGATGATTAAGTCATTTTATTTTACTGCAGGTTGGTCAGTACCCAAAACCAACTGATTCACCATTACAGAAATGGTTTGCAGCTCTCTACAGGATCAGAGGCTGGTTCAGACCCTCTAAGACCCTATTAAGAGTTGCAAAATGGTCCTAAGTAATACCTCATTTATGCTTGAGTATGTTGAGATAACTGAATGAGAAGTACTAATCAGTCCTGTGGTTGCACTTGCATGGTTACATTTCATATTGTTCTATCTTTTAGTCACGGTTAAGTGGTGGGTAGGAAGAAATGTGAACATTTGCACTAAGATCATGACATTTTAAACATGTACACTCTCAGGAAAAATATACATGTATGTGTTCAGACTATTTATATACAAGAATTACATCAAAAGGTTGGCTGGCTTTCTACTTCAGAGAAAGCTTCAGTATGAAAAAGCTTTTGCATCCTCTGCATATACACAGATCCAAACAAATCACTTCCAAAAAAAATCTCCATGCCAGGTAAAGTTTAAAGTCCCAGAAGCTCATCTAATAATTGTGGGTTATCAACAAACTGATGAAACTGATGCTCAATTTGACAAAGCAGTCATGGGCAAATTCAAGAAATGTCACAGGTTTGTTCTGTAAATGAGGAGCAAAGGGACAGAGGTTTGGTGGGCAACTCATACACATAGTGCTGATTTTTTTCTGCAGTTGTTTTAAGATGCAGCCTAAGGGAGTACAGAGTAAAATAACTTCATGGTTGCAGAAAGCATGTAGCACCTAGGTGACTTCTTTGGGGACATTATAACTGCCATACTAAATTGAACCAGTGGTACAGTCTGACAACAGTCAGCCTACCAATCAGAACAAGGCACTAGAAACAAGTATCCACTGTACTGTTCCCAATCTTCCTGTATTTGACTTTGTCCTGTCACCCACCATTTCTGCATTTGAACACATTCCATCTCTTCTGTACATGCTAGCAACATAAATCTCTTGGAGACTTCATGGATGCAACATAGGAAAGTGGTGTATGAGTATTTCACTACAGAGGACAGAGAGCTAAGTGGTACTGTGAACATTGTGACAGCAGTTTTATCAAAGTAGAGAGCTTGCAAAACTTCCTAAGAATTGTAACATCAGATTTGTATAAACTCCTTTATGAATCTGTACACAGCCACATTCACAGCTGAAAAAATTTCTTTAGTATTTTATCCAGCCTTTCAGCAACTGCAATTTGCCAGAGAATAGATACAGGCTGCTCTGTAAATCTCACCCTGTAACAGAGCAACAGAGATCTGTCCTATCTGTCCTGTTAATTACTGGGGCAGGGTAAAGATCTTGTAAACACAGTGAAGCACTGGAACACATCTCTGTAGCCTATGTGGTGCGGGAGAGACAACATTGCTTTTTGTCAGCAAGAATTTAAATAAAATTTACTCTCCTCAAACACAGCAGAAACTCCTGAGACTGAAAGACAAGAAGCTTCTAACAAATGAGGACATTTCTTGGGTGAAAAGCAAGCTTTCAGCTTGAAGGCAATCCCCCACCCCACCATCACAAATGTCACAGAAGCTGACTGCTTTGCCTGATTCCAGTGCAAATTTCCACCCCTGTGATCACAAACATCCCTTGGCCATACTGCATTATGTTGTCAGTATTCCGTACTAAGGGAAGTGGTAACTGGTTTGGTAGGGCTTTTTCATTTCGTTCAGCTTTTTTTTTCTGCTTTGGTTTGTTGTTTGTTTTGTTGGTTTTGGTTTTTTTGTTTAAAGTGAACAAGCCAAATCACCACAGGGAGCATTTGCAGTGAAGATGCCAGGAAATAGATTTCATATTCCATATATTTCCTGCCAAAGTATATTTGCATACTATGCCTTCCACAGCTGACTTGGAACTGCAAAGATCTGTTTTCTTTGGCCCTCCAAAGTTTGATTGCTACTACCCATATAAAAGCTCAACAGGAAGCCAAGCTCCTTGTTGCAGTTCTTGTTGACACTGGCAAATCTGTCCACCAAAACCCATCACCAGTGTGATACTCCTACAAGCCCCCAGTTACAGTGGTAAAAATTGATATCCAGAAGACCTTAATGGATAATTCCTTTTTCCTAATTAATGTAGGGAATTACAGTGGGGTTTTTTAAAATAATTTTTTTCTGCAGCCAGCCAAGAATAGAAATTGCAACCACTGATCCTCAAAGGATAAGTCACAAATACATGGGTAGACAATTTTTGCAAACTCATCACACTCATTTCCAAAAAGGCAAGCTATCCCTGTAGTTCCTTGGGAGTGTCCAGAGGTTAACTACGTGTTTGAACACAGTAAGTGTCACAGCCAAGAACAACTGCTGACCTTCCTTCATCAAAAATCACAAATTACATTTGGATACTGTCCAACAGGCATAATTCCCAAACTTCAATAAGCAGCATGGAGCTTGTATACACCATTTCTTGCTGTGCTACAAATAGTGGGCATTACTAAATAATCCCAACATCTGTTTTAAGGACCTCATTCTTCATAGATTCAAGATGATGCAATCAGATAAACTATTCAGTTACTACCTTAGAAAACCCTGCCTGAATCTTTGCTGAGATGGATCAGATGTTATGCTGGATGGCATCAAACCAGCAGTGTCTGCCTGCTGTTCATGCAGTTACATGGGCAGCACAACTAAATAAACCTGTTCTCCCACAAGTATTCAGTTCACACAGGATTCTTTGGATTCTGAAAAGGGAAAGCTCACATCAGACTTTTCTGTAGTTCAGTCAAGTGAAGCATCTCTCTTGTATTGATTCTCTGGTACCCAGAAAAAGCTGAGCTTCCACTACAATATTTACCTTAGATGTGGAAAATGGAGCTCTAACCTCGTTCCTTTCCTCTGACCAAGAGTCTGTTTTCAACAAGCTTTTATAAATTGAGTATTTTTGACACTACTACCTTTCTGTCCTTTGTGCAAGTAGCCAACATGTTTTTAACTTAGAGATAAGCAGAAATCTGTATTTCTTATACTGAATCACGGGAAAGTATTTCACAGATGTCACAGACATTCTGGACCAAGTATTGATCCTGGATCAAGTGCTACAACTACACTAGGTGACAAACAGATTGCAAATGACAGGAACAAGATGACAGGAAGGGAAATTTAGCACCCCACAAAATTTTACTAGGAAAAAGCAGCTGAAGTACAACTTATACTAGGTAGCAATACACGTTTCCCAGGTGTCAATATCATTACAAGTTTTTGCTTACGTGCCACTAGGAGACAACAACTAAATTTTTATTAGAGGGAAAATCACCTTGTTTCAGCAGCCCAAGAGATTAATTTGATCCCACACTGCAACACAGCTCACACTGAGGTGACAGCAACAATGTGCAGCTATTCCCTTCAACAGCAAGTAACACCTATGCCCTTATAGTGAGGTGCAAATCTTCAGCACTGACATGCCAAACTGCTACATTGACAGATAGAGTCTCTCAAATGCCAGTGCATAGAGTAAACAACATAAATTGAGTGCTGTGCTATCAACAGAGCAATACTAAATGGGCTGTGTAATTAAGCAGAGCTCAAGTGCACTAACACTGAAAGTATCCCTGTACTGCTCCTTTCCAAAACCAACTTGCTCCATTTGTTAATAACAATTCAAAGAAATCTTCCTGCTCTGTAAAAACATGAAGCTGGCTAACAGCCCTGATTTTTTAAATATGTGAGAAAACAGTGGCTCTGTAAAACACAGCCTGGCCCCATCTGACATCCAATGGATAGGCAGCTACTAAGGGCCAACTCAAGTTCTCCACACCCTGCCAAATATCCAAGTATCATCCTATTGTCTTCTGTTTCTCCAGATACCTATAGACCTAAAAATAGATGGAGGTTGGGTTTGGTGTTTTGTATTCTTGGTTTTTTACTGATCTCCATACACTCTAGTAGCAGTTAAAATAAAAACTCCTACGGTTGTGCTGCTCTGGGAACTCTGGACTAACATCTGCACTAACTGCCATGAAATTAATTGCAGAATTCTGCTCTCTATTTTTCTGGCTCTCAGTAACCTTACATCTTCAGTAACAGAGGAAAGAAGCTTTTTACACATAGAGATATCTTCTGAAGGACCAAAAATTTAAAAAAACACCTGCTTTCTTCCAGCAGACAAAGGCAGCAGGGCACTGCTCAAAGGTGTGACTTGCATCATGACTAGAGCAAGGTGCAAGCTAAAAGCCAGGAAGGATTCATTTTCCTCCATCCATTTCATTATTATTTCTCTTACACTTTAAAACCTTCAGTCAAGATCAAGTTTTCTTTCCTCTAGTCACTAAGAAAACGGAAAAGTACAAGAAAGGAAGCTTCATTTACTTTCATTTTACAGAGTGGAAGCTAAGACACACAGAATGATGGACAAACCCAGGCAAACCCAGCTTGCGGAAATCTGACTGCAGATCTCCTGAGAGAATCAAAAAAAATGCTGTCTTTCCCACCTCATTTTGCAGTGAGCAGAAGAAAGAATTTTGGAAAAGCAAAAAACTCTTTGTCAGATAAGCCACAGATACTTCCTGCACACTAGAAAAAATTATTTCTTTGGTTGCCATTGATATTGTATTCAGCTAAAAAGTTAAAAGACTTATTTTGTTTCATATGGTTAATTTAAGCTTATTGGGCAGTTCTTGGGAGATGCAGGGAACAAGTAAGGAGAACAAAACCTAAATCCATATCAGTTCAGAAAATGGAGAATTCAGGCCTTCATGAATGGGGATTGAAAACTTTTTTCCTGTCCCAGTCTATCTCTGCTTCTGCAAAGTTGAGCGACTGCAATTCAGACAGAACTATAATTTTCTTAAGTGCAATGTTCAAGATGGCTTTAATTACAAATAAAGTTCAAATAAAATGGTAGAGAGAAATAAGTGCATTAGGGGAAGAAAAAAAAGCAACAAGATGCCTCCATTTCCTACCACTTCCTGTACAAGCGTAACTGAGATCTCAATCGATGAGATTGCACAAAGGGCACCAGCTTTAAGCAATGCAGCTGCTTTCTGAGAAGCTCTCTGAGAATGGGCTTGGTTTGTCTGCACAGCTGCAACGAATACATGAAATGTTCAGATGATCACCTGTCCTCTTTCCCTTCCCATGAGGATATTCTCCAACATCAAGTGACTTTTGAAACATAGAAAGCTGTAACCATGAAACACGACTGTTTCAAAAAACCTGTAGGTAGTTGAAATACTGGGTAAAATAGAAACCTTATGGGAAAGCTGAATTTTTATTCAAGGTGGCCTGATCACTGAAGGACACCCAGTTTTCTGGCTACAACTCTGCAAAAGAACCAGTAATCAGTGAAACAATCCAAACACTTTCTACAGGTTTTACATCATATCTCCAAATAATGGCCTTAATTCCATCAACAATTTGTGTATGTCTTTCAGTAACTCAATCTGTCCAATTCAGTTTTCTCACTTGCAAAATATGAATAATCATGTGCACGTTATCTGAGTGGTATTATGCAACTAACATTCCTAAAGTGCTTTAAGATCCCTGCTGTAGAAACATACCTGGTGTATCATTAATTTTGATTAAGAAACTGAAAATGTAATGACTAAGTATTCATGCACAAAGCAGGAAATCCTTATCTGAACTCGGGAACAATATGGAAAGAAATTAATCTCACATAGGCTTGTTTTCATGCAAGATATACGTGATCCATGTACCATTAAAGTGGTACATGAAACTGTGAGTCTGTAGCAGTAAACTCAATCCAGTAAACTACTGTATTTAGGTCACATGCAGAACATTAAAGTTCTAATAACCTGCCTTTTGCTCAAAAAAGCCCTGCCAGACACTTACTTACTACATCTCACTCCTTTGCTTTTTAATCAAAGTGGCCATCACCAAGAACTGTTTTAAGTTCCAATTATGGCTGACATTCCTCTACAGAAAACTGATCACTGTAAAACAGGGTTACTCCTCTCAGTACATGGACGAACCCAAGAATGCAGTTGTCAATGCTCAGAACTCCTTGTGCTGTGCTGAAGAGCTGAAAATAAAAACATCTCCATTGCCACTAATAGCTGCCAGTTTATTCACAGGATGAAAAGTCTCAGATTAACAGCATGGATACAGTGACATTCAAATATTATTTGGCAGCGAACTCAAAGAGCAAGAGAAGCAAAGAGGAAAAACAAAGACAAGATTCAAAGTGTATTCTGTAACCTTTATAAGTACTGGGCACCTCTGCTCTGATGACTGCAGAGCAATTTTCCAATTCCCACCTTAGTAATCCAACATATGGGTAAAATAGATGAGTACAACTTTCTCATACATATAGAATATTATACTGAGACACATCAGGCATGATTTTCAAGGTCTATTATTTTCATTTATTTAATTCTATGTACAAGTACTCCAAAGACAATCAAATTGAATGTTAATGGAATGATACAAGCTTCTGCACCTGAAGTTTTTAGAACATTAAAGTAACTTAAGAGCAGAGAGAAGAATAAAACCCTGAGTTTAACTTTCTGAATCTTTATTCCAACTGTTATCTTAACTGCTTCCTGAACTTGGAGGCTGAAGTACCAACTAGACTGTGAACACTGGAATCGCTAAACAGATAACAAATATAAGTGGTAAAATGCAGCTTTGTATTATGGTTCCTCCCCACGAGCTCAAACAGAGCAGATCACAATGAAAAACTATCCATACCAAACAAGTAACAGATCATCTAAAAGAGAAAAATTAGAATGGACACAGTTCTGCTCTTATCAAAGCCAGCAACAAAAGATGCCACTTAATTCTAAAATTACCAAATAATGGCACACTTTATGTTCACCATATTGGTTTAGATATTTTTGGCTAACCTTTCCTGGCTTAAAACCAGTTTCTTTTCTTCCAGTTCCAAAACTGTATATTTTAATACCCCTTAGACATAGCTCCTTTGTTTTAAAAAAAGCAAACCCATCAGACTTGCAAAATGACCTGGCAATGCCAGATCCCAGAAGTGACAGGTTCACGTTGACAATTAGAATAGTTTGATAAATAACCTTCTGTTTCAATTTTCATGGCTAAATATGGATTTGAGAGCCCAAGATGCTACCCCAAGCTACTATTATTACATATACATCCTTCTCCCTGGTATCTCTGTCCCTTTATATTATGTAAACATGGTATATCTCCATCCCAATGGCATTTATTATACAGCTACTACTGAACCTCACACCTCATTTTATCTGTTATGTAATAACTACAGCATTTAAATTAGAAATGAAACAGTAGTTTTTTACATAGTTTTCATACTTACAATCTTTAAAAATTCCCAATGCCACTGCACTAATTTTAGAAGAAAACTTGAAACAATTTAATATTTTATTTTTTCCCTTTATTTGGAGGTAACTTTTAAGGTCATGTATTGAAAATCTGCATCTAATCAAATCAGAGTTTTCCCCCAGTTTGTATGAGCCCTGACAANAACCAACTTGCTCCATTTGTTAATAACAATTCAAAGAAATCTTCCTGCTCTGTAAAAACATGAAGCTGGCTAACAGCCCTGATTTTTTAAATATGTGAGAAAACAGTGGCTCTGTAAAACACAGCCTGGCCCCATCTGACATCCAATGGATAGGCAGCTACTAAGGGCCAACTCAAGTTCTCCACACCCTGCCAAATATCCAAGTATCATCCTATTGTCTTCTGTTTCTCCAGATACCTATAGACCTAAAAATAGATGGAGGTTGGGTTTGGTGTTTTGTATTCTTGGTTTTTTACTGATCTCCATACACTCTAGTAGCAGTTAAAATAAAAACTCCTACGGTTGTGCTGCTCTGGGAACTCTGGACTAACATCTGCACTAACTGCCATGAAATTAATTGCAGAATTCTGCTCTCTATTTTTCTGGCTCTCAGTAACCTTACATCTTCAGTAACAGAGGAAAGAAGCTTTTTACACATAGAGATATCTTCTGAAGGACCAAAAATTTAAAAAAACACCTGCTTTCTTCCAGCAGACAAAGGCAGCAGGGCACTGCTCAAAGGTGTGACTTGCATCATGACTAGAGCAAGGTGCAAGCTAAAAGCCAGGAAGGATTCATTTTCCTCCATCCATTTCATTATTATTTCTCTTACACTTTAAAACCTTCAGTCAAGATCAAGTTTTCTTTCCTCTAGTCACTAAGAAAACGGAAAAGTACAAGAAAGGAAGCTTCATTTACTTTCATTTTACAGAGTGGAAGCTAAGACACACAGAATGATGGACAAACCCAGGCAAACCCAGCTTGCGGAAATCTGACTGCAGATCTCCTGAGAGAATCAAAAAAAATGCTGTCTTTCCCACCTCATTTTGCAGTGAGCAGAAGAAAGAATTTTGGAAAAGCAAAAAACTCTTTGTCAGATAAGCCACAGATACTTCCTGCACACTAGAAAAAATTATTTCTTTGGTTGCCATTGATATTGTATTCAGCTAAAAAGTTAAAAGACTTATTTTGTTTCATATGGTTAATTTAAGCTTATTGGGCAGTTCTTGGGAGATGCAGGGAACAAGTAAGGAGAACAAAACCTAAATCCATATCAGTTCAGAAAATGGAGAATTCAGTCCTTCATGAATGGGGATTGAAAACTTTTTTCCTGTCCCAGTCTATCTCTGCTTCTGCAAAGTTGAGCGACTGCAATTCAGACAGAACTATAATTTTCTTAAGTGCAATGTTCAAGATGGCTTTAATTACAAATAAAGTTCAAATAAAATGGTAGAGAGAAATAAGTGCATTAGGGGAAGAAAAAAAAGCAACAAGATGCCTCCATTTCCTACCACTTCCTGTACAAGCGTAACTGAGATCTCAATCGATGAGATTGCACAAAGGGCACCAGCTTTAAGCAATGCAGCTGCTTTCTGAGAAGCTCTCTGAGAATGGGCTTGGTTTGTCTGCACAGCTGCAACGAATACATGAAATGTTCAGATGATCACCTGTCCTCTTTCCCTTCCCATGAGGATATTCTCCAACATCAAGTGACTTTTGAAACATAGAAAGCTGTAACCATGAAACACGACTGTTTCAAAAAACCTGTAGGTAGTTGAAATACTGGGTAAAATAGAAACCTTATGGGAAAGCTGAATTTTTATTCAAGGTGGCCTGATCACTGAAGGACACCCAGTTTTCTGGCTACAACTCTGCAAAAGAACCAGTAATCAGTGAAACAATCCAAACACTTTCTACAGGTTTTACATCATATCTCCAAATAATGGCCTTAATTCCATCAACAATTTGTGTATGTCTTTCAGTAACTCAATCTGTCCAATTCAGTTTTCTCACTTGCAAAATATGAATAATCATATGCACGTTATCTGAGTGGTATTATGCAACTAACATTCCTAAAGTGCTTTAAGATCCCTGCTGTAGAAACATACCTGGTGTATCATTAATTTTGATTAAGAAACTGAAAATGTAATGACTAAGTATTCATGCACAAAGCAGGAAATCCTTATCTGAACTCGGGAACAATATGGAAAGAAATTAATCTCACATAGGCTTGTTTTCATGCAAGATATACGTGATCCATGTACCATTAAAGTGGTACATGAAACTGTGAGTCTGTAGCAGTAAACTCAATCCAGTAAACTACTGTATTTAGGTCACATGCAGAACATTAAAGTTCTAATAACCTGCCTTTTGCTCAAAAAAGCCCTGCCAGACACTTACTTACTACATCTCACTCCTTTGCTTTTTAATCAAAGTGGCCATCACCAAGAACTGTTTTAAGTTCCAATTATGGCTGACATTCCTCTACAGAAAACTGATCACTGTAAAACAGGGTTACTCCTCTCAGTACATGGACGAACCCAAGAATGCAGTTGTCAATGCTCAGAACTCCTTGTGCTGTGCTGAAGAGCTGAAAATAAAAACATCTCCATTGCCACTAATAGCTGCCAGTTTATTCACAGGATGAAAAGTCTCAGATTAACAGCATGGATACAGTGACATTCAAATATTATTTGGCAGCGAACTCAAAGAGCAAGAGAAGCAAAGAGGAAAAACAAAGACAAGATTCAAAGTGTATTCTGTAACCTTTATAAGTACTGGGCACCTCTGCTCTGATGACTGCAGAGCAATTTTCCAATTCCCACCTTAGTAATCCAACATATGGGTAAAATAGATGAGTACAACTTTCTCATACATATAGAATATTATACTGAGACACATCAGGCATGATTTTCAAGGTCTATTATTTTCATTTATTTAATTCTATGTACAAGTACTCCAAAGACAATCAAATTGAATGTTAATGGAATGATACAAGCTTCTGCACCTGAAGTTTTTAGAACATTAAAGTAACTTAAGAGCAGAGAGAAGAATAAAACCCTGAGTTTAACTTTCTGAATCTTTATTCCAATTGTTATCTTAACTGCTTCCTGAACTTGGAGGCTGAAGTACCAACTAGACTGTGAACACTGGAATCGCTAAACAGATAACAAATATAAGTGGTAAAATGCAGCTTTGTATTATGGTTCCTCCCCACGAGCTCAAACAGAGCAGATCACAATGAAAAACTATCCATACCAAACAAGTAACAGATCATCTAAAAGAGAAAAATTAGAATGGACACAGTTCTGCTCTTATCAAAGCCAGCAACAAAAGATGCCACTTAATTCTAAAATTACCAAATAATGGCACACTTTATGTTCACCATATTGGTTTAGATATTTTTGGCTAACCTTTCCTGGCTTAAAACCAGTTTCTTTTCTTCCAGTTCCAAAACTGTATATTTTAATACCCCTTAGACATAGCTCCTTTGTTTTAAAAAAAGCAAACCCATCAGACTTGCAAAATGACCTGGCAATGCCAGATCCCAGAAGTGACAGGTTCACGTTGACAATTAGAATAGTTTGATAAATAACCTTCTGTTTCAATTTTCATGGCTAAATATGGATTTGAGAGCCCAAGATGCTACCCCAAGCTACTATTATTACATATACATCCTTCTCCCTGGTATCTCTGTCCCTTTATATTATGTAAACATGGTATATCTCCATCCCAATGGCATTTATTATACAGCTACTACTGAACCTCACACCTCATTTTATCTGTTATGTAATAACTACAGCATTTAAATTAGAAATGAAACAGTAGTTTTTTACATAGTTTTCATACTTACAATCTTTAAAAATTCCCAATGCCACTGCACTAATTTTAGAAGAAAACTTGAAACAATTTAATATTTTATTTTTTCCCTTTATTTGGAGGTAACTTTTAAGGTCATGTATTGAAAATCTGCATCTAATCAAATCAGAGTTTTCCCCCAGTTTGTATGAGCCCTGACAATGGGATAGAAGTTCTGTAGAAAGACAGGATCATTTATTCTTTATATTTATATATTATATCATTATAATATATTATTATTATCAGATAATCATCAATTATCTGATCTGAGAGGCTGACCACAAAACTTGCTTGCATTTCTGATTCAGCCATTGTAATCACCATAAAAATCAAAAAGTCAGTCTTCAATACATCGCAGTTATAGGTGTTCTACTAGTATTAAACAGCAGAAGCAGCTTCTGCAAAGCCAGAGAAGCAACAGTAATTAGCAAAATGCTTTTTTTGGTTCACTAATTAAAATAACAGTTCTAAAAGATGGTGTCCCATATGGAACTGCAAAAGGTTTTCCAAGCAGTGAACAGAAAAATGGCATTACCACACTCAGCATCTTTCCAGAATGAGTTTAAATGTTTTTGGTAGTTTTCTTTGTTTTGATTGTTCTTTAGTTTTTATTTTGTTTGCTTGGTGGGGTTTTTGGTGAGGGTTTTTTTTTAATTATTTGTTGGGGTTTTTTAGGGGGGTGTGTTTTCTGTTTGCTTTTGTGGAGGGTTTTGGGTTCCTTAGCTTTTTAAATTCTTTGAAGGCTTTCATTACATATGTATGAGTACCAACATTTTAAATTTTCTACCTGCACTTTCTGTGTAGCAAAGACCCCGCTAAAGTCTATATTGTTGTGACCAAAACCAGGCAGAATGCAATCTCAGCTAACCCACTCCTCCAGGCAATAGGCTACATCTATAAATCAGCTTTCTGCCTCCACCCCCCACAGATCAATGTCACAAGCAGCTATCTAGGGAGCAGCAGGGAAGCCAAGCTGGTGACCGTGTTCAAACACTCCAATAGGTTATTGAGCTGTGGTGTTAGGTGCTGCAGTCCAACAAATCTGTTATGCTCCCCCCTACATACACCAGACTGCTTCAGAGTGGTTCACCATGAAAACAACAGGATGAGGCTGCTTTTGTATCACCTTGCTTCAAAAAGAACCACTCAATGAAGGTCAGCAAACCACATCGGCAAAAGCCAAAACAAAATAGAGAGGGGAAAAAAGAAACTAAAATTACTGGCATATGGGAAAGGGCATCAAACCCTTCTCAAATAATTGCTAACGCTCTTACCAGTTCTTTAGACAGTCAGACATTGTTTAAAAAACTCTTATGAGCAAAATAATGAAAATTTCCTCTTCTTTTTTATGCAATGCAAGTATCAATTGTTCTAGTTACT
>VXBC01012909.1:942426-1115710 GCA_013399945.1 Ploceus nigricollis
GTGTTTTCTGTTTGCTTTTGTGGAGGGTTTTGGGTTCCTTAGCTTTTTAAATTCTTTGAAGGCTTTCATTACATATGTATGAGTACCAACATTTTAAATTTTCTACCTGCACTTTCTGTGTAGCAAAGACCCCGCTAAAGTCTATATTGTTGTGACCAAAACCAGGCAGAATGCAATCTCAGCTAACCCACTCCTCCAGGCAATAGGCTACATCTATAAATCAGCTTTCTGCCTCCACCCCCCACAGATCAATGTCACAAGCAGCTATCTAGGGAGCAGCAGGGAAGCCAAGCTGGTGACCGTGTTCAAACACTCCAATAGGTTATTGAGCTGTGGTGTTAGGTGCTGCAGTCCAACAAATCTGTTATGCTCCCCCCTACATACACCAGACTGCTTCAGAGTGGTTCACCATGAAAACAACAGGATGAGGCTGCTTTTGTATCACCTTGCTTCAAAAAGAACCACTCAATGAAGGTCAGCAAATCACATCGGCAAAAGCCAAAACAAAATAGAGAGGGGAAAAAAGAAACTAAAATTACTGGCATATGGGAAAGGGCATCAAACCCTTCTCAAATAATTGCTAAGGCTCTTACCAGTTTTTTAGACAGACATTGTTTAAAAAACTCTTATGAGCAAAATAATGAAAATTTCCTCTTCTTTTTTATGCAATGCAAGTATCAATTGTTCTAGTTACTAATTTACTGATGTGCCACAAGAACAACAGTAAGAAAAACAGAAGAAGAAAATGGGACAAACATTGCAATTTATGCTGCTGAGCCAGAGAGGGCAGTAGGGAAAGATTTGAGAGGTCTGTTATCAATAACTGATAGAAACATACTTCAATTTCATTGCTAAGACAAATCCACACCCTAATATAGTTAAGTGGGAAATTTTTTACAGAATTCAGCAGCCCCCAGATAAGGCTCAGGGTGATGTAATCAAGGATGTGATCCCTAACTACACAGCATGCTGAGCACTCCTGCAAATCACTGGCTAGACTGAACCTGCAGTGACTTCGGTGCACAAAGCAGACCACCAGAACCCAGTAAAGCCACCCCTGATACATGAAGCTGATGAAAAAGTTTAGCAGATTGAAAGGAAAACACACCGCTGGCAAATATGCTGCTAAATGACCCTTCCTTCCCACCAAAAAAAGTAAGCTGAGCTAAGGGAACAGCAAAACCTTCCAGTCCTTCAATGTTTCAAGCACCTGTGCAGGAGCCTGGTGAACCTCACAGGCCTTACAGCAGTTACAGGTTTGTGCTCCTGTTTCCTCTGATTTGGCTCAGTCCAATGCACAGGCGGTGCTGCTTAATGCTCTGCGAGAGGCTTTCGGTTCTTGCTTAACAAAGCTTTCCTCCCACATGTCATATGTATTCAGGCTACAGTCTGTTTATCTAATATCTCCCTCTTTCTCTCTCCCCCTCCCCCTCCTTCCCACCCCCTTGTCCCCAGAAGAGAATAACCATAATGTGCCTATCGCTTGCAGAAACAGACAGCTCAGCTCCCCCTTGCCATCTGGTCATACTCTGGTCTCTCAGCTGCCGTCAACATATGAATCCCGTTGTTTTGACTAGTGGGGTCCCAAGGAACAAGCAACAGTGCAGATTGCAGGGAATCAGGATGCCCTTTTCTCTCTTCCTTAAACCAAAAAGCAACCCACATAATTAGAAAGTGAAAGGGTGTTTGTGAAATGCAATAGGAAGGCACAATCCCTCTACCTTTGCTCATGTGATGGGGATCCTGCCAGCCATTCTGCAACTCAGCAAATTAATATATGTACATAGTGACTTAACTTCCAAGACACATTTTCTGCTTTCAACACCATCACAAGAACATCTTGTCCTGCTTACTCCTCAACCTTTTACCTCTTTAAAAACAAAATATAAAAATCAAGCTCCCACAAAAGCCAAAGGCAAATACCTAAACCCTTAATCCAGGAGAATTTATCTTACAAAGATACAGTATTTTAAAAGATAACTCAGAGTTTGTACTAATTGGTAGAACAAGTCGGGAAGAGATTGAAAAAAGCCCCAGAAAAATAAGAATTATGGTGACAGCTTATAAGTTTCTTAAAAAGGCAAACAGTTAATAAAATTTCTAGGCTAGAACAGCATTACAAGTCTATGAAGTATGCCAAGGATAAAATTAAAATGCTGCTTTTTTTATAAGCACAAAGAACCAAAGTTGGTTCATCACCCTGTGTGCTTGAAACATAGTGGAAGCAGCTGACTCTGAACCAGTCAGCAGCACTATGGAATAAAGCTGCACCACAGTCTCAGCAAAATGACCAGCTTGCACACCCTCTCCTGCCAAAATGGAGTAAGTGAATCTCTCAACAGGCATCTGAATGATAATTCTTCAGAGGGTTCAGAACCCAGCAACTGAGTGCTGCAACATGGAAGCACAAAATGTATCTTCATGCTTGGACTGGGAAGAAGGCATAACTCAGAAGTACACATTTAAAAACTCACATCAGTGCCTTAGTAGTAAGTTTGAAAAACTGCTTTGTTTTGCTATAACTCACTTGGAACAATGCTATGAAAGCTTTCTAAAATCTGTTTCTGAATCAGATACTTTTCAAAATTCAGGGTTTATGTAAACAAAGTTGCTATTCTCCCACGATACTACTAAAATTATTCACCTTGTGATGTTTTATTCAATTAGGAGTGCATCTTGTGCTCCAACAGTTCCACATATCCAGGTTCATTAGTCTGGAAACAGCTATATAGTGAAACCCTTATCTGTGAGTACACGAAAAAGTATTATATCACAAAACATACTCAAATAGAGAAATAAAACAAAACATAATTTGAAAGTATATTCACATAAACCAATCCATTTTTCCCCATGTAGCACACAGAGAGAAAAACAGCATGAAGCTCTGCCAGAACAGCAGCTGGATGGCATAACAGGTCTCCCTCCAAAGAGGCAGTACCATTTGGGCCCTTTGTCTCTATATCTATGACTACCCAACCAAAGGTATCATCACAAGTAGCTCTTTGTCAGCTTTCAGGGTTCAAAATGAGGCCAAAGATAAACTTTTAGCAAGTTACACCATAAGACTTGCATTTTGCATCTATATTGTCGCAGATACCTGCCTACCTGAGCACAATCACAAGAGCATCAAGAGCAGCACAGGCCTCAGCACTGGCTGGATGGCTTTTGATCCAAGTATTTATAGTTCTGAGCAAGTTTATTCAGCCTGGGCCCCTCAGGACATTGCTTCATTCTATAGGTTGTTGACCTAGTCAGCTGAAAGTCAGTGTAAGGATGCCTACAGATTGCAGCCATAGCTCCTGTGGCACAGCAGGTGTACTGTACATTGCAGAAAAAGCCCTAAAATTTGCAGGATGGAAAGGCAATGGAGACTCCAGGTAGGGAAACAAGTTGAAAAATTGTTTTGGGTTTTTTTTGTGTTTGTTTGTTTGTTTTCAGATTGCTCCAAGATATTAGAAGGACAGCAGACAAAGCAATTACTGCTACTGCCCATCTGGTACCTGTTTTAGAACACAGGTGAATTCACTGAACAACTGTCACAACCACTGTAAGTTAAAACACGAAGATTTAAAAACCCTATCAACCATTATCATTTCGTTCATGAAGTACAACAAACAACATGTAGAGCAAAAATATTTATCTTCTGAACTCCAAATACTGCCCAGGGCTGCCTGAGGTCTGGTGTAATTTAGAGCAACCCAGAGTTCTGGCGAGTTCCTACCACAGGCCAGGCTGGCACTGAAAGAAGCCCTGCCATCAAACAGGCTGCCCATGCAGGGGCCAGCTCTACAGCCACAGGGCATGCCCTGCTCCATATTCAGCAAGATTCTCTAGCACACCTACATTTGATTTCCTATATTAAACACATACAATGCCCTTCACTAGTATAGCAGAATGACCTTTAGTTCACATAAAATATATGTTTATGTATATTTGCTTGCATCCATTTATACACAACACATTATATCTCACTAATATTTTTCAGAGGGTTTTTCTTAATCTACGCTGGTTTATGATTAGCTGTAAATCCCCCAGGATTTTCTGATCTAAATTAAATACGCCACAAGTCTGAGAGGAACACTACATCTCCTTACAGATAAACCAGCATGTAACCCCACTTCTTATCTGCCCATTGCAGCAGTTTCTCCCAGCCTTCCATAAAATCAGAAAATATATTTCTTATCTGTACAAAGTCAAGGCTCTGACAAGGCTCTTCCCGTTTCAAATGTCACCACCA
Organism: Ploceus nigricollis; assembly: GCA_013399945.1. Taxonomy (NCBI): domain Eukaryota; kingdom Metazoa; phylum Chordata; class Aves; order Passeriformes; family Ploceidae; genus Ploceus; species Ploceus nigricollis. The sequence continues at coordinate 946,664 of VXBC01012909.1, forward strand.
TTCCAGTCACCTTTTTCTCTCTCCCTCCCCCTGCCTCTTGTCATTTACTAAGGAAACATTCTGTGATAACTATCAAAAACTGTTGCAACCCAAAATTATACACGTGGGTAGCACTGCCCTCTGCCTTTCGTGATTCCCCACTTTATCAGCGGTACCAAAGGGCAACGCAGAATAAAAAACCCTCAGTCATTCTGGCTACTGGACTAATTTGTGGGTGGCAGCAGTAATGCAGCTGGCTTTCCTCCCTGACTTTACTCATATTACTCATGATATTTAGGTTCCCAACTCTTCATTAAGTTCACTCAGGAGTCTTATTTTTCATTAAATAAGCAGCCAATGTGCCTCACAGACTGCTTTGGTATAAATACATATTTCTTGTTATAAACCCCATTTTGAAGAGGAGACAATAGTAGACTTGGGAAACTACATGCTGGTCAGTCTTGCATCTGGGCCCAAAAAGATCAAGGAGCAGCTCTTCCAAGATACTATGCTAAGGCACATGGAAAATAAGGAGGGGATTGGAGAAAGCCAACATGACTGAACTAAAGAGAAATCATGCCTGACAAATTTGGTGGCTTTCTATGACAGGGTTACATTGTGGTGGATATGGGAAGAGTGACTGACATTATCTACCTGGACTTGTGCAAAATATTTCACACTGTCCCACACAACATCCTCATCTCTAAACTGGGAAGACATGGACCATTCAGTGAATAAAAAACTGGCTCAATGTTCACCAGGAGACCAGCAATGACTGGTCTTCCTTGGGGGTCTGTACTGACCCCAGTGCTCTTTAGCACCTTCATCAGTGACATGGACAGTGGGATCGAGGCAAGTTGGGTAATGACACCAAGTTGCGTGCTGCCATCAAACATGCTAAAGGGTGGCAGTGCCATCCAGAGGGGACTTGATAGGCTGGAGGCAGGCCCACAAGAACCTCCTGAAGCTCAACAAGGCCAACTACAATATCCTGGACAAGGGCTGGGGCAATCCCATGCACAAATACAGGATGGGCAGGGACTGGATTGAGAGCAGCGCTGCAGACAAAGTCTTGGGGGTGTTGGCAGACAAGAAACTCAACTCAACATGTCCCTGCTTCCCTGAAAGCCAAAGGTGCTCTGGGCTGCACCACGAGGTGTGGCCAGCAGGGTGAGGGAAGTGATTCTACTCCAGTCTGGTGAGACCCCACCTGCAGTACTGCATCCATCAGTGGCCCCAGCATATGGAGAACGTGGGTGGATCAGCTGGAGCCTTACAGCACCTGAAAGTGGCCTATAAGAAAGCTGGGGAGGGATTTTTGACAAGGACATATGGTGACAGGACAAGGAGAATGGCTTTAAGCTGAAACAGGACAGGTTTAGATTAACTATGTAATTCTGTACTGTGAGGTGATGAGGCACTGGAACAGTTTTCCCAGAGAAGTTGTGGATTCCCCATCCCTGAAAGTGTTCAAGGCCAGGCTGGATAGGGCTTTGAGCAACCTGGTCTAGTGAAAGGTATCCCTGCCCATGGCAGGGGGTTAGAACTAGATGACCTTTAAGGTCCCTTCCAACTCAAACCATTCTATTGTGCTATAACTTTACTGCAGAGGGTAGAAAACACATTTCTTTCCAATGGAACTTTTATAATGAAAACTTATTATCAAAGCAACAAATGTAATTCAGAACGACTGGAAGGCTGTTCTCAAAACATATCAAAAATCCAAATGTGCAAACCAAGCTACTTGTCAGTCCTAAAAATATGAGACACAAAAAAATGGGCTCATCGTGCTTCAGAGAATGTGGTGCATTTGGCAAAGCACTAATGGAAACTGCTTTTCCAGCTGGCTGCATGACACCTGGCTCAGACAAGGTAAGTGGGAAGGGGGAGAGGATTCGTTTCCAAAAGTGTTTTAAAGCATTCAAGATGACAACTCATCACATGCTGTTGAGCACTCAAAAGACCTTTTTCTCACCCAGCTGTAGCTTACTGCAAGTGAACATAATTTGCATGTTTCACGCAGTAATTACAATACCTAACTTCACTGCAATACAACTCCCAGTCTTTTTAATCCCCTTTCTTTCATCCCTTATTCTCTACAGCAGCTATTAAAAAATGACAGTAATGAAAAATTAGGTATCAGAGTGATTAATATCTGCATACTGGAAGACAGTGGGGCAGTTTGGGACACCAGAAGTTAGATACTGTTGAGAGATATTTTCAAGTAAGGAGAAGTTTTTCAAGAGCAATATACTACATTACTGCCTGCACACCCAAAGTCACAAAGTAGATTTGCTAGAAAGTATTGTTCCACAGTGGGGACATCTGTATCCATTTTCAGCAAACAAAATTAAATTAAATTTAGATATCAAATCATAAAGCTGTTGGCAGTAACCATGACTTTGTGTTTGTGATAAACTTACCACCCTCACTGGTACACAACTCAACACAAAGCTCAGCTGACCCCTGTGGAGGCCTATCTGCCCAAGACACATTATTCAGACACTGCTACTTAAAAGCAAATTGCAGGGTGAGGACGTTTCTGCCATACAACTCAGATCCAGGTTTGAGAACAGCCCAATACACTGGAGCAACGGGCAGCTCGGAGACCTTTAGGAGACTGTCAGAAAGAACTCAGTAGAGCTTTAAGGACTATTTTGCAGAGTCATTCTGAGCTAACAGCTAATGGTATGATCCATTCTCCTGTGATAGCTCTTGTATAACTAACTGATGAGAATCAGCTGCAAAGGAGGGAGATTTTATGTCTCATTAATTTTGAAAATTTTAAGATGTTTTTAATACCAAGCAAATCAATAATCTGAGTATTATGCCCTGCTTCTCCTTTGTTTTCTTCTCTACTGATATTCTCAGCTGTGTCATAATTTAGACACAGTTCTTTATCATTTGGTCTTTATCACTTGGTCTGAATACTTAAATGCATCACAGTTTACCACTGCCATTAAAAGCAATTTTGTTCAACTTTTATTTCACAAATTCAGAAGTTTGTGGAGGCTTCGTAAAGAAATTTAGTAATTAAAGTTTGCACCACTTTTGAACAGTAAGGGCTACAATCAGGCTACAAACAGTACTTATCCTTGTGATTAGCCACAGTTCTCTCAAGTCAGAGAGATATACAGATGCATAACTACACGTATCCTATGTACCAAAAAAAATAATGCAGAGATGAAAGGCTTTTGACGCATGGAAAGACAACATTCAAAGTCACTTCAAGTTTACCAGTGTTTTAATACATTCAGCTTGGAAAATGCTGGACAGTTCCTTCTGTTTGACAGAAACAATTACTTGTCTCTGTGAAACAGGTTTCTTGTAGCAAAAAATTACATAGATTGGTAAATTCCTCAGGATCAAGAACATCACTGGAGAACTGGGAGTGGGAACATGCAGTGCAACCTATCACCATGTTAAGAATCATAAATTTTATGTACAGTGTCACCCATATACACATACAATTGTATGATGCACCTTTAGATCAGTTTTAAACATGAGTATAAAATTGGTATTAATGCTCTCCATGTATTCAACAGGGACCAACAAAGAGAAGGATACATCACCTGTGACAAATGGTGAAAAACTTTTGTGTTCTTGTGGGCACTCAGAATAGCTGTTGCCATTCAAAAACAATTACTACTGAATAATGCCTTGCAATAAAAGCCTTATGATGATATCTGTACATTGACAAAGGCACAAAAAAGGATTTAGCATACACATGGAACTTTAACACATTTCTCAGAGTACTGACACCCCTGTTTCAAAATATGTGAGCTGAGACAGTGAAGAAAGTTAGTTTAAACTTCCCAGTTGTGTTATGGAAATACTTAGCAGAAGAGGACATCAATATTCAAGGGTGTTGGTTTTTTAATAAATACATGTTTTTCAAGAATAAAAAATACATTTCTTTCTAAATTACTTTTTTTTTTTTGCTTTTGCTTCTGGCAGTACTTAATATCCATGAAGTTTAATATTCAGAATGTGGGTTTCTCTGGGTAGCAACTGCTCAGCCAGCATGAAGCTCCCTAAGAGGATGGCTCCCAAGGTATTTATATAATATGAAAACAGTAACAATAATCATCAGATGTTTATCTCAGCTTAATGAAATGATTCTAGATCTCTGCTGCTTGAATAGCTGAGAAAATAAGAAATGTTCAAGAACGATGAATGAAGAAGTAATGACTTAAACTATCAGCCTGTGGCAGAGACCATTCTTTACAACAAAACCAGGTACCCATGTTACAGTATGATTTGCTATGATCTTTCTATAGGTTGCCTAAAGTTGATAGGAATTTTATTATAATCACCTTACAGAGCTGTACTCTAGCCATGTTAAAAACAGATGTACAATTGTTTCATTTCTGATATTTCCAAAATACCAAATAACTCCCACTTCAGAAAGGCTTGTATGTATTCAGTGAACAGAATGGGCCCCAGGGCTGTAATACACTTCACTCTTATCATTTCAACATGACTTGCTCCTGTCTACAGAGGTGCAAATATAAAGTTCTCCAGAATGGTAAAAATATAAGTTCACACCTACCACAGGAAGCAGGACTTACTGGCCTCTCATAATTTTCCTCCACCTATTTTCTTTGTTTTCAATTGCTCTATTGCTCCTGATCCATGACGTACGGTGAAAAGCAGCATCTCTCCCACGACTATCCAAAACTGGATGGGAGCATTACTTGATTTTTAGGAACCTTCACAGACTTCCTTCATTAAACTGAAGCAAAAAAGAAACTCAACCACAATGGTCAAGCCATGATAACAAATAAAAGCAACCACTGAGGGAAGTGATGAGGGTCTTAATTCAAGAACTAGATGTAATTACAAGTTTAGCAGTTGCCCCAATGCAGTTCAGAAAATGCAGCCAACATGAGGAGCAAGCCTGTGTTTTGTCCGACAGTATTTCTAAAGAAAGGCATACCAATGATCCCTCACAAAGACTTAAGTGTCAGATTGGAAGGGGCTGATGGCTCCATCAGACTCACAATTCCATAAAGTAAGAAGGAAGACTACAGGAATCTGAGTAGTATTTGTGCAATAAAAAGAGAATTTACTAGAAAGAGTAAATAAAGTTCCTACTGTATTATAAAACATCATGAAAAAATATTTAGATGCAACTGAAGGCACCAAAGTTATTTAGCAGCTATAAGACTTTAAAAACTAGGATAAGGAAACTGGAGAGCAGAACCATCTTTCTCAGAAAGTTCTTTCTGTATTAACTCTCCTCTGTGAAAGGAGCATCCATTCCAGCAATAAGTGAATCCTGTACTGACAGAAGTCAATCTTAACTTCAACAGAGATACACTGCATTTACATCAGATAAATCTATGGCTCATGGTTTCCCTACTAGTTAGACCTTTTTGTGAAACTAAATCCTCACTTTCCTTCCAACTTCAGGAGGGGGAAAGAAAACAATTTCCCAACACATGACTCAATACAGAAGAGAACAGAAGGGAAGATTCTAGGAAAAAAGTATTTCCCACTTTGCATTATCATAAACAAATTGTTTTCAAGAGAAAACAATTCTTGAATTAAATTAATGATTCAGCCAACTTTCCATACTAGACAAGGAGTCAGCACAGATTTCTTGGAAAAACATACCATTATCATCATCATTGAAACTACAGAAGTTTCTGTTTTGAAGATCAACTTCTCTGTTGTGGATTACCTCTACTCAGAGAGGAAAACAAGCCATGGGGAAGAGTCAGCTACAGCACATTTTCTGGGATAATGTAGTCCAGAGAAGGAATTGTTCTCACATATGTCACTGTATCTCAGAGGCCTTGTATTAGTGAATGACTGGCATGGTAGAGCTCGGCTTCAAGCACACTTTTTTATTCTACAGCATGTAATACCAGGCCAATGCAAATAGCAAGGCCTGCTCAGGAGCCACCTCCAGTAGTGAGACACCACCTCTGGAACCAGAGGCTTCTCACTACCACTGGGAATTTTTCTGTTGATCAAAAAGGACTGAAAACAGATTCCTTCACACCAAACTGAGAAGAGAAGGATGCTTTACACGCCTCACTTATCCTTACTAATGAAGAAAAGGAAGTGGCCAAACTCCGAGGGTTTTCCTGATTTATGGCTTCAGCAAGTCCTAGGGGCAGAACCTGTAGGTCCAACATGATATGCAGGAAAGATTTCATTAATAATGGGTACACTGCAGATAAGATGAAAAGAAAAATAAATTAATAAAATTAATTTTGGGTGTTCCCTTCCTATTTCTTTTCCTGAGCTCACTTGCTGTATGTAACCTGTCCATTTGCCTCGTGTTTCCATGGAAATTTCAGCCAATGTGGTGACTACAAGAGAGTGGCCTCATGCCTCTGATAAGGAGTTCACATTGGTGGCAACTCATTTCAAAACTGAAGCGTGATCAGGACAAAGCTTCACACTTCACACATACTGGGAAATAACTCCAATAAGTTGTATTGAAATCTCATTACTAGCAAATGCCTTTGATATACCAGGCCAGTTAGATCTTATTTTTACAACCTTAAAATCTCAAGTTAAAAAACAGTATTCCTGAGCAGTAGCACATAATCCAGATGTTGCTCTTCTCTACTGCTGAATGTAAATCATGATTCTCAGTTCTGACGACACAACCATTCTCCCTGAGCAACTGATTGCAATATTGACACAACTGAGCATGACCTGTTTTAAGTAAGTTGGAGAACTTGCTTCTAGAAACCAAAATCCAACTTCCACTTGGCTTTCCATCTAGAACCATAAAAAAAAGTTAATATAAAAAGGTAATTATAAGTAAGAGAAATTTATTTAATCAGAACAGCTTAAGACACAAGTGATTTATTGTAGCCAGAAGTTTTTTTGCAAGGTTTTGAACAGGCTTCCTATCAGCTTTCTTGCAGTTCTGTCAGTATAGCCTGTGGACTGTTCTAAGCAGTACACACAAACAGCTATTTCTTTCCAGCAACATATTTCCTTATTCTCTAGAAATTCTGCATCCATTTTCATTTTCTTCCTGAAGGTAACAAGGGGATAAAGAGGCTGCAGGAGGCTCAGACACAGCACTTTGGTTTTGTGCTGTTTCACCACAATGTTTAACTCATTATGACATGCAGGATAGACAAAGACCTTCTGATATGCAAGGTCATTCCTGAACCACAAATATTATTATCAGGAGTCTCAAAGTCCCTAAAATGTCACGTCAGAAGGCATCTGTCACTAGTTAAGAGGAGCTGCGGGTTGTCATTTAAAGGTCCTGTTTCTTCCTTCCTTGCCTACAAAAATTTCACAGATTAAAAAAATAAAGGCTAATAAATAAATCAAAACACCATACACAATACCCAGGTGGGCAGCAGGTACACAGGCTAAGCCATGGCTTACACAGACCCTGAAGCAAGCACTTCTGGGGGTTAGGGATCAAAACAAATGGGAGAGAAAGAGGGACATTGCTCATTAAATAATTATGGGGTTTAGTCTAAATTGCTCAGTAAAAGAGTCACTGCATGTTTAGCAGATGCTACTGTGTAAAACTAAATCCACTAAGATACCAGCATGTTTCACTCTTTTTCCCCCTGCTCTACTTCATAAGCAGGATTTCCATGATCAGACAAGCATCCACGGAACAGCTGGACAGTTTGCCAATTTCACAGCAATCAGTGTTCACTGAACACAACAAGTTCTCTTCCCAAACCAGAAGCACCAAAACAATAATGATAATAATAAGCTTGAAGAGATGAAAAAAATTCTTCCATCTATTCAGATTTTTATACCCTTTATACTGCAGTTTTACTTTGTTTGGGCTCTCCAGGGAAGCAGGAAGAAGAATCATCTTCGGAGTGTTTCCTCCCTCTTTTAAGGGATATGGAGGAGAAATCCTTTATTTGGTCTGTCAGTCTCTTGGTATTTTCAGTGAACAACAGAAAACCAAATCAGACATCAGCAGACCCTGTCATACATTATGAAAGACTATATTTAAAAGAAAAAAATCCTTAGCTTCTATAGTACATTGAGTCTTCAACTTTCAAAGTAGTTTGTGTAAGGCCCATTATCAACATTACAGGTGACACATTACAGAAGTGTCAAGAAATGACTCTCAAAACCAGAGATAACTAAAGAAATCAAACTTGCTCATGTCCAGCCATTTTCTCACCTACTTAGAAACTCTTCCATCAAACAGCAAAGAAGAAATGAATCTTCCTTTTAATAAAAGGAAAAAGATAGATGGGTATAAATGAGTCCCATCAAACTTAATGTTTTAGCTTGGGGGAATCTTTATGGACCTGCTTTGAAAAAAACCTATTTTACAAATAGAGGAAGCAATAGAAGAAAATGCTACAAATCTCTCAACACCTGGATGCACCAGTTATGACCTTTCAACCCTGGGATATTTCAAGAACCCTGCAGATTGCTACTGCTGAAGTTTTCCCTATGGACACACTAAAATAGATCACCAGTACTACAGATCATGATATATCAAGTTTGTGGTACACATTCTAGGCCTGGCATCAACACTTAATTTGGTTCTGAACGGGTTAATTGGGAAATTTGATCCTTTATATTGCCCTAGGAAATCCACAGTACATCCCTGATTAATGTGACAGGATGCATCAGTTCATAAAGGGTGAAATTTACTCTTGCACAGTAGGATAGCACTAGACCAATACTTAAGTCTCACTTAAGCACTTAAAATAATGAAATATCAAAACCTGGTGGAAAGAGAGCATAACTGTAGATGAAACTCAGTGTCAATAAATGCATAATAGAAAGACTAATGTGAAGTAGTAATATACAGTTCTGTCTCCCAAGTTAGCTGGAGTCATTCAAGAAAAGAGTTATCATTACTTCAGACAGCATAATAAAAATATCAACTCAATGTGCAGAGGTAATCAAAACTGACAACAAAATGTTGAACAATCAAATCTAAAATTGTACTTGAGAATGAGATAATGCCAAAATATAAATCAATGATACATCCCCAGCTGGAATACTGACCTCAAAAATGCACAGAAGAAATAGGTAACATTAAGAGACCAGTAGCAAAAACACAGAGTGCATGAGGACCACACCAGGATAGAATGAAAATATCCAGATTGCCAGTTTTGATGATCAGACTAAAAAGAGACATACTAGACAATGTTAGACAAACACAGGATGATGAAAGATAGAGATGATACATTAAGAATGCCTGCTCAATACCAGGACGTGCATTATCTCTACTAAATAAAAAGGGATAAAGTTTTAAACAAAGAAAGAAGGGAAAGGAGTAAGGGATTTTGATGCTTCTTTTCATTCACTTGGGGCAACATAAAATCTCATCCATCCGAAGAACAGACAGTTATTGGGAATAGACTCATATCCCTATGTTAGAATCAAAATCAACTGGTAATCTTCGACAAATTCAGATAGAAGGCAATTACTAACCAAGATACCAGGGGCAAAAAAAAAAAAAAGATCCTACTGCTGGTGATTCTGAAGTCAGCTGCTGCAGCATTTCTAAAACTGACCACTGAACAAATCTATGACACTAGAGAACACTGGTCTGACACAAAAAATCTTGTTTTATCACAACATCCCTGTTGTGCTCATCAACAACTAGACTGTCTAAAACTGACAGCGGTGCAGAACACAGATAACCAAGACCATTTTAAATTAGTAAATCCAGGTATCACCCTGACCCACCACAGCAGTCTGGAGCTTTCTTGGCTGCTTAGAAACTGCAGCATAGATATACACAAGTAGAACTAGGCTAAGGGTGTGAAATGGCATGAAATTTTGGACAATGTCCAAGACAGATCTAAAAGAACAGGCCATTTTACAGTTTTGCACGTCACTCAGACAAGTAGTATGTGGTTATGTATAGATCTGGAATAAAAAAACACTTTTCCTATATTCACTCTCCTGAAATTCAAAGATGGTTAAGCCTCAGACTTAAAATCTTCCCTCTAGCCAAAAGTACCTCTGTCTGTGTTTCACCACATGACTCCTTATCAATGGGTTTTAATGCAAAATTAACAATTTTGGTAACTCTGATAGGCCTTCTAATGAAAATGAAGTACACAAATTATGAAGTCTGATGTGGAGCAAGCTAAGTACTGGGAAGGTACCAAGTAAACCTCAAATAAAGAACCGTCCTTATTTTCTCAAGGATTTAATTCCATCAAGGAATTGAACTACTGACTTCCCCTTCCTTACCACCCCCTGCTGCCAACAGTCAGACAAAATAAACCTCATCATACAGATTTTTATCGAGATCTCTTGAGACAAAAAGAAGTAATTTCTGGACTAGAGGCTAAGTGTAAGAACTCTAGGCCCAAAGGTCAATTGTCTAAGAGAATTGTTGGCATTTGTGGATACCTCAGAACAGAGGCAACATCCAAGCTGTGGCTATTGTATCAAGATAGAAATACAGTTGCTATAAATTCAGAGATCACTTACATAAAGTTAAAAAAAAAAACAGTCAAGGTTACAGAAAAGCCTTTTCAAAGACTGAAACAAATATGTACCTCCTTGCAGAAAGGGTGCAATATCTAAAACTTCAGACACCAAAACCTTTCATAATGCATGTGGTTTTATACCTTTCTCAAGTAACAATGTTTGAAACAAGAAAATTCAACATCTAGACCCCTTCCCAAATTTAAAAATTTTAGTCTCTGTCCTTACATAGAAGGTCAAATCCATAACTAGAGTCAGTCCAGCAGCATGGAATCCAAGGCTCGTAACCAAATAGCACCAGTTGAGGATCTAGCCCATAGTCACCAAATCTGATCTTTCAGTTACACTTACAAAATAAATCAACTCCAACTAAGATTATGGGATAAAAATTCAGGCTGTTCCTGGAGTAAGCCATGGTTAAACTGTGTTTCCTGTGAAGTGGTGGAAATCTAAAGTAAGACTTAATAGCCTCGGAGCGATCAAGCCATTTTAACAACAGCATAAGCAAAACACCAGTTTGCTTGTGGAGAGAAACAGACTCTGGGCTTCTTCATGATCTCATATATCCCATTTTTCCAGCCTGTTATTACACTTAATACCCTTCAGTGTTTCATAATATGAGTGAGCTTACAGTCAATCACACTCTGTGGTGCTGAGCTTGCAAAGCAGCATGGATCAAGATCTTCCCATTCCCTTTGAAATCCAAGTCTGGATTGCTCCAGCTTGTTTTTCAATAGAGTAGTATTTTCAAATGCTACAGTTCGATTTTACAATGCTCCTAGCAAGGCTGGGAATCAAGCTAAATCCACATGCATCCAGCAGGGAAAGTTGCCACAGGGGAAGAGTGAAAAATCAAAGGGTGAGCAGTAAGATGATCCTATAGCACTGACTTGCTGAATGCCAAAGAATAAAGGTTTAATACACAGAGAAATGAGAAAGCCAAAAAAGTTACTTAGAATACTGTCAAGAGTTGCTACTATGACAGAGATAGAAACACAAAATTGGAGGAAAAAAGAAGCTGCTGCATATGTATTGTTTCATTGTCACCCACTTACATTTCAATTACTAAATGCTTCTCTTCAGCGGTATATATCATTTTAAATTTTAAGCTTCACAGCTGACAAGAGAAAGCATCACGGGGTGGTTTTTTTTCCTGGTATAGCTTATAATCAAATCATATTTGACTAATATTTCTATCTATACCTTTTACTGCTTACGGCCTAGTGTTTGCTGAAGTTGTTTCAGGAGAGCAACTACAAAATAGCCTCACTTGAAACAGCTTTCCAGTGCATCCATTTGCTGACTTCAGTATGGTGACTCCTGTAAGGACACATGGAAGACAACAAGGTCCGTGGTAGGATATTGTACCGCTCTGCTGTGTCAAATTGCTGTAAATCCAAAGAAACATCAATGAAGCATCAGGGTTGCAACAAGAAGCAAAAAAATGTGTAGCAAGAACATTAATTTGACCCATCGTTATGTGAAAGTTTGTGTGTAAAACACAATCTCTGAACAAAATACAAATGGTACAAATCTGATGACCAGGGAGAATTTTAGACTCATGTAATACAGCCTGTTATAACCAGAAGAACCCCAAAACTACAGGACAGTGTTGGTTTAACTTGATATTTATTTTGTATATGAATTGCCTTGCCTTACACAACATCCAAAATGTGGAGAAGCAGTACATCTATGCAAGTTCACAGCAAGACAAACATTGAATGTCAAGAACTGCATTGCAAAGGACACAATACCAGGTGTACCCAAAGAACCTGCACATTAGAGCCAGGCTACCAACACTATAATCACATCTGCTTTTGTGTTAAGGTTATGGAGTAAGTCTTGGTGATTTAATTTCTCCTAGGATGCATGTACACCTGTGTTAGGACCAACACAAAAGTCTTATCAAGTTCATCACCATACCTGGGGCAATGGCCATAAACAACTTGAATTCATTTTTAGACTGGAAGCTTCATTTTTATGGAAGCAAACATATTTTGAGATTTTCATTAGAAAAAAAAGTATTTAGAATAATCAATGGGGGTGGTGATGCCTTAAGTTTTAGCTTTTTCTAGGTAGCCTCTTCAGGCATCAGTGGAGAAGGACAACTTTGCTTTTTGAATTGAAATATTACTCTCTTTCACCTCATCCACAGCCTAGTAGTTCAATTTTTGATTTGTTTTTATTTTAAACCTTTGAACTACCATAAACTTGTGGCAAAACAGGGAAAAATCAGGTTTTTTTAAAAGTTCATTTCCTTACTGAAGCTTTTGCACTGTTATTTGGTGGATTTAATTTAAAAACTTGTATCCCTCTCCACTGGATGGCAGAAAGCCGTTCACTTTAGTCGTCTCACTGCAAAATTGACAAGCATGCTGAAGAAAAAACATTAAGGGCTCAAGGCCTTTTTTTTTTAACTTTTCTTTTTTTAAACATGTCTGATTAGGCAATAACCAATTTTTATTCTGCATCCAAAAAATGACCAATAACCTACTGCAGCATGTGTTACAGTTGTGTGTTTTAAATCACAAACAGGAACCTAAATAAGCAAAAAATAAAATCATGTTTTGGAGATTGTAGGTTAGGCAAGAACGAGTGATGCCTTTCTCCCATGTTAACTGCAAGCATTAGTCACAAATTATCACTGCCCCTCTAATATATAAGCTATGTGCACTGAGAGTTCTTTGCAAGGGTCAGATCTATCCCCAAACCGTGCACTAAGCTGGACCTTTGCTTCCTGACTGAGGCAAACCCAGCAAAAAGAGCCAAGACTTACACACCCAAAAGCATCATGGATAAAACAACGCTTTTGCATCATGTATCTTAGCTGGCACAAATGTCTCTTGATAATTTTCAGCAATTATACCACAACTGACCTAAAGTATTATCAAGTAAGGCCTCAAATTTGTATTATCTGCTGTCCACAGGAAGAAGTTCAACCAAATACTGCCAAGGGCTCATAAGCCACAACCACTGTCCATCACAAAAAAGAACAGAAGTTACTCTGTGTATTAATGCTTTTTATTTACTGATCCCATTCTTCTTTAAAATGAACCAAAAAAACCCCAATACAACACAGAAACCTAAGCAGTAACTTTGGTTTCATTTACAGACACACAGTAGCCTTCAAACATCACAGTAAAAAAATCAGTACATTTTAAAACAACTAATCTTAACTGGAATTATTTGCCCTAAACCCTTCAGCATTCAATTGTTAACAAAGCTGCATGTCTTCCTACAGAGTATTTACGCAGTAGCACAGTCACAGATACAGCATGATTTTGACATTTACTGTAGTCCTGGAAAGGAAACAAGCCAAATGCATCCCTGGCACAGCTTTAATAATTTCAAAATTCATTTGCACAAAACTCTGGCTTATTATCTCAAAAACAGTAAGGAGCAATATTTTATCTGTTTTCTGAACTCCCATTTTTTACCTCCCAGAACATAACTTAGTACTTCAAAATAGGTCTTAAGTGGGACTCAAGTTATAGCTAAATCTCATACTAGAAAAAAGGGTAAATTTCACTCCTAGGGCACTGATGAGAAGATTCTCCTTCCCCATTAGCCAAAATATTTTTTCCAGACAGAAGCTTACAATATGACTATCTTTAACGCCCATGTAACAGACTCCTAAGGTCACCCCTTAAAAAAATTCTTTGATATTTCAATTTTCAAGTTCATCAGCAGCCTCCTCAGAAATGCCTGCATTCCTGACAGTCTAGTCTTCAGAATAACCCGGGAGCTGAGCCACCCACTTCACACCGACCTATACCCTTTCCAGGCAGTAGTCCTGGGAGCTGAAACTTACAGTATTTTGTAAATATCAGCTTGCCAAATTAGACTGTTGGTATTATCCACGGGGTTAATTTTGTAACCTTCTTTGTCTTTTACATCCCACATGCAAATTTCGGTGGGGGTGGTGATGAGGTGAGGACTAGAAAGGAAAAGAGAGGAGATATGGGACTATGTGGCAGCTTAATTTGAGGCACTTTAAAAGGCTTCTCTATCAGTCTATCTGAATCTCCAAAAATTACTTAAAAGGGAAAAAAAAAAAAAGGAGGAAAAAAAATGCACACCACCAGAGGGCTGCTGCCTGCAGGAAAATGAAACTGCTGCATTTTAACACTGCAGTAGAATTCCACCAGCTCCACGGAGGCATAAATAAAAGTGACCAAGTTATAAATCTTCTGTAACTAGAACACACAGCATCATACATAGTTTTACTCAGTGACATTTTGTTTGAGAGATCAGGGACAAATGCCCCTAAGGAAAGAAGCAACAAAAGTCAGCATAGCCATATATTGTCAAAATGGGAATATCAAAGCAATTTCTCCATTTTATTAGATAGTTAGAACAACTTTTTAAATGCAGCTACAGAAATTTCAGCAATTTTGATTATTGCCCTTCAATAACCAAAAGGACAAGCTATGGAAGACAAATACAGCATAAACAGATATCATCACCTGGCAGACCAGGCTGTATGGTCCAGTCTATCCTCAGGAGGTTAAAAAAAAAAATTTTTAAAAATCACTAGACCTAAATAGTAGGGTTATCCCAGGCCTTTTCATGATGCTTTTTATTTCTGATAAAGTTGTCTATGCTAGCTGGCTAACCCTGTCAGTCTCAAAAGGGAAGTCAAGGATTATCTTAATTTTACACCAGGGCATCATAAAAAAAATACAATTTTTTACTACTCTAAGGCTCCACCCAAAATCAGTGACTAAGCCTGTTAAGGCCAGTGAAGACTACATAGTTATTGTTTCTGAATAATCTGCCTTATAACTGCACAATGACACAAACAGATCCTGTATTGTACACATGTCTACTACTCTTGAAGCCAAGAAATGTCCCAGCTAAGACTCCGTAGCATTTTAGAGATCACAAGAGTACAAATAGTGACCCAACCCTTTGAGAAGTTCAGCACCTTCAATCCAAGGAACCTTGAGAGTACAGAATAATTTTGCACCAGAGAATTAGAACTCTAGAGGATCAAGCAGAAGGTTGGCATTTTGCATACACACACACACACACACACAAAAAAACAAAACCCCAAACCAACCCTGAAATGATGTCTCCCATACACAGAGTGTACAATGCATTATGTATAAAAACGCTCAGCTTATCCACATCTGACACATCATATTGATCTGTAGCTGATACAGAGTTTATCAAGAGACCAAAAGAAGGCACAACTGCGACAAGTAAATAATAAAGTAAATGATGGGGAACACAGGACTACGCAGGGCAACGTTCTTAGGTGCTCTGGCTCACTTCTCCAACCATCAGTGCCCTCTGTTCATTCCTCTTTGTGCCAGAAGAGAACAGCACTACCCACCAGGGCTAGAATTCCACCTGTGACTGCAAGTTACACATAGCCTTTGATCCAGATCCTTGGCCTTGCAACGTGTTCAATCCCCACCATTTCAATGAGAAGAAAAAGACCTAGAGCACACGAGTTTCTCCCCTCTGATGAACTCTTCAGAAATTTTCAGTAGAGCAGACACTTGAACAGTAAATATGATGTTAATTTTGCTATTCTAATCAAGGTTGCTATGAATTCTTGTGAAGCAGTCTGCAGCCCACCAGGTTCCACAGAGCCACAGGCACAAAAGCACTGAGGATAAATGAGAAATGGTGGAGCTAGAGAGGCTTTGCAGCCATAACTCATCTAATTCAGTGGTGATAAGAGAAATAGTGATGACAGCATTAAGGACACAGATCCAGAAACACTGCCTATTTTTGCAGCATTTTGTCTGAGCAGGACAAGGCACCTGGTAACAAAGACGGTGACTGTCCCAGTCATCCAGTCATGCTACTAGTCTGGTTGTTCCTTTTCCTAGCAAAGATGAAGTAATGATAAATGTAAGGACATTTTCTCCATCCTGAAACTTAATGCAGACTGGTTGGGTAATTTCAGTACAGGTATGTATGGAATACTAGAGAAGAATTACTACTAGAAGTATTAAAACATTTGCTTGCCTTAATTTGTGTGTTAGCTGAGCAGACAGACTTCTGCTTTAAGGATGAAATATAATCATTTGTAAAATGCTGGGCCTGTATTTTCAGTTTGAATTGAATTTGCTTACAGTATCATTCCACTTAGTGCTCTAATTTGCTTGATTATTCACTGCAGAGATGTATTCCTAGGCTGCTCTTAACTAGAACACTGCCAGAGGTCTGCCTCTGCTGCCATCAATGAGAAGCTTGCTCATGAGTCAAATTCCCCTCTCAGATAAACGTGAGGAAGGCCTTGAAGTCACTGAGACTGCACAGATGTAACTGAGTGGGGAATTTGCCTAAGTAATGTCTTCATCGCAATCAGGAAACAACCAGAAGTAAAAGAGATGTAATTTCATAAATATGAGCAATGAAATAAACCACAGACCCAGAAGAAAAGCAGCACGGGACAAAACCCAGAAACTCTAGGACAGACAGTTTTTTATTGATGATGATTACTGACTTTAATCAAGCTTTACTGATTTACAGGAGTGGGAAGTTTGGGGGGAAAAGGGTAGATTTAATTAGCTTCGAAGGCTAATGACAAACTTGAAGGCTGGTGCTCACAAAGTGTAAGGAATCTTAAAAGCTGTGCCACTCATAGCTGTGTCTTTACAAAAAAACAAATGCTTGCGTTTAATGAGGCGATAGTGCCTGCGCCATTGCCAAGTTCTAATATAATACTTGGCTTTGTCTTTGGTGACGATTCTGTACAGACAGGCATTGCAAACACACAAACGGCTCTCAGTCTTCCTCTCAGCTTTCTGCAGGAAAGGACTACTTCAAATACTGCCACTGTACCAAAATGGATACATGGAGGAAATGCAGAGAGAGCTCCCTTCTTCCCACACTCCCCAAGCACTGAGCTCAGCCTGCAAACAGAAATGATCAAGTTCAAGTCTCCATTGCCCTTGCTTTGCACTGCTCCAGCAGCAGCGAGTAGGCAGCAATCCAGCCTGCCAAGCTGTATGGGGATTCCCCCAGCATTAGGGAATCATAATGTGCCTTTAGCACCACCTTGTCCTTCTAACTTTGGTATAAGAATCTTAGCCAAGGTGAGGGCAATATCTGAAGAGCAGCTGTATTGCAGCGATCTCGATCTGCCACAGCAGCATGTCATGGCCCTCAAAACCAAGTGAAGATTACAGAAGCTGTGCTGTTTAGAACAGCTTTCCGTTAACATCATTTTTTAAAGGAAATAAAATTTAAATGTTCAGGCTGTCCACCTGCAATTCCCCCATAACATCAGAACCCATTATCAAGTTCCAACCAAGTCTGAAAGAGCAAGGGAAGTCTCTAAGATTCTACAAATTCAATGGAGAGTGCTGAATGTCTGTGGAAGAAAACCTAAGAGATTCAAACTATCACTCCCACTACGGAAAGCTCACTTGTGATTTATCCTTAATGTATTTCAAGAGAAAGAAAAAATATGGACAAGCAGCAGAGACAGCTCCAAATGAGTCACAAATATTGTCCTCACCTAGTCCAAGAGACAAGGGACAGAGAAAGAACAGGAGCAGCAGGGCAATATAGGGTACAAAACTGGAGAATACCAAGTTCCTTAGTTTTACACTTCACTGAGTAAGTTATGGTTTAGGATAACACAGAACAGTAGAAGAGTTGAGGCTGGAAGTGGTCTCTGGAGATCACCTGGATAACACCCTTGGACAAAGCACAGCCAACCAGAGTGGCTGCTCAAGGCTTTGTCTAGTCTGGATTTGAATAGTGCAAGGAAGAAGACTTCCTAACATCTCTAGGCAACCAGTGCCAGGTGCAACCCATTCTCACAGTGGAGGAGCTTCTTCCTATATTTAAATGGAACTTCCTATTCACACACAAGGCCTGTCTAGGATTAGTGCCTTAGCATGAAAGGGATTACATGCAGATAATGTAACACAAATTATCCTTCCCCTCAGTTCACAAGCTGGGCAAGACACATAAAATGTGGAAGAAAAAAAATACACCTAAGAAAAAATAATTGTCCAAGGACATACAGTGCATCAGTATTAATTTCCCGAAGACAAAGCATCTTGTATAAGTAGGAGACAAACATAAAAGTACCCTGTTTTTCAGTCTACCATGACCACACAGTTAAGGAAAAAAAAAAAAAAAATCTGACTATAATGTATGCTTATTTAGGTATGGGCTATGTCCTTGAGTATTTCTACCAGCTCTTCAAGCAGTAAACATGAACCTATTTAAATAGGGCCTAAACAATTAAGGGTCTCAGCCTCGGAACTGTAACATCCCCAGAAACTTTCTGAAGATACCTTCCTAGCATCTTAATTAATTTCCTCTAAGAGACTGCAGCTGTGGAAAGAACCAAATATCTGTCTAGTAGCCTCTAGTTTAGGATGACAATTCTTGGATCAGTTTCCATTTTGAAGAGGTAAGGTAACGCCAAACTTTAAAACAAAGATAAAAAACAAAACCCCAAAAGCAACCAAAAGAAAAACCAACCAACCAAAAAAACCCACAAAAATGCAAACCAAAAATATAGATGATGAGGACTTCAAAAAGAAAACCGTAGACCAAACCTGTACCTGCTGCCAGCAGGTTTTCTCAACATGACAGCCAAGCTACCCATCATTCAGAATCTGAAAATACGATGGGAGCTTTGTAATAGAATACTGGGAGAGATTAAGAGATTCCAGTATGGTAAAAATCTTAAACAGTCAAATGCATTCATTAATCTTAGGGACAGGTCACACTTACTAAAAGGCATTCACACAATTACTAAATGAAACTCACCCAGGGCAAATGGCTGGCATGATAAGTAACCCAATCCTCTGCTGGCAAACAATCAGCAAAAGACATCAGAAAATTTTTAGCATCCCACACCACAAAGACTTGGGATATGAAGTCTTATTTTCCCACTTAAACTTGTGCTTTAATGCAAATGCAACAAAACATTAGTCTTATCAAAGTCTTACACTAGATGAGCCCAGACTTCATCAGAGCATGACATTTATTTTTTAACAGAATTTTAAAAAAGGAAATTGCACATTTCCAGCTCATGCTTAGCTGCAAATACATTCTTGAAGGTTCCTCTTCTTCATAAATTATATTCCTGTAAGGCACACGAGCCAACACTATGAACCCAGGCTTTGGTGTGCCTCATCCTGGACCAAAGGAACAAAACAATCACTTTTCCAATAGGAGTATCTGTGTAGAAACCTAGTGTCTGCACTACTAGCCACACATAAAATAATTAAGAAAAAGAATGAAAGATAAAGAGCCAAGCAATTTCATCATCACTCTCTGCTGGGTCAGTATGAAGACCTGGCACATTCTCATTTGCAGCTGCTGCTCCACTTTGACAGACTGACACTTAATAGTTCTAAGAGTAGGCTTTAGACAAACAGTAAAAAATTAACGTATTTTTTGTCCAGTTCAGTTTGCCTCTTCCAGAAACCAGCTCCTCCATTACTTCTGTTGCAGTCAATAGTGCTTTTAATAGGTAGAATACAAGGGGAGTCAGTTTATGGCATTTAAAGCTGAACACACAGAGCAATGACACTGCAAAAACAGAGTGTGTTAATACATATGTAATGCATGCATTATTAAAAAATATATACATTACCACACTGATTTGTTTTCTCCCACATTAAGCATATATTGCAAAAGACAGCAAATCAAAACTGCAAAAGCCTCAGGATATAATGACAGCATGTTGTTTTCTAAGTAGAAGCAGAGAGCCAGAAGAGCACTTACTAAATGGATGCCTGAAAACAGTTTTCCTTTTTAGAAAAATTAAAGTTAAGTACTTCACTGGAAATATTATCATGCCTATAATTCCCACATAGTGTTGGAACATTAAAATGAGAAAGAAAAATAGATAGTACTTGCACCCCACCCTAAGCCACCTGACCATGATTTCTCTCCTCAGTATCCCCCTGCACCTACATTATCCCATTTGCTGTCAGTTGATTCACAGATCTCAGTGCAAAGTTTTCACCAGCAATAATCTCCTTTTGTCAGTGGCTGGCAAGTTATCTACTTTCTTCCAAACTCCTTAATTATAAAATCACGGATTATCAATGGGTAGATTAGTAGATAAAAAAATGAAAAGCAGCTTGTTATCTGTGGTGAGCTATACAAAGAACAGTCCCTTCCAGTCTAACCTTACCCCATCCCATATTAAAAATGTTCATGTGAAAAAACCAAAAATTTAAAAAGCATTCCCCAAAGTACGTACAACAAAAGTCTAAAAGCCATAAACTGCCTAGCACAGCCATGGGGTGCAGAACAGCAAGCTTGGCCATTAGAACTCCACGAAAGAGTTATTTAGGGCAGCTTTAGGGCTACTTTGTATCAGCTGGCCTGATATGTCTCTGTGGCCTTCAGGAAATAATAATAATCTCCTCAAAATAAAACCAAGAGCACTAACAATTCAAGGGAAGTGTCCTGCTCTACCACCTCCCTCACTGAGCACGCATCAGACACCTGCACCAGCCTGGAGGTTACTCTGCCCTCTAGGAAGGCAACAGTACCACTAGCAAGAACGTGTACCTGGATTTGCTTAAACGCTCACCATCATTTACCTTCTTTGTCCATATTGCTTTCTGTCCTTAGTCTCATGACACACTTGCATTTTATAGCCTTTAAAAAGTTTATCCCAAGGTCATTGCAAAAGAAAGAGTGCATTCCTGTTTATACAGCCCACAGGACAACTGCACCCTCATTGGCATCTCTGCCACAAATGACACATCCAAGAACAAAATGCTTGCAGCTACATCAATAGCCAGTAATGCACTTCTATGAAAGGAACCAAAACAAATTCTGCTGTTCCACCTAAACTCCACTCAAACCTAACTTTCAAAAGCTATGAGGCAATGAAAAAAATCTTCTGGGTAATCTTTTTAGTGTGGTTTTTAACTTATTTTTATTAGTAATGTTTCTAGTCTGTAAATATAATTAATTCATAAAAATTTTATATCCCTATTCAAAATTAAATGTAGAATAAGTAAAATGAAAGTGGATGAACAATATTAATATGCTCTAAAAGTAGTCATTTTAAATCAAGTTTAATTTGGTCACAACTCCGTACCTTTTAAAAAGACTTTCTGGAAAACTTACATCTACCAAGCATGGATGCTCATAGGAATCATGTCCAAACTGTCCAGGAAAACTGAATTTTTGGTTTGAACTTGCAAACATCTGTGTTGGAAGTGCTTGCACAATGATCCAAGCAGAATGCAATTCTCCTATGGAATATACACAACAGACTACATTCAAGAGTACAGTTCAAAACTTAGAATACTGCATAAGTGCAAACAATCCATAAGTGAGGTAAAGACAGTTGGGTAACGGAGATATAAATAGCTGTTTGCCAGAAAATCTGAAACAAATAAGGATTTAAAGGAAATCACTCTGCATTTACAGACACTGCAGTTGAAGATGTTTCAAGTTCATTAAGAACACTATTTACAACAAATTATTCATGTTATTCTACAGATCATTATGGCTGTTTTGTAGAAAAACATAATGTTTATGCATGAACTGGAAATGGAACAATCTCCTCATATTCCATAAGCAGAATGAACAGAATTATTGACTAGGATTGCTAAACATCTTGGGCTTGTTTAAAAAAAAAACAACCAGAAAATTTCTTTGGGATATTTCTTAATAGGACAATCCACAACAAACAAAAAAAAAAAAAATCCACCCTCATCTATTTATCCCAGTCTTGATGATCCCTCTACTGAATTCAGCTCAACTTCAAATATGGACTGACTTCACAAGGGCAAATTACAGTATCTTAGCATTTGAAGAGGACCACTACTTGAGCATTCATTTATGTCTCTGCCTTTACTGTACCTTTATGGAAATCTACATCCAGGCTTCCACCTCATCTTATTGTGACTGTTCTCCTATGTGCATAGCACAGTCCTCATGCAATGCCTTTTACTTCAGAAGATATTACTTCCAAACTTCTCATTTCCTTTCAATTTTTTCTGAAAGCAGGAATTCTTCCACCACCTGCATTTGTTCCATATTAACCACCTGCTAATTTTTAGATGTGTACCACATTTATTATTGCCATTGCAATTACGGTTTAACTCGCTAAAGCGCACAGTATTAAAGATTCCCAAAATGTAATGTATGGAGTAAACTTATGGTATACTGAAAAACATTGCAATGTTGCAGAGTCCAAAGCATACACTGGCTGCTCCACTCAGTTTACAAAAGGAATTGTAAGAACCTACCTAAAACACTACACTTGGTTCTTCTCATAGAATCACAGATTTTCTAGAGATCAAAAGAATTCCTCTCAAGATGTAAATTTTAACAAGAAGATTTTTTCCTTTCTTCAACCTCTCTCCTCACCCTAATGCAGTCCTTCTCGCTGTGGCAGAACAAAATGACATTAGAACAATGACAAAAAGTAGGAAAGTGCTTGAACAGTGCAAGAACCCTATTTGTGAAATCAGTGCTTCCACAGTTCCCGCTAGCATCTGAAATGTAAGTATATAGTCATAGAGTCCTACTCATTTGACAGTATCCAAATTTTAACAACTCTTGGGTGAGAAAGCTTACTGTGCTTTACAAAGAAAAACAATAATTCAGAGCTTTCTGCTGTTTCCACAAGTTCATAATAATTGTGCTACTGATATTGAGGTAGAAGACTAATAGCATGCCCTACAAAGTTTTCAGAAGGATGGAAGTTAAAAATCATTTTAACTGTGTTTAGCAAACAGGAATTTGCTAATTCAAACAATAAACAAAACAAAACAACTAAAAGGAGTGGAAGTCATAAAAGGGATAGCTGAACTTTCCAGTTCAGACAAGTAGCAGGGTAATACTAGTTTACTTCAGTCAGCAAAGCAGGCAAACAGTACTTTTGAAAAGTGAAAGGTATATAAAGCTGAGAAAGACACTATCTCTCAAAACTCATAACCATTACATGTGAGTCATTATGACATAACCTTTCTTGGGAAAATTTCATTCTTAAGACCCCGACTACCTACAGTATTGCTTGCAGTATTTACTTCTGTGATTACAAATTCAACACCTAATTCTTCACAGAATATCATGAGGAAGAGTATGGGTTCATACTGCTTTGAAATAAACTTTGATAAGGAAAGCAAAGTATACATATGAAAATATTATTAGGATATATACTGGTTTGTTGTTTGCTTGTGTGTTTAAAAAGGCCATGAGGAAAACTGCAATGATTTACACCTCTTACAATGATATATTCATCTAGATAGCTAAATGGAAGAAAGCTGTACTCCTCAGATTATCACTAAATCCAATATGCTGTCTTAGAAAAAAATTATAGCAGTATGAATGAAGAGGATATACTTTGTTTAGCCTACTTACCTAAGGCTTCTGAGATCACATTGACTACCAAAAATTCCTTGAATAGAGCTGAAGTTTTCAACCAAATTTGACAGAGACAAATAAAAAAATTAACAAATTTCAGTTTCTGCCAGTGTCATGGAAACAGATGGGTAAGGCTGTGAAGAAATGTCCTGTTTAAGCTCTCACTGAATAAAAGGCTATTAAATTCTCTAAGACCCAAATTTAATTATTTCTGTTCTTACATAACCCAACAGCACCCTGCTGAACACCTCACTTATGGCTCATATATAATGAACATGTTATACACCAAAATAGCTGTAAGATATATGGGATGCAATGCAGAAAAGGGAACCCCTACACTTTTTGTGAAGGTCAAAGCGCCATGAGTTTCAAGCACGACTCTTTGTACCAGGCTTAAAACAGAATAAAAGGAACATAACAAACTGAATAAGCAACATTAAACTTCCCATGAAGTTTACCTCAATGCAAATAGAGTAACTCCCACTTAGAACCAATGCCTTATTCCTTGTAGACAAATCAGCATTTTAGAAATTTCAACTAGACACTGAATTGGTGCTACAGCAAACAATGATGCCAAAGCCTATACAGTGACTGTCAAATGAAAATACAAGAAAACCCTCCAAAATGCTAAAGACCTTCACAAGAAATACTTCAGTTCCTCATCTTTGCACTCATTAATAAATATTCAGTACAGTCAGTCTGAATTACTGTTAAGAGTTTCAAGGGTGAAACAGGTGCTAATGAGGCCAAAAGAAACACAAGAACAGAGATAACCGTGGAATAAAAAAAAAATAGAACAAGGAATACACAGGAAGCTGGTTTCATGTAAAATTAGTAGCAAATGAAGAAAACCTGTACCTAAAGCTGTAACATTGGTTCATGATTGGGTGTGACTGGGCCTTCTCAAGGCACACTGTTTCCGTGTGTGTTACTGTAACAGGACACACATCCCTTCCTCACTACTGTTAATTACAATGAAAACCTCCTATAATTAACTGTAAAAGAATGTACCAATGGAACTGAGATAAACCAGCCTTTCCTCACACACCCATATATATATATATACACAGCAAGGATTTTTTTACACTGGCAGTTCTGTAGAATAATTTTTTGAGTACAACAATCAAGATTCTGATGCCTCTCATATTCTTGCAAGATCATTTACATAGAGATTCCATAAGCTGTTCCGGCAGATGACGTCAAGAAGAGGTGCTCTAAATTCAACCTATTACAAAAGCAAACCATCTTGCTACGGTACTCAAATGATATGTTAAATCCATATGTTGCATTATTAAAAATAATTTTTGTCCCTCTATCATTCCCACTAGCAGCAAAGACCTAAGCCCAACCATTTTTCAGCACTGCCCCATGCAGCCCCCTCCCAGCTTCTCTGCCTGAGAGGCCCTAATCCTCTCTTTGTGGCATCGGTCACCCTCAGCAAGCATGACGCACCGGCTCAGAAGGCTGCTCAGGACAAATTTTGCATATCTGATCAATCAACACTTTCAGTTGTTACCCACCAATTTGAACAGAAGGCTTTTCCCTGTCTGTTTTGCCCACCCACAGCCAGATGTCACCAGGTCCCACTAATGTCCCAGATAGCACAACCGGACCTCTCTGCAGGGACCAGTAGGTTGCTGGCTGCTGGTAAACACTTTTTTTCAGCTTTTAAGGTGGCAATCAGCATGAGCTTCACAGAGAGAAAGCCAAAGAAAGTTTTACCTACCATTAAGTTCTCCCTCCATGGCATCCTCTCTAAGTCTGCTCTGAACTATGAATGAACCCTCACTCCTCCCCAAAACCCCTTCTTCTGATGTCAGTAAAAGCAGGTAAGAGTGATTAATACATTTGTATAACACCCATGTATCTGGGAGCAAAGCTTGACCTGCCTATATAAAATAACTTTATAGAGTCAATAATTTTTTATTCCAAATAAAAGTGATGGATATGAAGATCACTGCAAAATGGACAGGACTTTGCAACAAAACTTACACTTCTTTCTATTAATCATTTCATTTTGCCAGATTTTTCTTCTCATTCTTCCTCATCCCCTTGGAAAAAAAAAAATTCCAAAACATTACCTCCTAATCTTCCAAGCTTCAAAGTCAAGCTCTAAATGAATGATTACAATCACAACTTCCTTCATCTGTAAGCCACTGCAACCCAAATGCTAAGATACACAATATACTATGGTGAATCAGGCCCTCTTACTGCACTGCTTGTCCTCTCCCTAAAATGCTGCAGGCTGCCTGCTTACCCACCAAAACAAGCAGGATGAGGATGAGCTACATGCCACACACTGGTTATGCCATTCTGCATGCTCCCAAATGTGATTAGCACAGAAAATGCGAGAAGACCAGAAGGCATCTCTCCATATTTAGCCATGTATGTTTAATACTGAGTTAGATTTCACCTCAGTGCATTATTCCATTAATCAAGGGCGGGTATAAAAAGAGAGACACAGACGGACATCAGCTACTTTCAAAATCTCTCTTCCTCCTTCCCCCACCTCCAGCTTTATGACACCATGTATTGTGCATTTCATGTGCATTCATGTGTGCAAACAGCAAAGACTTATCTATAAAGATCAGTTATATGGTAAAACTGCGAAAGGAAACTTTCACCCTTGTCCAGCTGGTTGAATAACTGCAGAGGCCAACAGCAGCAAGCCTCTAAATACATCCTGTTCTTCTCTCTCCACCCCCACGTCTCTAATCACTTAGGAGGAAGATAGGAAGATTAGCAGAGAGGAAAAAAACATAACCAAAGCTGCAGATAACCCTTTAGGACCATAACGTCAGGCTATAAGAACATGGAGCAAAAGGTTAATGCAGCTGTATTTTCAGGAATCTCAGGCACAATTGCATTTAAAGGGGAGGGAGGGGTACTGAGAAGGTGAGAGAGAGAGAAAAAAGGAAATGGTGATGAAGACAAAAATGAATTTGTCATCTACAGACGGCTCTTTGATCACCTGGAGTATTCAGGAAAGGATTATCAGCAGAAATAGGGCAGTTTTATTAACATTATACCATAATTTTTCTTGTAGGATATTTTCATTACCATCATCAGAACAGATTTTAGTAAGAACACATCTGCAGAAGACCCACTGAGCTATGCAAAGGATAAAGGTGGTAACCAAAACAGTGACAGAGAACTACCTATATCAGCTGATATACTGAAGAGATTGGAAAAAAAAAAAAAAAAGAAATATAAATAAAAGTCACTTCCACTAGAAGACAATGTCATCTTCATCCAAGTCTCTGAACGGTTGCTATGGGGTTGTGAAGAGGAGGGGAAGGATGGGGGGGAGGTTATAATCAATCATCTCAGAAGAGCATTGCTTCTTACAGAGAAAGATCTGGATTTTGACTGTGTCCCTAAGAAAATTGCGGACTGCAGAGCTGCTGCCACGCAGGGCAGTGAGGAAGCAGGCAGAGCAGAGGCAGCAGCTGGGGATGGAAACGCCTATTAAATCCTTTAGACAACAGATGGGCAAAGCTCGGCTGGGTTATAAAAAAAAAATACACCACAATGCATCATGTTTTATTGTCCCACCATAATGAACAACACTTAACACCCACATGCCCAAAGAAGCCCCCGATGGCTGATCTTACCCCTTCCCTAAATTATAATCTCAAGTCTCAATCCACTTTTGGGGGGGATCCCAACCCAATGTATTTGCCAGATGCCATTGCTTATTGCACCTGTTACTAAAAATAAAATATTTTAAGAAGGAAGACGTTTCGGCTTATTTTTAAGTGTTTTTCTTCCAATTAATACTCCCCTACCCTTGAAGTGAATATGCTATCCAAGCAACAACAGTAAGTCCAGATCTTGAATGCATTTAGGGGATCTAATTATGTCATGTAGGGCAGAAGCACCTGCTCTCTGCTAATTCCCTCCACTCGCTTTCCTCTTTTTAATATTTCTTACCATTGTTCCATTCAGGAAAATCTGCTGGGGGCAAGTTTCATAAACAAGCCTTAAGAAAAATAATTAAATAACCTCCCTTCCCCCCTCCCAACCCCTCCTACAAAAACACAGCATAACCAGAATGAATTCTGCTGCCGATCCTCTATTTTTCTTTTATTTTAGATCCTACCCACAAAAACCACCAGCACATCCATCCATATTTGCTAAATACCCACAGCAGTCAGTGCCAGAGACATACTGTACATATTTCCACCAACCCCCCCCAACTGCACCTTAAGGACTACACCCTTTTCAATCATGATGTCATGAAATACTGCTGGTGACTCCCCCACTACCACCACCACCACCTCCTCGGTACTACAGGCTGTGAACCTTTAATCTCAATATAATTTGATTAAAAAGAAAAATGCTCCTAAGTAGGGCAGTGAAGAAACGGATGTGAAAATTCACTACCAGCAGATCATCTATTTTTTCCTCTGCATGCACTCTGGCTGTCATCAGAACAACACCCATTAGCAGGAGTAATGAATATAAAGCATCCTGGGCTTTTTTTCTTTTTCTTTTCTTTTTTTTTTTTTTAAGGAGAAAAGAAAAAAAGGAAGAAAATAAGGAATTAAAATGAAAACTAAAAATAAATAAAGGCCAAAATCCCCTATGAATATTATCTTCACTGAAACAGCAAATGGGAAAACCTGAACCCTCGAACACCCCATCCCCAACACCTCACCGGCTGCTACAGCACCTTCCCTCTAGGACCGGTGCTGCTGCAAAAGAACCAACCTGTCTGTCCTTTTCCTAGGGTTTTCTCCAAACGATAGGGTCCAACATATTGTGCATGTTGAGCTCCGCTGCCTTCTTTCCCTGTTGATGTCATTTCTACCTGGATCTGTAATTCTGCAATGTGTATGTGCTGATGAGCTGGAATTTCTCTCTCTGCAGCTCTTTAAATTCCCACTTTGCAGCTGTGCAAGCAAAGCACTCTTTTTCTTTGCTTTAGTCCCCTTGGTTGCAGATTTTCGTCTTCCTCCTCTTTCTTTCCTCTCTCTCTCACGTGCTTGTTTTCTCGCTGGGTCTGCTTGGGACGCTGAAAGACGAAGGAGTTGTTTTAGTGTTCAAAGAGGGGGATCTACGATCCAAGCCCGAGGAGCATGATGCTGGTGATCCGAGCTCCGCACGCCTTGTTCTCTCTAGGAGCTGTTCAAGGGAGAGCCAGAGCTGGAGCAGCGGAAGAGCCGGGGCCGCAGCCGTGAATGGCATTAAAAGCAGCCAATCCCCTCGCCTCCCACCTTCTTCTCCCCTCCTCCTTCCACTACCTTTTCTTTTCCATCAGCAGCAGTTGCTGCCTCTGCCTGCTACAGAGCATCATGACCAATGGCAGCAGAAAACACCTAAGTTCATCAGCCTATTGATAAGGCACAATTAAATAAAATTTTAAATGTATATTAATTTAAGACCCAAACATACACTTCTTTTTTTTTTTTTTCTCTTTTTTTTAACCTCTGAATTCTACTCCACTATGCAGCTGCAGTTCCAGATTATTAAAGAAAAGGCAAGATTGTGCCAGGAAATAGGAAAGGGGAGAAAAAGCTACTTGTCAAAATGAGCTTTGGAAATTATTTGTTTCTGTTTGAGGCTGCTGGACCTGTATCTCCTGGGGGTTTTACCCTTTAAAGAAAACCTTGGGGAAAGAGGGGGGTTGTGGGGGAGAAGAGAAAAATAACAGACACAATCCTGTAACCACTGAACTCAGTGACAGACTTGCTTTTGAATTGGATGGGAACAAAAAAACTTCGGGTCCTTAGATGAACAGATGAAAAACTGAATGGCCACTCTCTTAATTAAAATTGCAACCGAAAATCCAGGGATTAGATGGTAATGGGAACAGATTGCCTGATCCACAGGCACTGTACTAGCAGTGTAAGAAAACTTTCACTGTTTTTTGTCCAAGTATGGCTGTGTTTAACCTTCAGAGATTAGGGAGCTGGACAAAAGAAGGGATTCTGCAGATACTTCAAGTTCAACAGAAGCCTATGTACTTTCTGGATTCAGGACCATACAACAGTTTCAGCCAGTTTCCAGGGATATCAAACTGAAGCTGTTCCCACACACAGGTTCCATTTTTACCTTCTCTTCCCTACTTCTGACAAAAAACTGGTCAAGATACTGCTATTCAAATTCCAACTGAGACACAGACAGAGAAAGAATTCTTGATTCAGGGAAGGTAGCCTTGACAAGCCTGTAAAGAGAGTAAAGAGAGGGCAAAACTTTTAGCCTTATCATCAAGCCTTATCATTATCTGTTGCTCACTGAAAGAAGACTACTTCAGGTTTGTTTATTTGGGTTTTTTTGAAGAGGGAAATTTACCTTTTTTAAACATCTATATCCAGAAACAACAGATGCTCTTGTAAATTGGAATAAAACTAGAAATTGGCTGTCTACCTGTACTACAGACAACATGACTATCCAAAGGATTGCAGAGGAGTTAGTAAGATGGGAGAAGGAGGGAGGAAATCAGGCTTAAACAATTCCCAGATTTCTTCAGGAAACAAAACCCTTACACTTGCTTTGGAAAAAAACCAACCCTGCTTTGCCCTTTATTGTTCACCTTTACTCACTTCCAGACTGTGTCAGTGCAGCAACCTGTAAGCAAACTCCAAAACACCATCCCCATTCCTCAGCTTCGCCCCCCACCCACCCTGTGTGACCACCCACAGAGACTCCTTCCCTGCCATGCACTGCTTCCGTGTCTTTCCAATGGCAACCTCTGCCCCCTCCAACCCTCCAGGTGTTTACTTTGCCCTTACTACTCAACTCAACTCCAAATTGCCATTTCTCTAGGCTCCCCAGACCTCTCCTTGTCCTCTGCTCCCCTTTCATGCTCGCCGCCTCACGCATTCTCCCCTCAGAGCACCTGTGCATCACCTCACGCACCTGAGCCCGCAGCCCCTCACCAGGGAGGGAGGGAAGAAAGCTGGGGAAAACACCACCAACAACCAGGGTGGCACGTCCCCATGCTGTGTCCACTCCCCTCTGCCCTGCAGCCCCTGGCAGAGCCACCAGAGCAGAGGAAGGGACCAGAGAGGAGGCCCTGCTGGCAGTCACAGCGACATGGCGGCTTTTCCTGCCCAGAGCAGTGAGTGGGGTGTCAGGGGCAGGGGGGCAGCTCTGTGGAGCATCCCTGTGGGGAGGCGCAGGGTACATGGGTTACTGGGAGGCTGACAGGCCTACAAGACCTGTCCCATGGCCGAGGGGTGAGGCACCACCTGCCCTTGGTACAAAGTAAATCTGCCCCAGGTGTGGCGCAGGACTCAGACTTTGCACCACTGACAGAGCTGAGGGCTCAAAAACCCAGCCAGGCACCAGGATGGCCCAGAGGCATCAGGATGGATTCAGCAGGGCAGTCTGGTCCATCTTGCGACACAGTTGAAAAAATGTCTCTGAAACTTGAGGCATACACCACCTCCCTCAGAAGATCTCCTTTCCCTATGGCTTATGAGCCATGACGGGACCGTTCCAGGTGAGGCATCATGTGGGAGAAGCACTGTCCCTGATGGGCTCTCAGCTACAGAAATCAAATGCTGGGGGCAATCTAAATGTATCATGGTTTCTTATGTTTCACTCTTCTCTAAATGTCTGCCCCCCCCCCACTGTCAAAAATTCCCAACTTTTGACACTTGTAAGTGACAATGCTGAATTATGGCAATCTGTGCATAGCTTGCAGAAAAAGGAAAATATTGTTTATTTGTATAAATTAGGTATCCTTTTTTTTAATAATGCAGGGTGTGAGTATCACCATAGATCAAAATCTTTTTTAATTCCGAGATTTGTATCTTAAAAGGTATTTAATATGAGATGACGATGTCTGTATGTAGATGAACCATTTATGGGTCATGTTATTAATAGAAAGATGGGAAATCAGACAATATTGTCCTTCCAAGTCCAAACTTGTGTATTTCACATTTGTTTCTAGTGGGCATTGAGGAAAGTGGGTTAAGAGACATGGATGTTACAAATACCCACCTTCTGCCACAAAATATGTGTCAGTGACATGGCTGGAATAAGGTCAGAAACTTAGTGAAGTTCATATGATCCTGACCAGAAGATAAAACAACAAAAACAAACACACGTGCACAACCCTGCCCCCTTCTTCTCCCCCCTCCCCCACCCCCAAAAAAAACCCTCCCATATCTTTTTGGTCTTGTTTAGTTATGTTATTTTGATTCCGTTGGAATATCCTTCTGTATAGCCTATTGCAAAAATTTCAACCTTTTGTCCTAAACTCTTTTAGGAAAAATGCTTGGACATTTCTTGATTACTGAATAATCAAATGTTTTGGGTTTGTTTTTTTTTTTTTTAATTTTATGTATTTGTGCATATGGAGCCAAATCCCATTTATCTGTACCCCTTTGATCTGAAACTCAGTCCTTTGAATCTAGGTTATGTCCCCCTGGTGTGAATTACTTATACAATAACTCCCTCAATTATTTGAAGTCCTGTTTATCCAAATGTTTTGATGTTCCAAAAGTATTTTGAATAAACAGGACTCTGCTGTCATTGGATATATCAGATATCTTTGGGCATGCATATGGGATGATTTCCCCTGACCTTATTCTGTATAATCTTGTGCTTAAATGAACAAGCGGTGTAAACTTAAGTGTATAGTTGGCATATTGACATAATCTTTGGTTCTTGTACTCTTTTCTCCGTTATTTTTCTTTTGTTATTCTCATTTAAGGACTAAATTTCTCTTAGGAAGGACTCAACACTGATCCCAGCAAAAATTTTACTGGAGTATGGAGTGAACAAAAAAGAAATTATTTAGAATTTTGCTGTTTCATCATACTTCTGGAAAAAAAGCAGAGCAAAGGATTGGCTTTTTTTTTTTTTTTTTTGCATTTTTTACCCACTCCCATTAACATTAGCTTGTGTTTAATGAAAGTCTTTATGATCATTTGTTTTCTTAGGTGCTTGCCATTGCCTTTCCTCTTATTCCCATGAAAATCTTAAGGGTCAAGATGGATCATGAGATGATGAAAAAAACTACAGGAAAAAACAAGTCCATGAAGAAGTTTTGTTTTAATGTTTTTCATTTGTTAAGTTGAATATATATGTGAAGTTAGTACTAAAAAAGAAAGAAGTGTAATGCTTCCAAGAAAAGTCACCAATAAAGTTGTGTAATAAGCATGGAATAATAAATCAGTAGTCTTCTTGTAGTAAGAAGACTTTAGATCAGCTAGGACTTTGTCTCCAATTAGCATAACCTAGTAGCTAATGGTTATGATAAGGACATAATAAAGTTAAAGACGACAAAAGTATTCAACATTTGCAATGTCAGGATCCTTTATCATATCCTGATTTGTGTGTTCCATCCACATATGTATGGACATATGACAGCCCTTTGAGAAGTGGTGTAGGGATTTAGATATTTTGAGAATTAACCTCATTGTATAGATATTTCGTAAGAAACTCACCCAGGTGTTTGAGGGACATTTAGTCATCAAAACTGTTGACAAACTGATAATACTTTTATTGAGGATATTTATATCAATCTGCAACATCTCCAAACAGATGTTAACAGTCTGAAATTGAAAATTTTTCTCCTTTGCATTAGGTATCTGCTGTCTTTGTAAGAAGCCAAGGAAGACTGCAAGAAAAGAAAGGACTGGATTTCAGTAAGTGGTGGTATTTTGAATTCTTAGAACACACTCAGAGTTCAGACACTTTTCTTACTATAGCAAGTGTTGAGGAACTTAATTAGTTAATATCAGTTGCTGGAAGGCAGTGCTTCCATACAGACTCCCACTGTGGCAGCTCCTAAAAACTGGTCTATATTGCTCAGCAAAGCTATACCATGACAGTAGTTAGGCAGACTCTGGAGATTTTGCTGTTGTTGCCATTATTACTATTGTTAATAATAATTTAGCTAGTATTATTAGGATTCTTGGCGTTCTACATATTCCAGTACATAATTTTTAATACTCAGCCAGAAAAAAATGAACTGTTAGCTTATTATCTACATATCATCATTGTTTCAAGCTGAATTAAGGTAAAGGCTTATAAAATGTTTAATAACAAAATAGATAACTGCTTTCACAGTATCATTTCCTCTGGACCGAGGACTCTCTTTATTCCTTTGGAAATATTACTGTCATTTTCTCAAGCCTGCTGCTGTCATTACCTGTGCCTCACAGAATTTTTAAACTATTAAGAAACAAAAAGCTATTTCCAGCTTTATATAGCAATGTGAAAACCTCTGTTATGAAGTTTTTTTTTTCCTTACACTGAGCTTTGTGTTTCCTAATAATATGAATATGCAGGAACATTCACTTAGTTCACTAAGTGGAGCTGTGACTGGGTCTTGACAGAAATCAAACTTGAAAGCAATCAGACACTTTAGCATGAGGATGGGTCTGTGGTAACTGACCTGTCTTTGAGGTACAAGAGACCAAAAGAATGTCTGTCTTCAGCTGTCAGAGCAAGTCTCTACCTACCCTAATACTGTGTCTCCAGTGATGCCTGTAAGTACAAACATAAGGAAGAAAACGTCCAAGGCAAGTGTATGTGATTCTTGCCTGCAGTACTCTCTCAGGATCCAATTGTTTTCAGCTCAGGGACTTTCTGAGCCAGATGTTGTTTCTGTGTGTGCCTCAACAGATTTTTTTTTCCCGTGAGCTTGTTTTTGTCTTCCCTTAAAATCTTGACACCATGACAGATGGCCAGATATCTCTTCAGATTATGTGCATGCTTCTCAGAAGACAGTGAATCCTTGAGACAAGTAACATCCATTGATCAATGCT
This sequence comes from Ploceus nigricollis, assembly GCA_013399945.1. Taxonomy (NCBI): domain Eukaryota; kingdom Metazoa; phylum Chordata; class Aves; order Passeriformes; family Ploceidae; genus Ploceus; species Ploceus nigricollis. Next base: position 981,121 of record VXBC01012909.1, read on the forward strand.
CAAGAACCTCAAAAACGAAAGAAAGAAAATTATGTGTGAGGCACCATTCTTGAAATCCTGCAGCTGTATGGAGCAATTCCAGCTGCTCAGGAAGCCTAGAAACAGCAGAGCTGAGAGTTCAGAGCAGTTGGTGTTTAAGATGTAGAAAACAGGTATGTGAAAACAGAAACACAATTTCTGCCTGTGTTTCTCCTGGTGTTAGAACAATTCCATCCATTCAGTTTTTGCCACAAAATGCGTGTGCACCCTGATCAGTGACTGATGATCTTTATGATGATATCATACAGAGGTGACTGTAAAGTACATGTTAGCAGGTATCATGGATGTTTAATGGGCACTTTAACAACATGCACTGAAGTCGTATGATGTCAAATACACTGAACAAAGCAAATTCTCTAGATTTTACCACAAGTGGTTCAATGAAATATTCAGTCAACATCCTAGAAAACTCCCATATTTCTCTGCTGTGATTTCAAGTAGGTTAAAAAATATTGATCAGGATGAACAAGGAAAAATATTAATTGTCTAGACCACAGAGTCAGTCTGCCCAGTAGCTGGCAGCCAGGTCCCAAATCTTGCAGTTGCTGGCACCTGCTCACACAAGCCAGTGAGTCTGACCCCCCTGCTCCCCACTGTCTCCCCTTGGTAGAGATTCAGGGATGCTCTCACACCTGGCGCTGACCTTTAGAGACCCCCTCACCCAACTTGCTCCCAGATCACTTCCCTACTCACCATCTGGTTTGGCTTGATCTGTGCAATGGATCACACCCACTCACACACCCACACTTGATCAGTCACTGCACCACAGACACACAGGCCCTCCAGCCTGTGGTCTGCCTCCAGCTGCTGAGTTCACACCCCCATGCACACGTGTGCACAGACACCCAGCAAAAAATTAGAAAATAGTTTAATAAGAACACAGGTCAGACTGCACTGATCAGGCACAGAGCATAACCAGACAGGTATTATGACTAGCCAAGTGTGGTAACTCACCTTATGATTTGCTTACCCCTCTATTTTCTCACTCCTGTCCTTCCCCAAGTCACCTAACCTACCCCCTTTCCCCACATTTGGCTCCACCCATAAACATCCCATAATTAGTCCTGTTCAATCTGGAACTGCTTTTCCCTTATACCCCATAACATGTCCCACTCCTCAGCAGTGAGCCCCTAAGTCCGAGAGCTGACTGGAGAGTGCTTGGTTTGTGTTCCTGCCAGCCCTTGTGCCCCTGTGCTCATCCAGATGTGCTGATGGCCCCTGGCCTGGGGATAGGGCAGCAGGGTCTTATTCAGGCACCTCACTCCTCTTATGGTCTCTCTGATCTCCTTCATAGGATTTTGTCACATGATATTTTGTATGTTATGCTGTTGGATAAATTGTCTTCTAACTACATGAGGCACTTGGTTTCTTGGTTGCAATAGCCTGCCATTCCTTCTGCAGGGAGAATTACAGATATGACCCTCAGTCAGGAATGGTCATCTGGAGTTGTGCTGTGTCCCTTGGAAGATAAGGCATACCTGGCATTTGACACATAGTGGGAAATAAAGTTTGCAGATTTGTAGTGATTTAGCCCCCATTGGGAATTTAAGAAGAGGAAATCCAGCCCTAAATTCTCACAAAATGCTGGAAGGAAAAGTTAAAGACAGGCCAGCAATGATGGCAATGGCAAAATGGTAAAAGATCCCTCTCTCCATAAAAATACACTATTCCAGCTTATTTGGTAAAAGATGAGCAAAGAGATTGATGAGGTGAAAAAGTAGGACTTTGTTCTTTGCATTCACATCAGTCTCCCAGAAAATAAAAGGCATTACTTGAAAACAATCAAAAAGAGTGCCAAGATAAGCAGTAGGCAAATAGAACAAAGGAGCCAAGAACCTCAGGCCACTATGCACCAGTGAACAGAACTGATCCATTCATCAAATTGCTACATATAACAGTGGCAAGTGCAAAAGATAAGCTTTTAAGAAAGATAGATCACATGAGGTTGTTGCTAACTTAGGACAGGAGTTGGAATGAAGGCTGCAAGGCAGGTGTAGGTTAGCAACAGCCAACATTCCTGACAGCAGAACCAAGGATAAAGCACTAGAAGGGTTTTATCTGATGAAAGGAAGTGAAGAAGTGAAGAACAATTTAAGGGGTCAAAGGATATTGTTCATCAAAAGAAAAGGAGCTACAGGATTTTTCCTCTGCCAGTTGCACAGGCAAGAAGGGAGAGGCTGTTCTGAAGATTTGCATGCTGAGGTCTCAGAACTGCTGAGAATGGTTGCTTATACTGGGCAAAATACTGATTTCATATCACAAAGGAAAACCAATATAATTTCCCTTAAAATGTATTTCTTAACTGCACCAATACTTTGTTCATTAAAAAAAAAAAAAAACCAAAAACCAAAACAAAACACAAAAACCCCCAAAAAACAAACAAAGAAAGAAATCAACACCAAAACCAACAAAAAAACCCCCCAAAAAAGTAACAAAAGCCATACACTGAAATAGTAACATCTCCCTAAATTTCTTCAGAGCCTTTCACATGGGCCAAAACACATTCAGACTGGGAGGACTGGCTACTGTATGCAACAGTTATTAGATATTAGAAAATGTTACTAGATACTAGAACAATATTTAGACAATTGAGCTGTGCTAATGCTAGTAAGGTAAAAGTACAATTCTTATTCATCAAAAACTGAATAAAACAGCTCCATAGCCCATGCAGTTTTTAATAGGGGAGTCCAGAATACTAGAGGCTGAAGCACTTTCCCTGCCTCCCCAAAGAGCAGAGAATTGTAGGAGCGTATTTCAGACTCTCTGAAAACTCTATTTTAATGACTCTTCCTTTTAAAGAAAAAGTAAAGGCTATTCTGAAGTTTCCATAGAACCATTCAAGCACCAGAAGGTCACAGTTCCTAACTCCATAGGTGATGCAGCTTTTCAGAGAAAATGCCTGTCTGTTGGAAAAGTCTCTAGCAAAATAAAACAATATGCAGATGAAAGTTACGAGGATGGCTGAAAGGTGAGCAGCAAAGTGCTTTTTAAATCCCCTCCTGCTGGCAATGGAAAAAGCTGAAACAAATTCTAGCATTGTAATGATGAAATTATTCAGCTGGAACAGGGAGAAAGTGTTACAAACTGGTTGAATAAACAAACTTAGGAAAATAGAGTGCTGTCCTGCTACTTGGGTTTTACTTTTGATTTACTGCACAGACTAGGGAAATCACTCTGACCGAGAGCTGCCAAACCAGCTGATACCAGAGTTTATCTGTCACAGGTATTTGCCACTTCACTGGCAGAGGCCCAGTTACAAAAAAACAGCAAATTAAACATAGGTCTTATTAAGATTAGCTAAAAGCAGGCAGTCCAGAGTTGGCATATCTAAGATCCCATTATTGCCCTGAGCTTCCTTTTCTTTGTTTCAGTTCTCTTTAGAAAATATTTCCACCTCATCTGCTCTTTATGATACACTTGGCAATCCTTGAGAAGGATTCTTGAAATGTCTGAGATGCTTTTAAAAATTGTATCAGAAATGTATTCTTTGCACATTACTGTTTTTTCCACCTGCCTAGAAATGAGAAAAACAAATACTCCAACAACAGGACTGAAGGATTGTCTTTTTTTGGATGTGTGAATGAATGTTTGCACTGACCTTTTCTCCAGTTATGCTGAAAAGCCAGGACACAACTGCTCTGAGGAATGGTCTGTGAACCCCATGGGAGCAGCACACATTAGCATGAGTAACTCCTTCAATTTTCCCCCATGAAGGCAAAAGTTTTTCCCTGAGAAAAGCAGTGAATCAGATCACCTGCTCTTGCTTTTTGCTGTGGTTAGTAGGTCACGTACACTTAAGGATAGATTGTGGCCTCTAGGCATGGGGTTGCCTGGAATACAGTACAGCACGTTCTATAAGCGGAGAGTCACAGAAGGCTTTTCTTTTTTCCTCTGCCTCTTCCACCGTGATATTTTTACATCTTTCCTCTATGTCATCCTTTTTTTTGAGTGTCCAGAGTTTGAGGAAATCCTAAGAAAATGGCCCTCTTGAGGGCCTTACAAGAGCAAAATTCCAAATGCCATCTTTACTCTTTATACACCTAAATGTAAGAAAATGTCGATCTAGTGATTCATTATTAAAATATCAGAATTCCAATTCTGATATTTTAATATCAGAATGACTATGGAATTTTCACAGTTTGTCATCATCTGGGCAACTTTACTTTTTTTCCTAGGGATGGAAAATCAGTAAAATTCAAAATGAAAAATTATATTGTGGACAAATCCTGAAATCTTGGTTGCTAGATCTACAATGTTTGTTATAGCAAGGTAGAGGGTTTCTCTCATGACAGGACTTGCATGAAACGTGTTGATAAAGGAAAAAAGAATTTTGACTTCAATGTATGACCTTGTGGGCTTATGCACATGGATCCCATTAATGTTGATGATGATTACATGGATGCACTGATGAGCCAGTAGACCTCTGGCCAAGTTAAAAGTGTTAAAAAAGTGTAAAAAGTCTGCAGGAAAAGAGTAGCAAAACAATAGTGTCTGTACAATGTCTTTTCCACCAATGCTCCAAAAGATATTTTTAAATGCTCAGCAGTAGTTTTGTGCTTTTTTACTCATGTGAATTTTCAAACCTTGAGTTATTTCATTAGAAAATACCACCAGTATTTAAAATGTCAGACTCAAACTGCATTTCCCAGTGTGAATGCTGAATACCAGTGCCTGAAGGAAAGTTTTATGGCATCGATTAACTACAACCGTTTGTAGAACTGACAAAGAGCTGTGTTAAAGGTTTATTCTGACTTTTAGATGTGAGTATTGTGCATCATTTTTATAACATGCAAGCCAACAATGATGTACTTTGTTACTGCAGGTCAGAACAACTTCACCCCAAGAGATAAATCACAGAAACTGACATTAGCAATCCCAGAACTTACAAGGCACAGGATAAGAGAGGCCATAGAAGAGATACTTCATTGTGTTTTCAATTGATCTCACTTGCTATTAAGAAAAACAAAATATGCCTAAAATGAAGAACACACAACTCACAGGGAAAAAATACTTGTGAAACAGGCCTGACCTGGAATAGTAGAAGTAGGCAAAATACATGTAATGAATTTAGATGGGAACAGCGACATATCTCTCTCAAAAGTCCAAAGAACAGACCCTGAGCAAGTATAAGTAGATTTTTTAAAAATGTACCAAGTAAACAAACATGAGTGGTAGTGAAATCAAAACCTAGCCTTAACGCTGTTTCCATTCTGGTAGACAATTTTACAAGAGAGAACACATTTTTTAGAAGGGGAATATGCTGCACATATGTTGTTCAGGTCAGCATTTATGTATTATTAGATTTCATGTTACAATTTCATGTAGCAGTCCAAACCTGGGTAAAACCTGTCTCTTACAAAGTGCTTGTCATACATAAGAATGTGACAATTGCTCTCTCAGTGATGACTCTCCCCAGGTAACCAAGACAGACATGGGGTACAGAGAGATAAAATAATTTACTCAGCATCATTTGAGAGGTCTACAATTAAACTGGGTTAAAAACAGTTAAGAGAAACAGATTGTGGAATCCCAATTCAGCAGCCACTATACAGGTTTTTTTGTCTCTATTTCTTGCCAAAAGCCATGGACTCTTTGGACACTCAAAAAAAATCCAAACCCTCAACCTAAATACTTTATTCTTAAGTTTAGCTACTTAACATATGTCGTGAGATCCATCTGATTATTGATGATGTGAAATCAAGCTATCTCAAAGGAGACAAGTAGAAAGAGTTTTGCTTGAAAAACAGAATCATGAAGAGTTGAAAGCCAAAAGGGTCAAAATACATCCTGCTATAGCAAAAATTGTGCTACCGGTGGCACAAATTGAAGATGCTTGTTTCTCCTGGGTGCCCTGGATAGAGCTCAAGGTGGAATAACAGCAACAGGGACATGCAGAGTAAGATAGATTAGAATAAGATATATAAAGACAGGAGAAGATTTAGGTTTATGGACAAATTGTACTGAATCCTACTGTTTGAGAGGTCCTTCTGCAAAATATACTTGTCTATAAGTGGCAGACTTCTGGCTAGTTTTTTCTTAGTAAGTCAGCTCTGTGTCAGCCTAAGTCAGATGTTTGAGTACCAAGATCACTGTAAAAAATTTCAACCTCACCTGTAATGATTTGGATAATTACAACTCAAAACTGTCTTGCCCTCTCAGGCAGAAGTCATGCTGGTAGTTCTGCCAGCATTAGTGACACTACAATGCATTTAAGCTATTCCCAATAACCCATACAACTGTGGCACATAATGTAGCAGGTTAACCTTTCTGTTCTCTATCGTCCAAGGCAAAACAAATACGCACATGACTGATTTCAATCATGGGATTTCATAGGTGGTTCTCCTAGCTGGCCAATAATGCTTGATCTGACCTCTTCGCAGGAGTGAATGATTGTCTGTACAGTGACAGCTGTATGGAGGGCACAACGCACTTCCATTGGCGAGGTCTGTCGCCTCCTTCCTGTACACGAGATTCCCTTCTTGTCGTGCGCACCTTTTCCATCCTCCCATCCCGAAGGCGCCGAGTGCAAATGTGCATTAGTGCCCTCTCGTGGGCAACGCGGCAAAGTTAGGAGTCCCTCCTCTGAGAACCCCTCTGGGGCAGGGGATCCTCAAGTCAGATGGCAGACAGGTGTCACAGCTAATACTGTCGAGATCCATCCCAAAAATGCATTTTCCTGACAGAATTGAATCCTGTAAGCATAGGAACAGATCCATTACACTCATGTGGGTTCCCCTAACCGGCAGGGGTGGATTGGGTATGATGGAGTTACGGGTAATATTAGTTCTAATGCTATTGAGCTATTGATGATGCACTTTGCTTACATCTGTGGCTCCTCAGAGAATGGAGCACCTGTGAATGGCATTTTCAAAATTCTTCTTGGTCTTCTCTGTTGGCTGCTTAGGTGTTTGTACAGCAGACCCCTATGGATGTAGCTAACGATAAATCACTGTCAATCACTTTTCAGCATTGGCAGCAGTCATTTTCTACTCTCAGTTCTAACTCCTGTAAGTATTAATATAATATATAGTATGTCATGAATACTGTAGGGGTCTGGAAATAGAAAAAGAGAAGCTTAGAACTTCAGCTAGTGTAAATTGCTATCAGTACTATGGACTTCATGGATTGTGAAATTTGAAGTGAAATCTTATTAAGCTTTCTGCACCTTTTCCCTCAAAGAAATTCCCTTCTCCAATGAACTTCTGGCTTTCTATTTAAACAAATCTGCCAGTAAATTGACACACACTCATTTCTTAATTTTTTTAAATTGTGATGACTGTTACCCACAGTTCCCTGAAATATTTAAACAACACATTTAAACCTCCTTTGAACATGAATTGGTTAATCATGTGAAAACACAGTACAAAAGACTTGAACAGAGCTTTCTTGACTGGACTAATGCCAAAGCTATAAACCAATATCTTGGTGCTGAAAGCTATAAACAGCTACGTGAGTGGCTTAGGATTGCATCTTAAGAACAATTTGTATGCATTCTTCTGCATAATTGTACATCTGGTGGCAATAGAAAACATGGTGCATAAACAGGCACAGGCAGGGTTACACAAAATAAATTCAGGCAATCACTGTCCTTTTCTATGTTGAAGATTTTGTGGTTCTCTCTAAGACCCAGACTATGCTAGTACAAAAACCACTAACACAGCTTTCTAGGGCAGACAAGGAGTCAAAAGCCACTTACAAATTGGCTTTACTACTTTGGGGAGGAATGGATAAAGTCTATGGGACAGAATATCATCTGTGGGCTCTCTTACTTCCCTTCAACTTCTATTATCTGCAAGTAACAAGACTTTAGCTTTCTCTGTCACTGTCACCACGGAGACCATGGTTCTCTCAACTGTACAATGCAGCCTTGCACCCACCTTTGTGAAACCAAGGGGGAAGTATCCCCTTCAGCCTGTCCAAGACATGTTTGGCAACACAAGACAAAGAACTAAAGTAAGAAGTAATTACTGAAAAATGATTGGAGGAAAATAATTTTTATACTGAGGTATCTATTTTTAGTAGTAGAAAAAGAAGTCTCTGTAGCATACACCTCATGAGTTCCCATTGCTGACAAAGGTATTTTTTTTTCGCAGAAATATAGAAGCACCATTTTCTGAGGAACTTGGATTGCTCTGGAATGAAAATGTTCTGCTTACAAGGCAGAAAGACATTTCATGGTGATTCCTGGAACGCAGAAGTCAAAATGCAGGATGAAGACATAGAGAAGGATCTTTCTTTTAAACAAGATGCATTGTGGAGTTGCATTGAGGTGTTTGTTTCTTTTGCTACTTTTTCTTTTTCAAACCAAACTCTATTTTGGATAATAAAAATTAAAGTGATACTGCATTACAGAAGAAGTAATCTGCTACTCTTAGGTCTGATAAAGCTTTTAGCTCAGGACAGAGAGGTGCAATTAGCATATGGTGAAGAGTTTGATGTTTGAGCTGTAGGTGGTGGTGTTGCTTTATGGGAGTTTAAGTTCAGTGAGGATGGACTACTTGAAAGGGCACAACTAGAGGTAAATTGGGGTAGCTAAATCAGTTGCCTTCAGTTGCCTGATGAAGGAAAGTCAACTTTCCTTCATCCTCAGTTGCCCACACAACACCTTTTAGAAATATGAATAAACATAGAAGTCTTACATTTTGCCGTGATTTAGGAACAGAGGTAGAATAGCAATGCAAGCAGAAGTGCACAGATGCCAGACAAATAATGGGAGAGGTTATCTTCATCAATACAGTGCTTACTGAAAACTGTTTTGTCATTTTGCCTTTTTTTTATGTAAACTCATTCTTCAAGTATGTGTTGTATTAGATTTCAAAGTACACAGTAACTTTGGTTTTGGTTTCAAAAAGTTTGGTAAACGTTTCTGCAATTTGTCTTCCAGGCAGACTCTAACACCCAATAGAAATAATTGACTTGAGTAAGTTTTGCATACACAGGAATCCCATTGATTTAGTGTTCATATACAAGTTTGGGAGGAGATGCAGCCAGGATAGCTCACCCCAGCTGATAAAAGGAATATTCCATACCATATGATATCATGCTCAGCCTATGAAGGGGTGGAAAAGGAAGAAGGAGGGACTTCTGGAGTTGAGGTGTTTGCCTTCCCAAGTAATGGCTACACATGATGGGGCCCTGCTCTCCTGGAGATGGCTGAACACCTGCTGAGCGTGGGTAGCAGTGAATTAATTCCTTGCTTTACTTTGCTTGTGTGTGTTTTGCTGCTTTTTCTTTCACTATCACACTGCCTTTATCTCACCCACAAATTTTGCAGCTTTTACCCTTCCAATTCTGTCCCCAGTCCCTGGGGGAGTGAGTGAATGGCTGCTTGGGGCTTGGTTGCTGGCTGGTGTTAAACCACAACAAGCTGTCAATAATATGTTATATTTTATTACATGTACTATAACCATATATGTCAATATATGATTACACATTATGTAATGTGTACACATTATGTTCATGTTATGCATAAAACCTCTCCAAAACCCCAAATAATGAAAAGTGTTATTTGGGACCCCCAGCATGTGAAAAAAACACTTTTTCTACAGCATCTGAGATTTGGCAATGGGCTGGTATCTCCCTGCAGTGGCCACTGAGGCACTGTGGGCAGCTTAGGCACAAGGGCATGAGCTTCCCAAAGATTTACAGTTGGAGGATGCACCAAGGACAGAGAGGAGACAAAGAAGAGAATATATATATCAAACTAGAGCCCCTTGGTCTTTCTAGAAAGAATGTAATCTTCACTGTGTTTTTGTCTAAAGGCAGCTTAAGGAGCAACCGCTGAGAAGGGCAAAAGAAAACAAAATTTTTCAGGATGAGGAAGTGCTCAGGATCCAGGGAATCACAGGCACAAGTTCAGTCACACATGTAAGCGTAAGCTTAGAATTAAGTAGTCAGAGTGCTTACCTAGAGCAATTTCCAGACACGAACACTATTTAGATGTCACTCTTGGGACATTCAATTCAGACACAGTATGTAACTTAGGTTTTTCCCGTTTCGCTGTGCTCTGAGGAAGCCTGCATTCCTCCCAAATCTTCTGGGGATATAGAAAAAGGAATATGAGGATATTGGGATGAAGAGCTGTCAGTCTCTTAGGCTGTGGTTTTGGTTTTCTTCCCTAGTGACAGAGCTTTTGTGTCCTCCTGGCAGACACTCTTCAGCTTAATCATCATTTAAACTGCCAGTTCATTACTCTCCTGAGTCTTCATGCCAGCTAACAGTTTTAGAGTTGTTTTTCCCTGATCAGACTAAGACATTCAGACCCCTATTTAATTTTCTCTGCTTGATCTCCACAAATGCTGACACATGCTAACTTGACTCAAGCTTGTCACTAACCTAAATAATTATAACAATTGCTAACCTCTTGAATGTCTTCAAAGAGGGGATTTATGATAGTTTTTTGCTATCTGAAAAGTTGGCTGTATCTATGTTGTTGGGAAGGTCATTCGTGTCAAAATCAAATGTGTCACAGATGACAGATCTCTGGTAGGACACTGGTTTTAATTAATTTAACTTAATCTACTTAATGGATTTACTTGTAAGTTATCAGAAAATTCTCTCACAGCTTATATGCTGTAAGTTTGGGAATGATCCATGGAGCCTTTACATACTACATAGAAGCTGTGTCCTTAATTTTTTTATTTAAAAATAAATTTTTTGGAATCCTATTCAGCCATGGGTTTGCTGTTTATCATATGAATAACACTAGCTTCATCACTAAGGTTAAAAGGCCAGACAGCTTTAAAGTTGAGGAGTTTCTGAGTTTAAGCTCTTGTAATGCAATACAATCTCATGCCAGGATTTTTTTTTCAGGTGACCACACAGCTTTCAGTGAAAGAGGGATGTATATTAGCCAGCAATAGAAATAATTTCAGTATCATTGCTCTTTACTTAGCAGATCTTACTTATTTGCTAAATATGGATCAAATCCTTAAAAAGAGATGATTTTTAATTTCCCTGTGGGTTTTCCCATGGCAGTCATCACTGTAGTATGCCAGTACTTCACACTTTTTTCCCCCACAACAGTCTTGTTAATTTAATTATTTTTGTTCATATTTTCCAGATGGAAATTGAGACAGAGTGATTGAGTGCAAATTGTTTCTTCACTTTGTGTTGGGCATTATAAATGAAATAATTCTCAGTGATGATAATTTTAGCTGCAAATTCTTAGCTCGTCTGATCAGATACTTAAGGCGTAGGAAGCAATTAATGAATGCATGTAAAATATGTGGCTTCTTCTCTTGCAGCATGTTTTCTGAAGACTACCACAGTGGCAAGGAACAAACATAGTTTCCCAGGGTATCAATGATTACCTTAAGCATGAGCCCATCCTGTCCTGCTCTAAACTACCACAGCTCCCTTTGCTACTCACCTATCAGTCTTGGCAACGAGGGGGAGAATATCAGGTGGAACTAAGAAACAGACATGAAATTCAAACTGGCATATACAAAGAGAATGGGAAAATTGGTGGTTAGCTGTAAAAGGCCCAGAGGGATTACTTATTAAAATTTTAAAAACAAACAGACTCCTTAAGTCCCTAATCACTTCATATATTATCTAAAAGAAAATCTATCTAGGTCTATCTAGGAAAGATCTAACTAAAATAAACATAAACAACCTAATTTTAAAAAACCCACAAGCAAATACTGTAACAGTGGAGGGGTGGGCACTGCTTGTTTTCTACCTTCCCTGTAAATTCACCAAAAAAAAGAATTTATGAAGAAAGGAACTAGGCAAAAGCAATGGGGCATAAAAAACATAGGACTGTGTATACTTCTCTGAATGGTCATGGTTTACATCAACATCAAATGTTGTTTATATTCAAGTGGGATGTGTCTTACTTTTCCACACATTTTTAATATGACTGTCTTTGTATTTACTTGTTTAATAAAATACAGATCTTGAGATCTTAGCAGTGCTCCATCTTCTGACAAAACTCCTTGAATTGACAGGTGAATATGTTCAACCATGTAATGGGACAATTTATGTCTGGCTTTAAGTAATTTTTTTTCTTTCATTTTTAAAAATCAGAAGTATATTACATGCCAAACATCATATGAAAGACAATATTTGGAGGTGCAAATAGCCATAACAAAGAGCTCTTTTAATGAAATCAATAGAAAATATTGAAAAATCATGCAAAGCATTCAAGTTTTATCTAATTTGTTACATGGAGATCATAGTTTTGTGACTTTGCTTTATGAAAATATTATTATTCTATACAGAAGTTAACATTTAACTAGCCTGGATTTCTTGCAAGTGCTTTTGCTATGGCTGTTCCTTCTAATAGGTCTCTAGAGCCACTGAATCTAAATAGGAATTTTTCAGGTGACAGTGCTTTGCATCAGATCATTACTCAGTCTCTAGCACCAAAAGTACTAAGTGCAGAGGAGTAATTAAATAGATATAAGTTCATAAAAGTCCCTGTGCAGAGGGGACTCATATCCTGCTCTTCACTCCTACTCTCTGAACTGCAAATACATGAAATTCATAGTAAAATTGCACAAACCTATTCCTTACACTTTTACCAAATACATATTTCATCCCAAGTATCTCCTGCCTTTAACCCATCCCTGTGAAAAGCATTCTGACTGTGACCCTTTTGATTTGTAGTCAGAGAATTCCCACTGAAGTGTTTCCAGAAATCTCAGCCAGGACAGTTTCAAAGGAATCAAGAGGCAGTCCCTATGGTAACTACATCCCATAAATTTAGAGATTTACAGGTTGATCCTAGCATTTTAAACTCCATTTAGAAACCTAGTAGCTGCTGCTACAGTCCCAGAAATATTGGTGTAATAATAATTTTTTCATGATGCCACTTTGAAAATTGGTCATAGAATTGTTCCTCAGCTTGAGTTTCCCAGGGGCATTGAGATAAAGTGCAATGAAGCCAAGTAATCTTGAAGTGATAGGAGCAGGGATTACTCTGGCAAGGATTACCTCTGGAAGAGAAGTCACTCTCTTCACCAGATACAGATGAGAATGTTGATAATAAATCTGACTGAGCAAAGCTTTAGCATCCCTCTCTTTTATCAAGCAGCAAAATTCAGCTAAGATCTTTCCAAGCTAATGATGCCATCATTGAGGACACTTCTGTGATGGCTTTACAGCACTAGAGAATGGAGCCCAGTATTTAGCTGTAGTAAATCAGTTATCTCCTCACTAAATTGGCAAGTACTGTCATTCCCAAAGCCTCCAATAGCTTCAGCAATCAAGCTGCCATCCCTAACTTTATATGTCTGCTTCAGGACAAAATGAAAATACTCCTCTTAATGCCTAGAAACCCCCTGTCCTCACCCTGTTCATTATTACAATGTCTTGAAATTCAGACAGAATTGCTTAAGTAACTGAAAAATAATCTCCAGATATTAAGAGATCTGCAGCAAAAACAATAAGCAAGTGATCCCCAGAGTAGGGGCTTTGTATCTTCTTTTGCTTATACAAGACCACAGCAGCTTCACAGAAGCTATGGCAGCAGAAGAATAAAATTACAAGAGCACAATGCCCTACAATTATTGCTAATTACATCTTTAAAAATTAGGATTTTCCAATGTAAAAGGGAAATTTGAAGTGGATGGGAAGGTTTGCATGAGTTTTCTCACAAAAGGCTTCTTTGTGTTAGCTGTTGATCTGCTTTTGCATCAGTTTTTGTGTGGTTCTTCTTTTTTATGCCTTAGTTACCGATTCTTATCCCATAAAGGGAAAATATTTTTTTGTGGTGGGGCTTTTTACTAGACATTTCTAAAAACTAGAAATGATGGGCACATATTTACAAATATGCATAGCAGACATGGACTTTTCTTCCCTATAGACTGAGAGTGTCTTTACCTTGTGTAAGTTTCATCAAGTGCTTAATGCACAGCTGCAGAGATATCTGCATTATCGCTACAGACAGACAATTGGTTTCCCCTTTCTTGGCAGTCACTAATTTCATTGTTATGCTGGGCTGAGCAGGTTTGCCCAGGATTTGCCCAGGCCAGAGATTAGATCACATTTAAGTGGCAGTGCAATTATAACTTTTCCTTCTCTTCCCCTTCTCACCTTCCAGGTTTGCTTCCTATACTGTCTTCAGCTTCCAAAGTCTGCTATTTTCTTGCTTCTGTTTTAAGCAGCCCAGCTAAAAGCATCCTCCTTTCCATAACCTGTTTCTTTTGTAAATTGACAGGTATTTTTTCCCCTCTGGATCTTTTCCAGTCTTCATTTTCTGTCTATCATGGCTTTCAGTCAGTCTGCCTGACAAATCCTCTCTCACTCTGCTCCCAAAACCCTGGCTTTTGATCCAGTGTTCAGCCATTTCACCTCTGGGCTTGCAGTCCTGTAACTTGGAAGATATAGCAATAAAGCAAGCACAAGTAAGACTAATCTCTGAAATAGACTGGGTAATTCTCCTTCCTATTCTCCCCCAAGGCAAACACATTGACATTTTGAGTTAAGTTAAATTCTGGCTATATAAAAAGAAACTGAAGCTTACCTATAAAGTTTCTAATGGCTAATGCTGAGAGTCTCTCAGAGGGCAAAAACTGGGGCAGAACTTGCTGCAATAAAAACTAAATTTCTCTGGGTAATGGCAGGGAAATCACTCTTCCTCTGTAAAAGCAAATCTTACTGTGTTTAGACATTCTGAGGAAAGCTATTAATTCTGGGCCTGACCCATCTAACATTAATGTAAATCAGAAAGAAACCCCTTGAAATCAGAAGAGTTACAAAAATGCATTAAAATCATCTTTAATTATTATTAAGGCCAGAGGCACTGTTGTGAAAATATGGACTAAGCCTATTCCTCTCCTCAAAACTGACATTTCTAAACTTGCTAACAGGAGGAGCAATGTGATCTAGCATCAGTGGACAGAAATAAGAGTTGGGAGGCCTTGACTCTATTCCTGGCTCTGACAGTAACATATTAGGTGACAATGAGCAGATCATTTCACTTTTGTAAGCCAACACTTCCTCTCTCACCCTTGGTCTTGTACATCTGTAAATTCTTTGGTCTTAACAGGACCTTCAAAATATTGTCATAATGTAACAAACTGACTCTTACAAAGACTAATTCTAAAAGAAAATTAAGTGGGACTTATATACGCTGAAGTTACTTAAGAATCATGGAAAACATATATCAAGGTATTGTTTATTAGCACTGGGATTACCTAACTCCAGAGCATTGAGGCTGTTTTATTACTCAGACTCATTTGTTATCAACAGTCACAATGTTTTCTTAAGATGGCAAGAAATCAGTCTATCTAACTTGCAATTAGGAATTAAAAAAAAGCTTGACAAAAAGATTTGACCTTAATTTAAAAAATTAACATTCTGACAAAAAGCAAATGAAGTGCATTTTCAGTTTAATTAAAATACCACAATTACAATGTAAATAATTGTGTTTTATTAATCATTGGCATTCAAGCTTGAGACTGGAGCAATACTAATTAAGTTGCTGGTGCTGAGTATGGTGCCTTAATAATTACATAGTAGTTAATACAGAATGCTAACTAAAACTGGGAAGTTCTGCATAGCAATTAAGTTATCTCAGGCTGCTAATTAGTTACGTTAATTTAGAATTACTTCAGTTTCCTGTGTAGACTGGGCTTGTTAAACTTGAAGTCGCCATTGTCACTTCTGTCATATGCAACAGAACTGGTGCTCTCTTTCTCTTTCCATTGGAGTTTACACAAGAATGTTTCACATCATCAAAGTGGTTTCTCAGGGAGAGAGATTCTACAGAATCTTATACTGTATTTTTTAGTTATTTTTCTGGCACATGCAGATAGCATGTTTATAGCTCAGGATGCTTAATCTTTACAAGGACCCTTCTAATTATTAATGTCAAGGCAGAGTCTACTTTTTAAAGTCGTTTTTAGTAGTCCTTCTTTTACAGGCAGAAAAAACAAGGTTATTTTAAGGGATATGAAGAGAATGAGAACAAGAAACTGCTTCATGGATAGACCAGAGACAGAATTAAAAAGTCATAGGTAATTCCTGCTTCCAGTCATAATATTGAGGACTGTGCTTTAAGATGTGGGCTCCTGAGTCAGGATTTGAACTCTAAAGCAGACGTTACAAAGAGCTTGAGTGCACAAGGTCTCAAAGGTAAAAAGCAATTGAGAAAATACCTTGCAAGGGAAAGTGAACTGGCCCCACTTGTCTATTTAAAATTCTTCAGAAATACAGAAATCAAACAGAGGAAGATTAATGAGTATTCCTGCATTTGCAAGGAATAGCTGTCAGAAAAAGGAAGGCAGAGGTCCAATCTTTCCAATACACCTTGAGTGGCTGCGAGTCAGTAACCTAATGTCCCCATTTCCTTTTACTACCATTTGACGGGATAGTTTGTCCCCTGGTTTCAAAATAGGGTGGCAGGTAGTCATAAGATCTCCTCTTTCCTTCTCTTCCTAATTCTAAAAACCCCACCTCCCCCAGTTATGCATGTGGATCGATCCATCCATCCATCTATCTATCTATCTATCTATCTATCTATCTATCTATCCATCTATCTATTAATCTATAGATATACATACATACACTAAGATTCATTTGGGCAATCCACTCAACTCAGTCACCTGAATGCATTTATGCATCATGGCCTAATTTCTGAACACCAGACAATCTCCTCTTTGTTTCTTAGAGAAGTAAGATGCTCTGCCCCTTTCATGGAGTAACTTACGTACTATAGTGCCCCATACTGTTTATGAACAGAGAAGGGCTGTTGGGTGGTGTGATTGTTTGAGCCTGTCTTGGGCATAGTGATCACAAAATGAGGGAATTTGTGATTGTCAGAGAAGTAAGGAGTGACGTCAGCAGAACTGCAGCTTTGGACTTCTGGAGGGCAGACTTTGGCCTGTTTAGGAGCCTACTTAAGAGTCTCTTGGGAGACTGAAGGGCAAAGGAGTGAGGAAGACTGAGCATTCCTCAAGAAGAAAATTCTAAAGACACGGGAGCAGGCTGTTCCCATGTGCCCAAAGATGAGCTGGGCTGGAACACAGGAAAGAAAAGGTGCATCCACGTTGTAAGAAGGGGTGGGCAACTCAGGAGGACTACAAGGATATTGTGAGGTTATACAGGGAAAAATTAGAAGGCCCAGAGCCCAACTAGAACTTAATTTGACAAGTAAATGACAACAAAAATGTTTCTATAAATACATTAACAACAAAAGGGCCGCTAAGAAGAATCTCCATCCTTTATTGAATGCAGGGGGAAACACAAAGGATAAGGAAAAGGCCTTAAGTACTTAATGCCACCTTTGCCTCAGTTTTTAATAATAAGACCAGTTGTTCTTGGAGTATCTAGCCCCCTGAGGTGGAAGATAGGGAACAGAATGAAGACCCAGTAATCCAAGTGGAAATGGTCAGTGACTTGCTACACCACTTAGAGACACACAGATCTGTTGAACTGAGGGAGCTGGTAGAAGTGCTCACCAATCCACTTTCAATCTTTTGTCTTCTGTCTTGGTTAACTGGGGAGTCCCAATTGACTGAAGGTTAGCAAATGTGATGCCCATCTACAAAAGGGGCCAGAAGAAAGATCCACAGAGCTACAGGCCTGTCAGCCTAACCTTGGTGCCGGGGAAGGTCAGTGATAGTCCCCTTGTACTGGACACTGCTGAGGTGGCAGCTCAGGACCTGTGTCCATTGCAGGGCTCCTCACTTCAAAAAAGTCATTGAGGTGTTGGAGCATGTCTGGAGAAGGACAACGGAGCACAAGGAGACAGGGTCTGGAGCACAAGTCCAGTGAGGAGAGGCTGAGGGAGCTGAGGCTGTTTAACCTGGAGAAAAGGAGGCTCAGGGAGGACCTTATCACTCTCTACAACTGCCTGAAAGGGGACTGTAGTGAGGCTGGTCCCAAGTGATAGGAAGCAACTAGTAGCAAGTGAAAGGCAAGAGAAATTGTCCTCAGGTTGTGCCAAGGAAGGTTCAGACTGGACATCAGGAAAAATTTCTTCAGTGGAAGGGTGATCAGGCATTGAAACAGGCTGCCCAGCAAAGTGGTGGAGTCACCATCCCTGGAGGTATGTAAAAGATGTNGCAGGGCTCCTCACTTCAAAAAAGTCATTGAGGTGTTGGAGCATGTCTGGAAAAGGACAACAGAGCACAAGGAGACAGGGTCTGGAGCACAAGTCTAATGAGGAGAGGCTGAGGGAGCTGAGGGGTTGGTCCCAAGTGATAGGAAGCAACTAGTAGCAAGTGATAGGACAAGAGAAACTGTCCTCAGGTTGTGCCAAGGAAAGTTCAGACTGGACATCAGGAAAAATTTCTTCAGTGGAAGGGTGATCAGGCATTGGAACAGGCTGCCCAGCAAAGTGGTGGAGTCACCATCCCTGGAGGTATGTAAAAGATGTGTACATGTGGGGTGTAGGGACACAGTTTAGTGGTGAACTTGACAGTGTTAGGATTACGTGTGAACTTGATGATTTCTAGTGTCTTCTCCAACCCAAATGATTCTATCATTTTGTTCCTTCATATCTTTGAGAAACAATCTGATTGTGGTCAACATGGAGTTGCAGGGAATGTGACTTTTTCTTTTCTCCTTTCTATTGGCAGAGTGAGGGTTACAAATAAAGATTTTATGCTAATGCAATGGCAACATCAAGAGGTTTAAACCCTGATCTTATATTTTCTAATGCATGTTCATCTCTTACATTGACTGCTTCCTTATACTGTTTTTCACCCAGAGGGTGTTTGGGCACTAGAACAGACTCCCCAGGGATGCGTTCACAGCACCAGCCTGACAGAGTTCAAGAACAGTTTGGACAATGCTCTCAGGCATGTGGTGTGACTCTTGGGGTGTCCTGAGCAGGTCTAAGGAGTTGAGCTTGATGATCCTGATGGATCCCATCCAACTCAGCATATTCTATGATTCTATGAACTTTGTAGTCCTCATAGGAAGTCATCAGAGCTACAAAATAATATTTTTTATTTTCCTCAAGATGCTACTTGAGTGGAGAACTGACACTTCATTCTGCCATTATTTTCCTAGATTCATTTCTAATCTTGTTTTTCATGGAAGCAAAATTGTTTTTCAAGAAGCAAATACAATTCAGAGAGGCAGACTTCTGTTTTCAGTGGACAACTTTTCACAGTTATCCACAATTCCAAAGGCATTGAGACCATCACTCAAGCTGCTCAGAATTTTTTAATACCCCAGTGTTATGGAACACGCAGTTGTCAAGACAGGCTGAAAAACACACATATGCTATCCCATGGAAAAATCACTGCCTGCATGCAGCCAGTAACATCCCTCACAGTATCACAAAGCATTTTGTAAACACAAGCTAATTACATCACCCAGGGATGGTTATCTCAACCATAAATTCACAAACAAGAAAACCAAGACCCAGAAGGTTTAAGTAGCTTGGTTACCAAGAAATTTGTGGTTCAAGACATTGGGTCTAAAAATCTTTACCAGGTAAAGATTTATGCTCTGATTACCATGCTCTAATTAGTGGGCTGTGCTTCTGCAGGGATCCCTCTTTGAAGCACTGCTGCTTTACAGCCACTCTCCTGGCTATCTGCTGCAGACCATTCGTCTCCTGTCCAAATTTGGGTATTTTCATTGACTGTGACAGTGTCAACAGAGGCAGTTCATCTCTCTGTTCTGCATGTGCATGCAGGAAGGCCTCTTTTAAGGAATTGTCACATGTGACTTTGCTAGCTGCATGTGTACCACCATAGGTAGGAGCACTTCTGTCCAAGAAATTTTGAGGTGAGCCACTTAACAGGCTGCCACCGCATGGGAGCTTTGTCTAGAAAGTTGGAAGTCAAAACACTCCAAGGCCTGAACTGCCTCTTACAGATGAGCCATTTCCAAATGCTTTTTATATAGCACAGGGTAAGAGCAGTTCAGCTGGTGTGCAGCAAGGTCATGCATAGCTTATCTCAGTATCTTCAGCCCAAATGTCTCAGTACAGCATATGTTGGGCCATTCTGAAAATCTGGGCTCTTGTCTGAAGACAGGTCGGCCTGCATTTGCTTCCCCTTAAAATCTTTCCCAAAGTACAGACATCTGGACTTTTTCAAAGAAAATTGGAAGGTAATTTGGCATGCAGCTCCAAATGTTCCTCAAAATCTTCTCCACGAACCCCTAGCAGTACAGACCCTTGTGCTTCTGCTGTTCCACATGCACTGAAATAAGTGAAATTACGCCACTGTAAGACAGAAGCAAGGGCAGGAAATTACCCTGTGAGAGGCCCTTCTGGATGGCAATGGTGAGAATGAAGCTGTTAGTCATTATTCTGCGTGGTGATGAGACTCTGCTGCCGGAGTCTGATCTGGCATGGTATGGATGCACATCCAGATGTGTTCTTGTCTGCAGAGGCAGCAGAGGGATTTCAAGGTCTGCAGTGGATCTACTGGAGACTGAGGAATTGTTAACAGTGTTAGCAATTTGAATAGTTAAATTGATGAGGGGCTTGGGGAAAATGTCAGTAAATTAGAAATCGTTAGAGACATTTGAGAAGCATTAAGGTTGAGAATTTTGTTGAAGGACGTGTTTATTACAGAAATGATTGAACCCTATTAGAACTGAAAAGACATTTTGCAATATCACTTGACTGAAAGAACAAGGGCACAGAAATGTCTGTAAGTACACACACACATTCAATCACAATGGCAAGCTTTTAAAAAAGCAAAGTTTCAGGCAAACAAAATGAGAGGAAGAATTTGAACAGGGTGGGCATTTGAAAGAGAAGCTTTTAACTGCTTCCCGATTTCTTGGGTCAAGTATGGAATATGATAAAAGGGAAAGCAGAACAACATGATTTTCTGTTTGATTCTCTCTCCTGCTGTTTTGTGAATGGAAGTGGAGAAGCACTGAAGAAGGGGATAGGGAAGACAGGGGTCTGGAGAGAGAAGAGAAAAAAAGGCTTCTCAAGGCTTTCCACTTTTGTGCATGAAAAGTTTCAAATACTGTAAAACTAATTATTTTAGGAGAAATGCATTGCTGTATTGTCTAAATGTGCAGACAAAATATTTTTTTTACTGTAATCAGCAGAAATCATTCATCTCTAAAATGTTTTGTAACCTCTTGATTAGCACAAAGTTAATTTGGTGCTTATCAGTCCAAAGCAAGGGGAGCATGAAATTAAGTTGGGGCCAAATTTTCATTTCCTTCCTTTGACAACTTCCTTTAGATAGAAACAATCATTCTGTTGAATAAGGAATGAGTTTAAAATACATGATAACTTTCTGATTTCTGCTGCTATAGAGTATTTCCATGTTATTCAATATGACATTTTTCTTTGCTGCCTTTTACTTATCCCCTCTCCAAACCTCCTGAATACTTCCTTAAATACAGCAGGTCCAGTTCAGCTGTGGTATAACTCTCTGGCTTTACAACTTCCTTTCAAATACAAAATTAGAATTTTGGACTTATTTGCTAGTAATACCAATAAATTAAATGATGTTGAATGTAAATGTTTCTTATCCAGTTTTATGACAAACCACAGTGGTCCAATGAGCACCTTCTTTCAGTTTTGAAGGCTGAACTTTTCCTCCTCAAATTGTAATATTCCCCCACTATTGTCTACAGGAGTTTGTCTTTCTCACCTGCATCAATATACAGCCACACAAGCAGGGAGGCTGCACTTCTGAAACTGCCACATGGAGTCCTCAAGAGGCAGCCTGAAGCCACTGAGGGTGGAAACCCATCAGCAGGGTTTTCCAGTGATTATCACTCTCCTTAGTCTCTCTTGGGTTTTGTGCAGCTGGTGGAGTGTTGCTTCAGTGAAGGTCAGCTATGATGAAGGAATCCTGGATGGGTTAAAAGCTGGAACATAATCTCATGTCTCCTAACAAGGTTTCCCTTCTCTAGAAATCCATGGCACATTTATGAATCTCATTCCTTCTTCCCCCACCCTTTTTGCTTCTTAGAGAAGTGCGGTTTAAAGGGACATTGTTCAGAGACATTTCACTAGGAGTGAGTCACTCCACATGCAGAGCTGCAGCATGTCCCAGTCTTATTGAAACACACTGAAAATGATGCTAACAAGCTCCAGCTTTGCAATGCAAAATATATCACAACCTTTCTTGCTCCTGTTGCCCTTTCTCCCTGTTTTTCCTGTAATATTAGTGGATGCTTCCATTCGAGAGACATTTAAAAAGGGTATTTTTTGAGGCCATTTGGAATTGCCATTCTTGATACACTTGATATCCCTACTGAAATCTAATTTGCAGTATGGGGCTTTGTAATTTCATGCTAGAACAGCAGAAAATGGAAGAATAACTCATCCAGAAGGAGAGGATTATGTAAGAGTAGTGAAGGAGAATCAGCAGAGACAGGGAAGATCCCCTGGAAAGTTGCTGGTTCTGCAGTGCCATCCACCTGCTAATTGGTTTCAAACGATGGGGAGAAACACTGCCAAAAAGTGGAAGAAAAGAGAGGGGGAAAAAAAAAAGCTTTGTATTAATACAGCTCACCTACATTCATTCAGACAAAAAGGTATGTATTGCAACTGAATAAAATCCTCCTCTACTACCCAGGCTCCATTTAATGAACATCTGCCTTTGCTTCTATGGACAAGGTATGTACTCCAGACACTGAGAATGACGAATGAGACATTTGGGGTGGGGTGTGCTCAGCCTGTTACAAGTCACACCAAACTGAAGCAGGAATTTGAGTGCTGGGAGAGTCACAACACATCACAGTGAGGATTTGGTGTGGGAGTGTGCCAATCTAATGGAAGCTATGGACTCTGCCCCAGAAAGAACACTGATTAGCAAAGCAAAAGAATTGCTGACAGACACACTGAAGAAACTTTGATGAGCTCACTTGGAAACCTTATTAATTATTCCAACACATGGATGCTCTAAAGGTGCCATGGATCTCCACTGGAGAATAGGGTAGATAGCTCTACACAGCCTGCTCTGCTTGTCTTGGTATTGTAGTGTGTGATGATGGGACTAGTGTGAGAATAGCAATGACAGTGCTTGTATACAGCTATTATACATTAGGGTTACATTACTTCATTAGAAATTAGCTGAGGGTTAAACAGTGCACAAAGATGTATCACTTTCAAAAGAGGTAAATATTTAACACAGAGTGATGAAAAGAACCATGATAGGATTCTAGGCTGCTTCTTACCTTGAAAATACCCACAATAGAGCCACAGAAAAAATACACTGCCAGCCTAGGGTACACACCCACAGTCTCAGGCTGGAGAAAAACCAAGGACAAGAATTACCATGGATAGCAGCAGGAGATGGATGGGAGAGCCAAGGAGAGAGGACTAAGGAGCTCTGCTGCAAGGACACTGCACTAGGTCTTTGTTCACTCTACCATTTTTTTTAATGCAGTATGAATTCTCCTTGCTGCTGCTAATGTTTTGGGGATTGCTGTTTTATCGATCTATGCACCATGATTTTCAAGTTTGTCTCCTAAATGGCTACTGTTATCTAAGAATCTCATGTACAATTCAGCTGGAATTGCTCTAACTTGCAGGATGCTATGTCATCTAAAAATGGGGTCAGTTCACTGTTGATAACAGCTCTCTGAATATTCATTCAGTAAACATGCCAAAAGCATCAGTCCTACCTGGTGCCTTTCACCACTCCATTAAACACTTTCCTGTTTTGAAAAATGCTTTTCAAAACATTTGAAAATGTTTTGAAAAATGCTATACTTCTCTGCACTCTTTAACTCTCAACTGATTTCTAATGAAGTATTTTTACCCCATAGCTCTTGATTTTCTTAAAACACCTTCTGATAATTTTTTTCACAACATCTTGCAAGCAATGGCCACCCAGTAGGAGCAGGCAGTTTGGAACCATGGAATGTGACATCCATACTATGTTACACTTGGACAGGGTGGAGGCTTTTGGAGCACAGCAGTGTCCTGCCACCTTGACCATGCTTTCTTCCCCTAACATAAAAACCTCTCTGGTTAATAAATTGTCTTTCAAAATGAAAACTTACAAAATAAAAGATGGCACCTCAGAGAAACAGTAGCAGAGCTGGATATTGGAAACTGGAATTCACTGAAAACAAGTGAAGATTTGAAGGATGAGTGTGGGCGACTGCAGGCCAGTGCAAACTGTTTGAGGACATCAGTAAAAGACCTACACAGAGAAGTGGATGATGCCAGGGACATACTGAAAAACAAAGAAAACAAATCAAACAATTAGAACTGTGGAGTAAAAACTTGGATTAAATCAATGAACAGCTGAAGGCAGAGATCATGGAAATGTCCTGCCATATTTTTCCATACTAAGATAATAAAATGTAGCAAAAGATGAATATATTAGAAGCAAGAAATAAGTTTGAAAATTTGAGATGTTTGGAATGCTTGCAAATCACACTGGGATTGAAAGAGAAAGTGTATGAGCAAGAAAAACTCAGAGCTCACCAGTTAAGGAACATATTAAAAAAACTTTACAAGCTCAGGGAAGTTCAGAGGAATTGGATTCTGCAAGTGAAAGGACAACTACAAGAATTAGCTAAGAAAGATGCATTTTGGCAGTAGTGATAAGAAGAGACCCTGGGCATTTGCCCCCTTATTGCATAAGCACGCTGAAGCTAAGCTTCCAGAGACTCTCTCTATGCTTAAAACACAAAGTGTCTTTTGTTACATTTGGAATATCTCAAAGGTTTTGCTGATAGCAACAGTCTGCTTTGGACTTTTCTGTTACTATTTTATCAGTAACAATATTCCACTATGTTTAGTGGCAATATATTTGATATACTGGTGCAAATCCTTATCCATACTTCAGCTTTAAAAATCAACTATTACCATTTTAGAAATAAAGCCTCTGCACAGCTGTCCACATTTAGTAATTTTCCCTTGCACAGGTTCTGACTATGATAGAATTAAATTTTTTAAAATAGCTTGTGTGATGTTACATTTTAGATTTTCAATTAAAACAGGGATGTTTTCATTATCACTGAGCAGTGCTTACATAGTGCCAAGGCCTTTTCTGCTTCTCACACTTCCTCACCAGCAACGAGGCTGGGAGTGCACAAGAAATTGGGAAGGGGCATAACTGGGACAGCTGACCCTAACTGATGCAAGGGATATCTCACACCTCATGAGGCCATGCTCAGCAATAAAACTGGGAGTGAGGGATGGAGGTTGGCATGAGCTGCCATTTCTCAGGGCTGGGCATCAGTCAGTGGTGAGCGTTTCCTCCTGCACCACTTTTTTTACTTTGTTTTGTTTATCGTGGGTTTTTTGCCCCCTCTCTTTGTTGTCTGTACTTCTTCCCCCCATCCCCTTAAAAAAAAATTAAATGCCCTTTATCTCAAGGCACAAGTTTTCCCACTTCTACCCTTCTGATTCTTCCCTTACTAGAGCAGAAAAGAACAAGCAGCTGTGTGTTGCTCAGCTGCCTACCAGGGTGAAACTACGCCATCCCTTCTGTGCACTAATACATGAGTTCATGTAGGCTGGTTTTGGAAATCAAGTTAACTTTAGGTTCTTAGCATAGGTTTGGGGTTTTTTTCAATTAGATTTTTAAGTGTGAATATATTTTATAGTAGATAGCTGCATGTTATAAACCCAAAAGAGAACTCACTGCTTCAGGCAAAGGAGGCAAAAAAAAAATGCAGTTTGTGCTAATCTGACTGAAAGTGGGCAATGTACAGTGCTTCATCCAGAATCCTGGAATACACTTCCCTACTAGATTGTCAGCTTCTATGTTTTTTCACTTACAGATGACACTACAGATTGCAGAGTATATATTTTCTCCAGACTTTGAGAAAGCATGGAGGAACTTAAAGATGTGGGAGGGTATGTTAGTTTCGGCTGGTCAAGAAGGGCTTTCATTACTGAACATTAATTCAGGCAGCGCATATTTCCATTTGGCTAAAAGCTTTTTCTTGTTCATCTAGAGACAATAGCCAGTGGAACTTTTTAAATACAAATACATAAATACATGTCATTTCTGTGGATGCAAAGTTAAATCCTAAAGACCAACGTGGCAGTTGGCCAACTGGTAATCATGCTGAACCTTCAAGTTATCCCTGACATTTATGCATAAAGCAGGTAGACAATGCTTGCCAGGCAGAAGCTGGCCAACAAACAGTTCACAGAACAAATATGATAGAGGGAAAAATACTCTGAGATGGTGAAGGGAAAGTTGTGATTCCAGCACATCATTTTCACTGTAGCTTGTAGCAGTGGCAGTGGAGAAAAATTCCGGAGATGAAAAGCCTAGAACAACCCCTTAATCTCTTCCGTGCCTCTCCTGTGTGACAAGCCACCCTTTGAAATCAGAAGAGATATAGTTTAGATGAGGGAAGTTTGAGCAAAAAGAGATTGGGCAACACTCAGAGGTAAGATGAAGTCAGAACAAAGAATTTAAAATGCTGAACTGTGACTCAGAGGAGCTAAATTTTATTTCTGCATCCTTCCTCCTTTTCCTCAGGCAAGTCACTTAATCTCCCCATATCTTGGTTCCCCAACTGAATAATGAGGCAGTAATATTAAATGGCGTGTTTATTTTCATACTTGAGAGCATTTGCTTGTTTGTTTGTTTGCATTAAACTAGAAAAATTTTACACAATTGAAGGAGGGAATGATAAGGTAAATGTTGAAAGAACAAAGTGGAGGGGATAAAAAGGAGTTCTGGCAAAGGCTAAGGGTAGGAATCTCTTCCTCTGGATTGACAACATCAATCAGAACAGTTTACCTACACATAAAAATGGTTTAATCAGAGAAAATGCCTGGTACAATTAGAACCCAATCTAAATAAAGACTTTAAGTACTGTTGTTATCAGATAATAGGAATACTGAGATGTGAACTGCCTGTACAGAGGCATTTGTGCCAAGGTAGTCTGAACTATACTACCTGGTACTCGTTGACAATTGTACCTGTGAAGCACCAGACTCACAGTACCTAAGTCTCGTTGCCTGGTGCCACAGGGAAAGCTACAAGGTTCAGTAGGGTCAAAATTAAAAAGGAGAAATGGTCACAAAGCAGGCGTTCCAGAAATATGCCCTGAGAAGGGCCACAGAAGATTACTCTGCAGCGGGGTAGATAGCTTTGTCACCCTCATTTTTCAACAGATCTTCCCAACTAGCTTCACCTGCTGTCCTGTATCCATGATACACATGAAACCTGAGGGTGGCTTACATAAAACTTCAGAGGCTTCTGTAGGAGCCAAAAGAAGTATTAGGGCTTGCAAATGTATTACACAGCATAAAATTGTTACTTCACATAATGTGTAAATGTTTGGTGAATTCTGCAGAGAGAGAAAACAAATCTTTATCTGATTTTGATAAACTATTTCAATACCAGTATTTACAGGTCATAGTAAAATAAGGTTTTTTCTGGTAAACCATGGATAAAGAACAAGAATGAAGAAAAATCACATATGCAGCACTTTCTACATATACAGTTCTTTCTACAATTGGCAGTCTTTATGAATGATGTATAAAGGCTCAGATAATCCTATAATGTTTCTGTCTTCCCTATCTTTATTTTAGGGAAAAAAAACAACTAAAGGAAAGGCAATTATGTGCTTGGTTATCACATAAAAAAGCAAAGTTGTATTTTTAATTCACACATTTTTGTGTTCTGAATATAGCTGTAGGGCTGGATTCCTGCAGGGGAAATCTCTATAATTACAGTCAGGTGACACCACCTTCGTGTTGAAGGAACCAATATGTGCCAGGAAGTGCTACATGATGCTAAAAGCAGCAGAAGGGAAGCCAAGCAAAAAGTGACTTGAAACAGGTACGTGAGCATATGTGTTCCACAGATCTGTTATATCTGTGTGTCTTACAAACTTTTGCCTTCTTTACAGTTTATTAGAACTTTGGTTAAAGCCACACTTAGAGCAGCAATCCATTGCATATACAGTATGAATATTACATGTTGCAGTAAGTGCTGAAGACCTTGACCAAAAGGACCTTTTGTCCTAAACACTGTTCATGGTCACAAATGACTCTGCCCTTGAGCATGCAGAATTGTAACACTCAACAGGTGCATTAGTGTTACCTTGTTTGGGAGGGGAGACGTAGCATGGAGAGATCAAACCATTTACTGAGATCATAGAGCCTATAGAAACTGAACTTAGATCTTCAGTAAGTCTAAGAAGATTCCTATTTCTCTTGTGTTTAAAGCAATTAACTTTAAACAAAAAGACAAATACCTCATTAGAAGTCTCCCTTGCAGGCAGAAATTAATTTCCTCTTCAGTCACATACTTATATGACTGAACACTAAGGTGACACTTTATATGGTGACACCTAATAATCAGTGAACAGAAGAAGAAGTTGGGAAATGCTTGAAATACTTAGCTACAGATGTCGACTCCTCCAGTCCTGATGTTTGAGAATGCTCAAGCTGACTCAGTATCTAATTGCTTTACCTCAGCACCATCTCTAGTACCATAACAACTTTGAAGTTGTTGGAAACAAACAAGGTAAAAAGCTGCTGAATGTGCTGCATTTTCAGAGGTGCTGCACTCCTGCAGCTCCTATTGACTTCCCTGAGCCTGAGCTAAGGCAGCTCTGCAGAGAAGCAAAACTGCTGCTCCTCCCTGGACAATGCTCCAGACCCTCTTTGTACATCTGTGCTGACTTCAGAGGAGGCTGAGGATCTGACCACATAGAAACCAGAACCAGTACATATAAAAATCTCACTGCAGGCACCGAGTGTATTTCTGTGCAACTTGCCCTGTCCCCCACAACCTGTCACATTCAGCAAGAAATACTCTGAAGGAAAGATGGAAATAGTAAATCAGACTATTGAATTATTTGAAAATAATATTTTCCAAAGGGAATATAGGCTACAGACTTCTAAGAAGATAGGACTTTAGGGCTGGAAAATGTTTCTATCGTGTCAATGTGGTAACGAAGTTAGTTCTGCATTGTTTGGAAAACAGCAGATTTCCTTGCAAGGTTTGTGATTAAACATCTAACAGAAAATAATGATTTCCTTGCAGGCAGTTAGGCACCAAGTATGAAGACATAGGGGAAGAGCCAAGCAGGGAAAAAACCTACTAAATATCACAACTGAAAGCCACTGTTACTGTAGAGTCCTCATAATATTCACTGTTAATTATAAAAACTAGTATCTATAAAACCAAAATACCCAGTAGGAGAAAGCATGCCATTTAACATGCAGAAATCCTTTTACACACAGAAAATTGGTGCCTCTTCTGTAAAAAATATCAGTTGGAAAGAGGAGAAAGCACGTTGATCTGTATGTATATGATGTGATCACAGAGAATCAACAAAGCAGCTAAATTACAAAGGAGAAAAACTGTGCTTTGCTGGAAATATGAGTAAAGATTTCTATAAAAATATTTCTAAGTTTCTATAAATTTGTGTAAGCAGAAAAACAATGTTTGCTTGCCCGGAGATGGAGTGGGAATTAAAGAATTCCTGCCCAGAAATTCACTACTTTAGAATAAAGAAATTTGTACTACTTGTGCCTACACAAAATATTACATCAAATGGGAAATATATGAACAATTTTACTATGATTTGGAAGGTATCTGAAAAAAATTTGGCTTGTTAGAGTTACTCTAAAACAACATCCTTACCATTTGAAGGAAGCTGCCACTTCTGTAATTTCCTCTTATTTTTCATTGTTTATTCCCTTCTATGTCTTAATTTATATTTTGGTGAGTAGAAATTTGGTGAGCAGACAAAACCAATCCCTTCATTTTTCTATGTATTTATTTTATTTTCTGAGAGGAGAACAAAATAAGTGAAATAAATACACGGAAATTTGTACTGCACATGAACAGGATGCCTATGACATCTATTCACAGCCTGGCATGGTACTAGGTACAAATAAGGATATCATAACTGGGAATGCTGCAAGTCCTTCTATAGTGAGACTAGAATGCCAAAATCTACGTGGCTTTAGTCTTTTTTTTCAAATAATGACTTCTAACGTCTGCATTTTTTAAATGAGGCAGCAGGGAATCCTCTTGTTTGAAAAATAATCTAGATTTTAAAAGGATAATCTGATTAAATAAAAAAGATGTGAAAATTTCATTTGCTAGACTTATCTCTGGATAAGAGAGCAGCTTGTTTTTAAACAAACCAACAAACACATTGATTTATTCACAGTTATTGCAGGTAGGTATTTTTGCCAATCAAACATAACAGGTATACATTGTATAACAACAAGAGCAGCTGAGAGGATGCAACTCAATAAAAACAAACAGGTCATCACACCTAGACAAGAATAATGAACTGAAGAAACATAAGATGAGGAGGAACAAGTTAAATAATTGCAGGTCAGAAAGAGATTTGGATGTTTACAATGTTATTGTGTTGCAAAAAAGGCAAACCCTTATTGCAATTTACAGTCCATGTTATCATCTACAAAACATTTAGCAATTCTTCAGCTCTCCTTGAAGCAGTCTGTAGAGAGCTGGACATCTAAACTGGGATGAGACACAGCCAATTTTGGACACTTCATGGAAGGTATAGTCCTACTGGGGATAAACCAGAGGAATATAACAATAATTATCAGGCTTCAGAAAGGTATACTTCTTAGAAAAGGCTGAAGGAATTAGGATAGGTTTAATCTGACATTCCTCTGACATTCCTCTGAATAGCTGAACTTCAGAGAGAAGAAATCTAAGAGGTAAAACAATAGCAGCTTTCAAATACATAAAAGGCAATTTCAATAAGAGAAACAAGTGGTTTTCTGTGTCTGCTGTTCACAGGACAGCGATATTTTGCTCTTCTAACTGTTTGCTCACATCTTTTGAAGTGCTGTCTGGAAATGGACATGTTACTAAAATAACACTAAATACAGTTTTGCACTGCTACAATTTCCCTGGTGCATTAAAACTACATTTAAAAAATACAATTTGGGAAAAGTATGGCAGAACTGGAGAAAAAGGAGAAAGTATAATTGTATATTTCTCTCCTCCCCTGAAGCAGCTGGTGTCTGAAATTGTTTTCAAAGAACCTTCTCCTCACCTCTGTGCTGAATGAACCTACGGAAAAACCTTGCACAAACCTGATTTGAAATGAAATAACTCCCATTTTGG
The DNA here is from genome assembly GCA_013399945.1 of Ploceus nigricollis. Lineage (NCBI taxonomy): Eukaryota > Metazoa > Chordata > Aves > Passeriformes > Ploceidae > Ploceus > Ploceus nigricollis. The sequence goes on from VXBC01012909.1 coordinate 1,012,101, forward strand.
AATGAACTGTGTGATGAAGATGTAGTTATAAAATAAATAATGATTCAGCTCTAACTTTCAATTTTGTCCTTATTAAGTCGCTCAACCAGGTGTTGAAGCCAATAGAATTTGCTTTTCCTCTGCTGGAAAGCTATTTTGAGTGCAGCATGACTGAAGAATAGCCACTTATTTGCTGCCCGGCAGTGCTCTCGGCTTTGCTGCTAGAGTCCCCCACAGTTGCTCCAACAACGCTTTTGCCAATACTCGTCTGGCTCAATCAGCAGCTCTAACACTGGGGTATGAAATTCTGCACTGCTTGTGAGGGTGGTAAGCTGCCTGCTGTTTAACAGCTCTGCTTCATGGTGAAGTGTCGGGAGGGAGGCAGTGCTGATTTTGATCTTCAGTCTGTATTTGTTTCTCTCTTCAATTTATCCTCTTCTAGTCTCAGTGCAGGATAGATCCTGCACTATCCTGACTGAAATTCCTGACTAAGGTTGTTGTGTGCTGCTCCAGTGTTGCCGTGTTTCATGCTGGAGCTATCTTTCCTCCATGATGGGGGATGTAATTCTTCTGCATCCCAACTGGACTGTAATTAAAGTTTGCAATGCACTGTGAGTACCTTGTATACCATTGAAGTGGAAATTATTGTTTGTTACAGCCAGTCTGAACACCATCTGGGATTTCCATGTTCCTGTTTCATCTCAGTTGTACATTACCAAGCTTGATCTGGCACCATGAACAAAAGATTAGCGTTGCAATTTCCAGTTCTGTGTTTGGTGCTGTGTCCAGCCTCCATGTAAGTCTGCATACGTCCCAACAAACTGTGCTCAGCACACCAGGACTCCAAGGGACTTTCTGTATCTGTAAAAACCTGAGACATCCCTTTCCTTTTCCTGCACTTGCACTCTGGTATGGGTTGGATCCACAAAGTAGTGGATCCCTTTGGCCTTCTCCCCTGTCACCCCTGCCCACATTTAACTTCAAGTCAGCTTGGCAAGACTGTGTATGAAATGATGGTGGAATTGAGCTCTGCATTTCACAAAATATGTTTTTCCCATGCAACAGAACTGTCCCTTTGTGTGGCATCTGAAGTCCTATAGGGACATGGCAGAAAAGGGCTGACACTGCCCAAGAGCCAAGCGGAAGTGATGCAGACCATCCCACAGTATTCTTGTATGTTCATAATACCTACAAAATTTAACCCAAAACCTGCTTTACCAGTTCACTGTGAGATCCTATGCGGGGCCAAGTGAATATCTCTGAAACAGACAAATCTTAACTCTGATTTATTACTCTGCTTTTATGCACCAGCTTTTGCACAGCTAAGAGTATATTTTAAAACCTTCTCGTGACTTGACTGTTTTTGTTAGCCACAATAAGCCAATGGGGTTAAATGACAGTGGAAACTCCCCCAGTATCAAGCTAGATACTCAAAATGGCATAAAATGTAACCACTCAACACACTTGTGAGTTTTCCCTGGGGAAGAGATGAAGTAACAAGGAGTTTGAAGTTTACTTCCTAACTGAAGGGTTCCAATACATACCTTACCCAAAACACTGGGAGGCCGACCTTCTGAAGAGTGCACTATTTTCACAGAGGTACAACTGTAGTTCTCCCACCACACTAGTTGCTGCCATGTACATGTTTAAAGTGCCATCTGACAGGTTTCAAAGTCAGACCCCAGTGCTGGGTGCTAAATAAACACGTAATGAAAGCTGGACATTATGCACCTGAGCTTTGTGTTCCCTCACTTTCCCCATAGCATCAGACTCTCCTCAGCCTTTGAAGTGTCCCTTCTGGGTTTCTGAACAAGCACAGAATTAATTTGGCACGAATCCTGCTGCACCTGTTCCTCAGCGAGGGCAGCATCATATGCATTACTCTTCTCCTCTGCCACCTTGAGACAGTGGTTTCTGATTTTATGAAGAAAAGCTTAGGTGCTATCTACACTTTCACATTCTGGAGCCAGCCTAGGGAGAAATGTTTATTTGATAACTTTCAAGCAATCCCATTATGTGGATGCATTATTTGTTTGCCTCCACACATCTACAACCAGCTGTCTGGTTTTAATCAATTTTTACCTAATGTCTTCAGAGATACTAAGCTATTAAAAATTCATAAAAATAGGCAAATGGGCCTATCACAAATCTGAAGTATAGATGAAGAACTGGGAACAACAGAAAAGAGACTCGAAATGAGAATGAAAGAATGATACAGAAGAAACTGATGTCTAAATGTTTATTACAAGATAAACGCAATTTATTGTCATTACAGCTTCTTTGATTACCTTTCAACCTTTTCTTAATGATGCCCATATGTTGCAAATAAGAGGGTTTTATGACTTTTGTTCTCTCACCTTTCCCACGGCTTACATTCCCGCTTTAATTACTACGCTGACACCAGACGCGCCGCCGCCTGCGCTTGCCCGCCTGCTCGCGGTGGCCCCCGGGGAAGCCACCCCGCTCGTCCCGGTCGGAGACCGCCTGTCGTTCCGGAGACGCGCGCCAGGTGGCGGTGCCGCCACTGCCGTGCCGCTTCCCGGCCACCTGCAGGCACCGATTCAAGGACCGCGGGAAGCTTGTTTAACAAGTCCTTCAAAAAATGCTTAGAATGGCTTAAAATTCTAAAGGTAAGTTATTAGATTCTGTGCGGGCTTCCTGAGAACAACAATAAAACAGGAAAATAAAAATGAAGCTGGAAAGGGGCAGTACCATCAGGAAAGGGCATTGCTCTCTTTAGCCATGGTGCATCTCTGTATGGGGAAAACAAATCTCAAGAATTTCCAAGTTAATATTACTATTTTTTTCTGTTGATACAAATTTCATAGAGACAATAATATCTTCTGTCTGATCTCTTAGAAATTAATGCAACTAGATGAGGTCTTGGAATGAAATCCATGGTGAGTAAAACTGTAACTGCTCATGACTCACCCCAAACTAATTTCGTAGCTTGTGTGGTTATAGGTGTAAGAATACCAATGAAGCTTGTTAACACTCTTTTCCTTCCATCCTGCCCTCATCATGTCAAGACTGTAATGTCGTAATAATGTATCCACAGACTTTGTATCCACAGAAGGAGACTTGGGTGTGATGGTTGACGACAAACTGAACATAAGCCAGCAGTGTGTGCAATGGCAACTGTGTCCTGAGCCACATCAAAAGGAACGTGACCAATTTCTCACCCTTTACTCCACTCTTGNATGTGACCAGGAGGGTGAGAAATTGATTCTCACCCTTTACTCCACTCTTGTGAGACCCCAGCTGGAGTACTGCACACCCCTCTGGTGTCCCCAGCATAAGGACATGGAACTGTTGGAGCAAGTCAAGAGAAGGGTCATGAAAGTATAAGGGAACTGAAGCACCTGCCCTACAAAGACAGGTTGAGAAAGTGGAGGCTGTTCAGCCTGGGGAAGAAAATGTTGTGAGGAGACCTAACAGCAACAGTCCGGTATCTGAAGGGGGCCTACAGGGAAGGTGGAGAGGGACTCCTTGTCAGGAGCTGTAGTGACAGGACAAGGAGTAATGGGTACAAATTGGAAGAGTGGAAATTTACCCTAGAAGAAATTCTTTACTGTAGGGATGGCGAGGCACTGGAAAAAGTTGCCCAGAGAAGCTGTGGATGCCCCATCCCTGGCAGCATTCAAGGCCAGGTTGGATGGGGCTCTGAACCCCTTGGTCTAGTGGGAGGTATCCCAGCTACGCCAGGAGGGTTGGAACCGGATGATCTATAAGGCTCATTTCAACCCTACAACATTCTATGATTCTGTGAAGTAAAAAAGATGAGGCTGTTCCCACTGCAAGAAAATGTTAGTGAAGAGTGGAGGCAAAAAAAAAANGCTATATTTGGAGCGTTCCTAATTGCACTGTTCTATTTCCAGCTGCCGAAATCTGCGCTAGAATTTTAATTAAGGGCTAAAATTGTGCAGCAGATCCTGACAACAGGAAACAGCCCTAACAACGGGAAATAGTTATGTTATTTAAATAGGCTTTGAAATAATCAGATTTTATCTCCCGAAGTAGCACTTGGATGAATATTAAAACCGCTTCTGTTCTCCCGGAAAGGGCTGNGGAAGAGGAGGAGGAGGAAGGGTCTCGGCCGCGGCCCCCGCCAGGCGCCATGGCGACCACCGTCACCACCCAGCGGGGCCCGGTGAGTGCTGCGGGCGCGGCGCCGCCGCGGGGCCCGCTCAGAGATATCTTCTGTTACCGCTCGCCCGCTGAGCGGGCGAGGCCCAGCTTGGAGACCCCGACGGGCCCAGCCTCTGCCAGCGCCGCTGTGAGAGGGAGGCTTCGTGCCTCTCACCCTGCCCCAGCTCCGGCCGCGCCGGAGGGAGGAGAGGAAAAGCCCTCTCATTTTCTCCAGACTGCTGGGATGCGGGGGAGGGAAGTCTGCCTTGTCTCCCGGTTCTCCGCCTGCAAAGAGGCTTTGGGAAAGGGGAGGGGAAAGTCCCTCCTAACTGCGCGCAGTCCTTGAGGCGGCTCTCCTTCACGTTCTTTGTCCAAAGGCCTTTCCAACGAGGGAAATGCTTACACTGAAAGCCTTTCCAAGGAGGGAAATGCTTACACTGAACCGGAGCTAAACTGCTTTCCCTTGGAAGCAGGGCGCAGCTCGCTGTCCCTGGAGCTGCCGCCTGAAAGCTGGAACGGCGCATCCCGTGTAGCATGTAGGCGTGCGTGTTGGACGGGAGCTGAGCCGTCGTAAAACCAATTTACCAGCTTTCTGGGAGGTGGTGCTGACAGTTTATTGGGAATATGTTACTCTCTGGTTTTGCCCAGGGATAATCATACCTCACACCGGGATGTTCTACATATAAGGTGTTACAACATCAGCTTTCGACAGATGTGCTGTTTCTGTCTGTTCCTCCTATCTGAAAGGGTCTGGTAGTCATTGACAGTATGATATTGCTTATGGTGAAATGAGGGGTTTTTAAAAAGCAGTAAATTTACACTGCTGTATTTTATTATGTAGAAAGAGCTACTTTTAAAAAATTATGCAGCCTTGTAGAAAGAACAATGAGGTGAATTACTGCTAATCTTGAAAAACTGCACTGCTGTCACTTCTCTTATGACAGTAATATGATATGGTCGTCAATTTCATTCTTTAGATTGCCTTATTTGTTTTATTTATCATAACTGCCTAATCTTTCTTGAATGTTGCAAGACATCTTCTAGATGTCTTGTTCTGGAATTTCCCAGGTACTCCTGTATATTCTATTGGCAATCTTTTGTTTCCTAAACTTGACTGAAGCCTGGCAAAAGGCATATGATGATTTATCCATGCAGCTTTGGCTTTATGGGCTTGAGGTTTTGGGGTTTTTTTAATGTGTTGCTGACATTGTTGTACATGCTTTTCTTCCTTACCCACTGCAGAGATTTGAATGTTTTCAAATGAATGAATAAATTATGCAATATTAAGCAGGCATTCACAGCTGGGGTGTTGATATGGTACATTCCAGCCTTTCTTAATTCTTTTCAGAGAGGAAGATAAAATTCTACTAGTTTCTATATGTGCAACTGCATTACGAATGAATAGCCACTAAATGGTGCTAAAGGATTGGGAACCATTTTTTTCTTTACTGTTGGCGAGAACAGTTCAGTCTTTCTGTTTGAACAAGCAAGAAAATGGTCAAGGTTGTTTTGTGTGGGTGAGAAACTAAAGTGGTCTGTTGCCAGTCTTACACCTGCACTTTCTAATTTGTGATGCTGCTTACTTGGTGTGTAATTAAAATTTCTTATTGCTGTTCAGTTTTTCAGATGAAACAGAATTCATCCTGTCTGTTACTTCAAATACTCTGCTAGAATATAGATATCTCTGACCCTTTTCAGGATGTTATGGAATTAGCATATTTTCACTTTTGTAATCTTGTACGAACAAAACAGCTTTTTAAATCTAAACTATAGCTGAATATGTAAGGACTGCTAAGTGATACCTTTTGCAAGTACGATTATTAATAAACAGTTTGACCAGGCTTTAGATTAAGACTGAGCCACCAAAACTTTATATTTGTAATTCCTTATCTAGCCAGTCATATCCAAAATTACTCTTCATGGTTTTTCTTCATGATTATCCACCATTCTGGCAAATGCATCAGGTCCTTCCAAATTAGATTAAGTACCAACCTGGGGCTGCATAGACTTCTGCTCCTAATTTCCCTAATAAACACTACTCTGATGAGTAGTGACTCTGATGAGTTTTTTTCTTGAGACTCTTCAAAACTTTTTACAGGCCCTTGTCAAAAGTCCCTTTCACACTTTCTTGTAGGCTCCTTCAAGGACTGGAAGGTGCTCTGTGATCTCCGCGGTGGAGCCTTCACTTCTCCAGGCATAGACACAGATGTCATATGGACACTCATTCTGTCTTTTATTTTTAACTCCTGCTTGTATACCATAGTTCCTGCCATACTTTGCAGGTATTTTTTACCCCCTCCTTTTTTCCATGTGAAATCTGCCCCATTTCAGTTTAAGGATTGAGATCTTTGTGTTACATCTCAGAAGACAACGTGGGTCTGTTTTCTCAATGACCTCTTTGCAGATACCAGAAAGCTGCTACAAGGTGCATTCTAACTTTCTTCTATTTCAAACAAATCCTCAGCCTGGCCTCACAAGTGCTCCAGCCCTTTTCATGGGCCTTCTTGATGGATCTTTGCTGGTCTCCCTGAAGTTCATTGTTTTTCATGTACTGCTGGGCCCCAAATGGTCACAGTGTTCCAGGTGTTTCCTTTCCTCAGCCCATTGGCTGGGTTCTTGTTGATCCAGTGCAGTTTTCTGTTAGGATTCATTGCTGCAAGTGTCCTCTGTTCATCCATGTTTTGCTTGCTCTCCACCTCTCTAGAGGTACAGGCAGTTCTGCCAGTTGTTCTCCAGTCTGTACCAGTGCCGTGGATTTTTCTGGTCAAAGTACAGGTCTTTGCCCTTGTTGAATTTCATGCAATTCCTGCCAGTGAGTTCTTCCATCTCTGTAGTTGGAGAGAAACCAGTTGTTTCTCTCAAAATTTAGTGTCATCTTCAAAACTGATAAGGATGCCTTTTGTCTTCACCTTTTGTTGCTGAGGAAAAATATTAGACAGATAAAGTTAGTTTCTGTACAGACCTCTGAACTGCTTTACTTTTAACCAACGTCCAGTGTCATTAACCAGTGAACTTCAGCTTCTGAGCTTTATGCTTCAGTCAGATTTTCATCCATCCAGTAGTCCACCCATTCAGATTGTAATAATCCTGCTTTGATACCTTCTGTGCTTTCCTTAGTCATATATTCTTTTGGAGAAGGCAAATGGCTCATCAGCTTTTTATTCTTTTAAAGCCTTGGTAAAAGCTGGCTATTCGTAATCCCTGTTTGGCTTTTTTCCCTTCATGTGTCAAGGAATGTCTTCCAGAAGCACTTTTTCCATGAATTTCTTAGTGACTGAGGTGAAGCTGAACTGCCTGTGGTTCCTCAGGTCATCCTTCTTGCCCTTTGGATGCTGCGTATGAGATTTGTCATTCTCCTGATATAGGGGAGTTACTCTGATTTCCGTGGCCTTTCAAAAATGTTAAAGAGCAGCTGTGAACAAATATCAGCTCTTTTAGGATCTCTGGATGCTTCCTATCTCATACCAATTTTTTCTTCAGTGTGTAAAGCATAGAATAATAGTTCAAAACTCTGTCATTCACTTTTTCTTTCTTAAAGACAGTAAAACCATTTAAAGGAGAATGGTCAGAAATTTTTGAGTAGTTAAGCATTTAAAGCTCTTTGATGTTTCAAAGAAGTTTCATGTTAGACTTCCTTGGTAATTGTTAGTGTGGAAACCTTAATCATGGTTCCCTGAGTGTATTGTGTCTGGGCAAGTGTTTCTGTAACGTGAGGCATTTGTGGCTGTGTTTGGGTCTGTGTCCCTTTCCTTCCCTTACACAGGTGCCAGTACTTGCACAATCAGTGAGTTGATGGTTCTGACAACTTACCTCCCAACCTTTACCTCCAACTCTTGTTTCTTCTGATCAGGCTTTTACACTGACCCACTTTACAACTCTCTGGCACCATTTCATGTTGCATAAGAAGTAGGAAGGTGAGGCTGAGACAGTCCCATCTTCAGTTACATCAAATAGCTGTAGAATATCACACCATGTTCAGTTTGAAGAAGTTGAGATGCAGTTTTTATACCTGCAGCATTCTACTGTGAAGATTCACAAAACTACCTCTTAGGTGGTTGTAGCAGATGGGAGGGGCAATGTTATTCCTTTTCTAGGTAATCCATATTTTTAAGATGCAATGCTGTCAGTAAAGTTTGTTAGAAAGTGATTATAAGGCAGGCTTATTTTTGTCTTCTGAATTGAAGTCCTATCCCTGTCCTGTTGCTAAATGGAATTAATTTTTTGTTCTGCAACTAGTGACAGAACACGCTTGAATTTCACATTCTTTCTGAAGTGCCGTTAGAGGGAAGTGCGTTTGTTTCAAAGTGGTTGTGGAGTAGGATCAGTGACACAAACTTGTCATATATGTTCTCCTTGCCTTTAAAATAAAAACTATGGTTGAATTCCGGTTACGTAAATTTGTGTTTTTAATTCAGGTTGGGAGGTGGCAATTATGTGCCTGCTTTTAAATGCTTTTTGAGGAAGATGTAAATTGACCTGTTTTCTTTACAGATAAAAAGATTGCATGATACTGATTTGTCTCTGTCACTATGGAATCAGCTGATAATTAGTATAAGAACATACTGAGTAATGTATTTCCTTCAGTAAGCATCTCTCTAGGTACTTACAGGCTATATCACCAGGACTTGTGAACCAAATCTTAGTCAGAATTGAACATATGAGTGTGTGCATCTCCTCTTCCCTTTTGGAGGGGTTTACCACTCAGATCTTCTGCTGACTTAGTTAACACTAGATGATTTTAGTTTCTATGTATGTCAGCTCTGCAGTTCTAGGATAAGAGTGTGGCTTTGTGTGAGCTAACTGAATAACCTAGAATCAGCTTAGCTGCTATAAGAAAACTTCAGTCTCCTTCATGGACTTTTTCCCCTTTGGACTTCAGTACAGAGACCAGTTTGTTTATTTTATGTTGGAACAGATATTGGTTACCTTTTATGAAATAAAATTTCAAAAGTCAAAAGTGAAAGCTATTATTAGACTTGCATTGTGAATGAGTTCAGCTTTCCAATATCCAGGTGAAGATGGAGACAAAAGAGGCTATCCTGTTTTATGGGAGTTTGACAGAGGGAGCTTGCATAATATGGAAATGGGATTTCAGGGGTGCAGCTATCAATTCTGACTACGGGAAATATTTATGATGTCTGTTCCTAGAGGTGCTGATAGTACCAGATTTGAAACTTCCTGAAGCACCAAGGCTGGAGGACCAATGGCATTTACAGCACAACCCTGCCCCTGCTGTGTTGTAAATGCCATTTCCTTGCTAATTCTGGGGCCATTTCAGATCTTGCCTAAATGAATTATGTTTTATTTTAAAGTGATATGTATTCCAGTGAGAAGGCTGTTATAACACCATGTCTCATTGCCAGCCAAACTTAAATAAACTTTCTTTTATTATTAACTTCTAGCCTGTTTTTCTTTCCACTTTTAAAACTTCAGGTGTTTAGGTTTTTAATTATAAAATTTTAAGGTGCTCGTAAGCAAAACTGATTCCCTTTTTACTCTGCTTCCCAATAGCCCAGCAGCAGGCATTAGTGCTTCCTAATGAACTTTTCAGATAAACTTCCTTTCTGGCATGTGGCACCTGCTGTTGCCAGGATCCTGAGGCTCTCAGATAATCATACAAAATAGTCCTACATGTGATTTGGCAAAAGCTGCAATTTCTGTCTCCAAGATGCAATGTTGACATGCAAATGCTGTGTAATCTTGAAAAGCTATGTCCTCAAGGCCTATTCTTAAATTATGTTCTGTAGGCGTGCATCTGCCAGATACATGATTGAGTAATCTTGTTTGGGATTGCAACATGAGAAATTTCATTGTCTTTTGTCTTGATGAGGTAGACAGTTCTGTATTAAATATGTCATCCACTCTATAGACAGCAGCAATAAATACAGATTAATTATAAATTTTCTATGACACTTTTTTCCCTTTTAAAATTTTATTATACATCTTTGTTATTTTAAAATGAAAATCTCTCTACATGTATTTGAATTGATAATGTTCACTGCGTGTTTAAAACCTAAAAACAACCCGAGTTGTTGAATTGACAAGTAATGGGTAGAAACTTTCTCTTTATACTATAAAGCTAACAGAAAATCCATGGGGAGTGCTGATTCATATTGACTCATGTAACAGAAGTTCCTTACTACTACTTTTTGTCCTGGCTTATTTTCATGATAGACTAGATTTTTAATTCCCACATTGTTGTTTTGAATGTGGTGGAGTTTTGTCACCAAGGTTAGTTGCAGGCTGTGTTTAACACTGGAAAAGCATTAGGACATCTTCATTGTGTTACAGGATTTGGTCCATAGGAAATCCTGTTTTACAGTCTGTCTTGAAGGTGACTGTGGAAGTGACCTTTCAGATGAAAGCACTGTGCTGTGTCTTGGAACAGGAACAATTGGACACAATGTAGTGATGAATAATTGGAAGAACTGGATGCCATCAGATATCATATATGAATGTGTTGTAAAACTTAGTGTTTCTGACTTTTGTATGGACTACTTAAATGTTTAGTTGCAGAGCAGCTTTGGCTCTCTGTCCTACTTTTTTCAGAGGCTTATGTTGGAAATTAGTGTTCTGAAAAGGAGAAGATTTTGCATGAGTTGGCAGTTTTGTCATTTAATTAGTTCTTTGTTCATGCTGTCGAAACAAGACTAAATTCTCCTTAATTTGTTACACTTTGATTTATCTCTTTCCCATTATAAAAGTTTAAAGTCTTCTTTTTTTCCCCTCTCTTTCTTTTTTAAGGTATTTGTTGGTGAGCTTCCTCAAGATTTTCTTCGCATTACCCCAACCCAGCAGCAACAGCAAATCCAGCTGGATGCCCAGGCAGCTCAGCAGCTACAGTATGGAGGAGCAATGGGTACAGTAGGAAGACTCAGTATTACTGTAGTACAGGTAAAAATTATGCCATCTTGGCACAATTAAGTAATTTAAATAATTAATGCAAATTTTAAAATTGTTGGATGCGAAAAGATTTTGTATTGGAATTTGAGTTACTTAATTACTTGTAAATGGGTAGTAATTCTTAAAGGTTTTGTAGCTTCATTCTTCTGTACATCAGCATTTTTTCCAGTTTCATATTTCATCATTGTCTGGTACAGCGATTTCCTGTAAACCTTACTATTGTAGCACATAATTAAATAAACTCATGAGGATTTTTGCAGTGAACAGATTTCTCTGAAACTGTTCAGAGGCTTCCTGTAGTTCCCGTACTTAATACTGGAAGACATTAGTAATTATGAGGATATTATAGGGAATTGCAGTTCCCTTATGTATTTTTCCACATCCTTCTCCTCAAAACTGTTCTCCAGCCAGTTGGTCCAAAGTCTTATTGTCATATATATTGTTTTCCCTTTGCTGAACTTTGAGATTCCTGTCTGTACACTTCTCTAAGCCTGTCAAGGTCCTTCTGAATGGCAGTACAACAGACAAGAGATACTCTTCTCTATTTGTTTAGGAATTTATGCAGGAATGCTATGGAATCTTGGCTGCATATTGAGACATGTTGCATTCTGGATACGAGACTTGATGTGATATAGTTAATCTATAGAAGATGAAAATCTGGTTGAAGTGTACTGTATTTAAATGTGTTGATAAAATATATAAAACAGCATGCCTTAATTCTGTTACTAATGAACTATGGATGATCAGAAAAAGTTTTTGGGGGGGGTAATTTGCTGCCTTTTTTTCCTTGCAGATATTTAGGGGTGGTGGTGATTTTGTCTAAGCACAGGTGATGATTGCCTTTTTTTTTATGAAAATTTGATAAACTGTTTAATCCCACAAATTGAGAATGTAGTGCTTAGTTTGGGTGCCAGCTTTCTTCTTTTATTTTTAAGTCCACATTTACAATAAACAATTTGAGACCTTTCTCACCAGCTGTAATGTATGAATTGATGAACCAGCATGTTCTTGAAGGAGAAAAGGGCTTTCCAAGCCTGAAGTGCAGCCTTTGTGATAAATGTTACGCAGTGCACAGCCTCAACTGTTGTGAGTTCTGTAAACATCTTCTAGGTGGGAGATGCCCTGGGGCACCATGTTTTGTCACTTGTCTTACTATAAAAAGAACCATGGGCTGCTTAGTATAGGTCAAAGAAACAGCACATGCAAAAAGCCCAACTTCTGCTTGAGCACAGCTGTGCAGCAGTATTCAGCGTTGTGTTCAGAACTGTCAACACCTTGTTTTGTTCTAGTCTTCTGATATTACAGCAAAAGTATGTTGGATCTCTTCTGATTCTATACGGCATCTGTTTTTATAGTGATGTTAGGCCTTAAGTTGTCCACTGAATTAACTACTATTAAATGCACATGCTGAAATAAGTATGTAATCACTTTGAAACGTATGATCTACTATGACTACTTTACCTCAATTGAACTGCCTTTGCAGGTTTTGCTTTTGGATTGTGTGATATTCTTGAAGGTACTGAATTTCTGTACTTCATCCTTTAAAATAACTAAGTGAAAGAGGACAGGCTACCTACGACATTACACTTGTGATTGTATGTTGGAGATCAGATACCCAGGGAAAAATTGAACTTGTTACAATGTCCTTGTAATCATGTATTTTGTGCTTTGGTATGAAGTAATTTATTTTAGCTACAGTGAAGATACGTATTTTCTACAATAAATAGGCTAAAAAGATGTTCCCTTTTCAAGGTCTGCCAGACACTTAATGGTGTTACTGGTTTATGTTTTAATCTGAATGCTGTTTTCTTTATTTTTTTAAACTCTTTTCTCTCTGTCACAGAATTTAATCTAGTCCTTTGTTCAATATTTGGTTCTTACTGTGAACTAATAGTAATTAACTTCTCAAGTTAATGTCAGTATTATACACTTCCTGGGTTTCTTTTCTTTTCAGGCCAAACTGGCGAAGAATTACGGAATGACGCGCATGGATCCGTATTGCCGAATACGGCTGGGATACGCTGTGTATGAAACTCCAACTGCACATAATGGAGCCAAGAACCCCCGCTGGAACAAAGTTATTCAGTGCACTGTTCCCCCGGGTGTGGACTCCTTTTATCTAGAGATATTTGATGAGGTCAGAACCGCTATATATTTTTTCTACCCCTCCCCATCTCCGGTTTGGACTGAGGTTTGGGTGAAACCTTGCAAAAAAGGAATGAGTTAGCACAGACAGTTCCTTAGCCATGTTCTCTGGGAGATAATAAAAATTTTTCAGAATTCCAAAAGCGGCAATTCACAAGTATTTGCTCTTCCCCAGGAATGTCAGAACTGTTACTTTTCTTTGGTAGCTGATAAAGGGGCATTAGCAGGCTTGCCTGCAAAGGAAGAGAAGCAAAAGATGTCTGAGTGCTATTTAGGCTCCTCTTGGCTATCAAAATGCCCTGCAGCTTTGTGTCCTTCACTGTCCCTATTAAAAATAGCCGGTTGTACAATGCTGTTTTACTTGAAAATTCTTCGGTGCTATTCTTACCTAGGAAGAGCTTGGAAGCTTTCCTAAGCTTGGAATTCCTGAGAATAAAACTGTTAACTACGGACTGTATGTAGTCACTAGGATTTGTTAGGAGAAACTAAGAGGCTACAGCTAAGGCTAAAGTCATGGTTTGCCTGGTTTTTTGCTGCCTCTCTCACTGTAGTAAAGCATGACAGTGCAGCAGCTGTGTGGTCATTACACAAGCGAGGCTTTTGGATGCTGCTTTGAGGGCTTAGCTGATTGGTTCAAGTGTCTGTTTCATTGCTGCAACAGGGGGGCAGATCAGTACTTCTATCTGCTGGAGTTCACAGACTGTCAGAGTAAACAGAAGATGTTTCTGTTCATGTAATGGCCTCTGATGTGATGTCATGAGATTCACACAGGCTATGATGATATTAGGATGCTGTATTTCTAGAGTGTTATGCTTCAGGTTTTCAGTTTCTTGCTATTAAATATCTGCAATCAATCTATAATCCCACTTAAAGTGTCCTTCACCCTTGTTGGAAAGGAGATGGCCAAAATATTTCTTGACATTTCAGTAGTTTCAAGGGGAATAAAATTAATGAAGTTAATAACATAAAACTGAAGTGTTAGTCAAGGATAATTTTAAGTTTGGGGTTTCTTTCAGGACAATTAATTTGGTAATATTTTTCAAATTGTATTTCAGAGGGCCTTTTCAATGGATGACCGCATTGCTTGGACACACATTACAATTCCTGAGTCTCTGAAACAAGGAAATGTGGAGGATGAATGGTATAGCTTGAGTGGAAGGCAAGGTGATGACAAGGAAGGAATGATTAATCTGGTTATGTCATACACGGTAAGCTGAGTCTGGGGTGGGAAGAGGGAGAAGCTTCTTAAGTAGTGGGTGGGAGATATTTTAGACTGAAGTAGATCTGTTGTACCATACTGGGTGTTTGTGTGTGTTGGCATTTAAAATAGTTATACCTAACTCTGGGAATAGCAGTCAAAAATATTCGTAAAGACAATAAATACTTTGTGGTGAGATGGCAAATGAGCATTTATCTTGTTTTGCAATTACCAAAATTCAGCTTATTCCTGTTGTTGAGGAATACACTGAGAGCAGGTAGCTGGGTGTGCAGTTGCAGTGAGAGCTGCAGGTTGTGCCTGGCTGGGGGACATGGTGGGGGACCTGGTGCTGACCCTTTGCACCACAAAGGGCACAGGGACCTGTGGCACTGGCCAGGGGACTGGACGCTGGGACACAGCAGGANGTGGCCAGGGGACTGGACGCTGGGACACAGCAGAAGCTGGTGAGTCAGCAGGAAGACCCCAGACTGTCTGGGTGCACAGACTGTGAGGGTGTAAAACCCAGGGATTCCTTTGTTGGGGGTCCCTCCCTGGAGGCACCAGCTTGAGCTGTTTCTGTGTCACTGCACCATGATTAAATTATTTTAAGAATCCAGATGTCTGAGACACTGTGGTGGGAAACCCAGGGCTGAGCTGGTAAGGAAACCCTGTCTGACTGTGAGTGTGGGGTGTGCAGGGAGCCAGGACGGGCACCCATGGGGTCACTGGAGCCACCCACTGCAAAGGGGCCTTGGTCTCAGCAGTTACAGACTGGAGTGGGTGCCAGAGACGCTCCTGGATGGTCAGACAGGAAAGTTACTTAGCACTGTGCTACTACACGTATAAAAAATAAATCCTCAGCTAAATGGTCCATTGTAATTTCTAAATTAATAATAATTTTTTTTTAAAACTTTGTGGAATCTAACAATAACTTTCCCCCCTAAATCTTTAAAAATTCATGTCAGTTTAAAAGCAGAATGATGGAAACTCTTCTCCATCTTAGGTATTTCTTGGGTAGTTCAAATGCTCTTTGAGATTACATTGTTTCTCACTTCCTTTCTTGCTCATTTGCTGCTATTGGTCATGAACTGCAGACCTACACTGATTTGTTTAGCAGCTCCTGGAGTGTTCTCATCTGTCACCTTTGTTTCAAGTACCTGTTGCGTGCAGCCCTGAATGCTTCCTACTGCACTTGTATGTCATCAGAAGTTCCAAGCTGCTGTTCAGTGCACAGCTGGGAACAGATGTTCCCTGCTGTTTGAAACTCACATTATGCTCCAGATCTGAACAGTTGTTTCATTACCCCAGGGAGAAAAGAGTTTATAATTAACCTTGAAAATTGTCTCCCTGTGAATGTACTGTTCAAAATATTCAATATTTTCAAGGATCAAACTGAACTGAAATATAACTGAAGTTATTGTGGTAGTAAAAGGGAATGGAGTTAATTTGATATTTTGTTTAAAGCACAGTTTTACCTCAAAAATAATTGATTTAAACCAAAATTTGCTTCAAGGAGCAGTGTACTGCTTTTAAAAATAAAAAAATAAGAATAAAAATTAGATTTTGTCTAATATTTAATTTATTATGAATATGTTGTATATTCATTTCACAAGACTAAGGCATGAAAGCTGATTAAACCTGTATTTTAAAATAATGCATTTTGATAACGACATTTCATCACTCTTGCGAAAGGCGAGTTTGACATAATGTGTGTTTATTGATTCACGGGCAAAATAATTGCCATTTGAAAGATGGTAGTTCAGTTAGTTTGCCAGAGATTTGCTTAATATAGATTAGCACTCAGCATAGTCATATTGTACTGTTGAACATGGATTTGCAATGTGATGACTTGTTTGCAAACACTTTTAATTGCTGGCATTTTTTGGCTATTTCCTGAGTTGCTCTAATCTGTGCCTTTTCTGTCAAGTCTTTGCCAGCTGCCATGATGATGCAGCCCCAGCCAGTGGTCCTGATGCCCACTGTATATCAGCAAGGAGTTGGATATGTGCCTATAGCAGGTATGTTTTCTCTGCTTGAAGACTGTGAACCTTCCAGATGAAGGGTGTTGCAGAAATAAATACCAAATTACTCCTGTTTTTTCAGAATGTAAAGGAAGCTATAAACAATTTTTCCTTAACCACTTTTCCCATTATATATTTTTATGAGAAGACAGAACAAATTAAGTACAGGTCTGCCTTCAGTCTTGTACCCTGTTTAACAGAGCTGCATGAGTTTGATTAAATGGATTAAAATGTCTATCAAGTTATGAAGGCTTCTCTTTTTGGGTATTTATTTTATACTTCGATCAGGTCTCTGAATAGCTGACTAGCAGGCTGCATTTCAAGTTGTGCTTCTTAAATGGTGGCAAGCTATGTCTGAAGCTGTTTGCACTTGAGAAAGTGCCTCAAATGAATTGTGCTATCGGAGCTGCAGCTTCTGTAGCCCACAACGGGATTAATTTTTCTGTGGTCTTTGAAGATGCTTTGTTGGAAGGGAACTCGCTACATGGCATGTGAAGTATTCACAGCTCAGTGAATGAAAAATGTTAGGGAGCTCTGAGATAGTTCTTTTTGATGTATTTACATAACTACAGCAGGTATTGTCAGTGCTTTTGGTTGATTCAAAGAGAGTTTTGGATTTGTAGAAAAAGATATGTTAATTTATGTTTTGTAATTTTTCTGTCAAAGATGAAAAGTTTAAAGTATATAAATAAGTTTGAATTTGTCCTAGTTAGGGAGCTGATTAGTTCAGTTGAGCTTGTGTTTCACTTATGGCTCTTAAAACCCCCAGTTTATTCTATGGCTATCTATTCAGTAGTATGTTTACTTTTCAGGGAAAGTAAGAGATAAATTCACATATTTTTAACTTATGATAGTGTCTGTGGGACATAATTAAAGTGCTAAGGGATGACACAACAGATACATATATTTTGTTTTTCTTCTGTAAGACTAGGAGATGATTGAATTTAAAATGACTAGGAGATGATTGAATTTAAAATTCCATTCACTGTAAAAACAAACCTCATCAACAGAAGACTGGATATGTAAGTTAGGAATCATACCTCCTGTTTCATTTTTACAGAGTTAAGTTAGAGCAAAATATGGAAAAATTGGGCTGTATGCTTTATTCTGTGATGAAGACATGCAGTTTGCTTCATTTTAGGTGGTTTTTTTTAATCTCTGTAGCTTAATTGTCAGATTTTAAGTCTTGCCAGTGAAGTGCTTTGAACCGGAGTGTACGTTCCGAAGCGTGATTCTGTTGTGGTAAACCAGTCCTTCTGTAGTAAACTTCAAACACAGTCATTTGTTTAGAGTTAAAAGATCTGATAGAAAGTGCTAACAAATTTCTTGAATATCAAAATGAGAATATTCATATTACAAAATTTCTCTGACAGAGTATAAACAGAAGACATGAAGCAGAGACTAGTTTCCTGTATAATTGAAATTAGATGTAGAACTTAGAGATAAAACTTACAGAAGACCTTCAAACTTGCTATTCAAGTACTGGATGTTCAAATTGTGATGTTCTGTAAATTGTTGATCTTCAGAATATTTTCTCTTTGAACAAGTGAAGAAATAACTAATAATTTGCAAGTGATAGTAATGTCTTACATTTTAGCAGCTAAGAATTTGGGGTCTATATGGTGGAGCATTGCCCTTCTACCAAGATCCAGCATGTTTATTTTAATTCCTGCTATAATACTATTCTGTGTTCAAAATTTTTCCTGCATCTGTGACTTGTATTTTTAAAGCATTGCAAAGTTCCACCCCTGGATTTGAACTCTTCTTTTGTTCTGGGAAAGCTTGAGTATACTTCCTTAGCTTCATAAATGCCAGACTTTTTACAAGCCACCTCTGACCTACATTTGGTATTTTTTATTCTCTTTAAATATTACTGTGCTTTGTGTTTGCTGTTCTAGAATTTCTGTGGACACCATCAAAATTTCCCAAAGCACTGTGAGTTCTAAAGCTTTGACTTACTAATCAATGACCACTCATAATAATTAGATGGATTTTTAGGTTTGGAGGTGGAAAGTGACTTGGCTGCAGAATACTTTTGCTGTTTCATACATTTAATGGCTTAATAAAAGTAATTTCAAATTATAAAAGGAAACAATAGTGCATCTTAGAAGACACCTTGGAGTTTTTTTAAATACTTTCTGTATATTAAACTAGATACTCCTTCTGAATTCTGTTAACTCTTTCAGAAAGGTGCATGCAAGATGCTGGCCTTCCTTGCACAACTGAACTATTTGTGTCTTCTGGGCCAACTCTGGTTCCACATTTTCTTTGTAACACCGTACAGTGTTTGCTCTCTTCCTTTGAGACTGGTTCAGGAAGGGTAATGGACATCAGTATGCTCCTGCTTTGCATATTTTTAGTTCAGGTTTTTTACCTGTGCAGCTAAATTAATGGAGTCAGTAAACAAGTTCTGCTTTTCCTTCTGAGGAGTGGAAGAGCATCATTGAATCGTTTACTATATTTGAAATGAAGGAGATTCTGCTGTAGAAGACTGTCAGAATCAAAGCCTTATCTATGATGGAAATAGAGTGGGTGGACTAAAATGCTTATCCAGGCAGTTTTAGCAGTTACTTGTTAACTGTCCAAAATAACTGTGCTTTAAAGAGGGATGGTTAAGTCAAATTTAGGTGTGTCACAAAGGCCAAGCTGTTTTTCTGTAATGGAGAACTTCTGTTCAAATCTAACTTTCTAATTAACTAGCCTTCTAATTAATGCTGAAGCAGCTAATTACTCTCACACTCTGTCATACAAGCTGAGCTAAACAGTAGAAACAAGCAGGTAGTCACTGTGGTAAGCAGATGCTCATTTCCTCAGGTGGTAGATGGAGCTGTGTTAAGAACAGAAGTGGACATAGTATATTCTTGCACCATGGTAATTGATTGCATAATTTTTAAAATTGAAAACTTCTGACAACAGCACTAGCTGTTGCTTAGAAGCTATAGCTGCCATAGGTGATGTATCTATGGATTGGGTATGCAAAAATTTGAACTTGTGAACCCTGTTGTTGTTATATAAGTTGAATTTATCTACCACCTCTTCCTGTTTATCTTTCTGAAGATTACTTAATTTAAACTGTAGATTATTTTGATATACTGGTGCTTGCAGTGTCTTCTTGTAATGAAGAGTACCAGAGACAGTGAGCTAAAAAACGTTAGTTCAATAAGCAAGCTGTATTTCTTATAAGCTAAATATTCATGGGATAAATAGGAAACTTGCTTTTACTTATTTTATAAACTCCCATGTTAAAATATGTTAAAAACCTGTGTGTTTCTGGGTCCTATCAGAGTCAAGAATATCAGTTTTCATTGAGGCAAAGTTGTGTGTGTATGCACATTGTTCCTTTAGATGTCCTTATGGAGAATCATGGGTTAGCTTGTGATGTTACTGGTATTTGTTCAGAGAACCATGAATGTATGTTGTCCTTTGTGGTCTGTAAAATATAATCCTTGCTGCAAACACCTGGTGGCTTACTTAATTTTGGTAGCATTTCCCCTGATTGTTACTTCTGCATAAACAACACATTTAGGAAACTTGTTCAGGGTGCTGAAGCAAATTAGTTGAGTGACTGAATCCTAGCAGCATTTAGTTTTTTAGTGTTAGGTAGTTTAGGTTTTACCCAACTGCCTCATTTTATCCAACTTTCACCTTTGGAAGGTAAATAATTAATATCCTTTTAAAAATAGATTAATATTTCTTTCCCGTGTCTTATTCCTTTCCCCTTGTCCCTTCATTTTCACCTGTCTTTAGGGCTTGAGTACTTTGCTCTGGGTAAGTTTCCAAGCTCTTTTCTCACTCCCATCCTCATTGACTCAAAAGTCTTTGCATGAACTCACCTAAACAGCTTTATTTGTTTCAGCAGACTGTATAACAAGGTATTGCCACTTGATTGTCACAGTAGAACAATTTAATGCGTCTTCTGCAAATTAAAGCCTCTCTAAGCTGTTGGAAAGTCTTTCAAGGCATTTGCTCAGCCTTGAGCTATAATGGTTAAACTGATTGCTGATGACAATGTTGATGGATATAATGTGATGTCATGATATTCTTCTGAAGCTGTTGTATGTCAGTGAGCTGTACTAGGTGATAGTATTGGTTTTCTGGAAGAGAAACAATTCTTGCAGTTGTTTGACTACTGCAACATTAGTGGAGAAGCAGGTAATGTCAGGACTTTTGGTAAACTTGAAAGCAGAAAACTGAGTTTTGCAATGACACTGAGAAGACAACCTGCTAATTGCCTTCGTCTTAATTTCCTTAATTAATCTTCAAATGAACTTTCTTTTTAACAAGTTACACTTTTTTCATCAGTGCATATTTTTCATGCACTTCTGGTTTAAATCCATGTCAAGTTAAGTACCTGACTAGAACTCTAAAGGCAAATCGTGTTACAGGAAATCAATTTTCCTTCATTTTAGACTTCTTTTACTGTGACACTTGATTTTGAATTGTGCAAAGTTGCTGTGACACCGCTATCTTTGATAAAAGCATTGGTCTTCAATCAAATACATTCAGAAAATTTTAGAATGACTTCTTGTGAGATATGATATCATTTCTTGATGCCCTGAATTTCAGAAAGATGCTGTAGATAAAACTATTGTGGTTGTCACAACATATTTGGTTTATTCAGAGCAGTGGAATTTTAGCATTTTTCTGTTGTTTCATGCACTTAATTTTTCTAGTAGTTTACGAAGAAGCAACATTTAGAAAAATGAGATGATATGCTTATTTTAGTAGTGAGATTTTTCCTGGAGCAAATATCATTAAGACCTATTTTGTTTTTTAGAAAAGAGTTACCAGTTTCTTCATTTAAATGAAAGAATTCATTTAATTCAGAACCTGAGAAGGTTCCTGAGTTTATTCTGAAAGAGTCTATGGATGGGACAGAATGAAAATGAGTGAAGAAATTAAACATAGGGCATTTGACTGAAAAGGAAAATAAAATTACAAGTGTGTAATGCCTTGTATGCAGCTGGAAAAAGTTTACCCTGTTAATTCTGCTTTGATGCTTTCATTACTGCTTGTAGCAACTGACTTGCTATTGTTTCATGTATTGGAATGTCACTGCTTATGCCAGCATGTTTGCCATTGCCATTTCACTGAATTGGAAAACAATGCTCCATTCTTCTGATTTATAACATGTACCTAATATCTGAGAGTAACACAGGAGTTCACGATTCCACTGATAGTGGATTCTTACATTGTTTAGTTCCAGTTTTCACCTGTCAGTAATATGAGATTTTTTAACTTAAAGCAGCTTTTTACTGAACATTGGTAATTTGGAAGCTTATTATAACTTTCTCTAATGACTGCATATATGTGTCTATTTGCTAAATTTCAGTGCATAGTTCTTTAAGTTTATGCTTAAGTTTTACTTTCTCTTTTGTAAATCAGAAATTATGGATGCTTTTAGCCTGAGTGCGGAAAAACCCAAAGTACTCTTAAATTGGTATTTGTATAGCTTGAATGTTGAGTTTCATGAAAAATAAGCATTTATCATTGAGGTATTTATTAAATCTGTGATACTAACTCCATTTCTGTGCAGTCTAGTTGTAGACAGCATAAGCTAAAATTATAAGAGCTGAGAAAATGGGTTTTGAAACTCCTTGGTGAGAAACAATATGGACAAGAAATTTCTTGTGTCTTAAATTGATTATTTATATTGGAAATGCTTTTTGAGTACTGCCTGTCCAGATGTCTGGCTTCATAATTACCTATTTTTGGTGAAAGCAGTAAGGAAAACTCTGTTCTAGTCTTGATTTTATTTTGGCACTGATAAGACACTGAAACAGTATTGGTAAGCTGTAGGATGCTGTGGTACTTGGGAAAAGAGCCTCATGTTTAATTTGGATTAATACTTTAAACTGACCTTCTGTATGGATAGTTCATATACTGTTTAGGCTGATTGTTGGATAATCTTAGGATGTTGATGACTTAGTAAAAAATCTTGGGAAGTTTGTTAGAAGTAAAACATAACATCTGTTTCTCAATTCTTTCAGGTGCTTTGCAACTTTATTTTTTTGAGGCCACACTTCTTATGCCCATTTTAAATGTCTACACTGTTTGTAGGCAGTATGAGGAATGAGTTGAGGTTTGTTGAAGCTCTAGAAGAGGCAGTGCAAAATGCTGCTGGGTAATTGGGTGAAGTGAATTTGCAGTGTTGGTGAGGACTGCACAGTGGTTTGCCTCCAGGGTGTCTGATGGGCTGTGTGTTCAAACACATAGTGCCAGACAGAATTCCAGGGACCATGGTCCAAAGGCCATAAAAAGCTGTGGAGCCAGGGTTTAGGGTGGTGCAGAAAAGGTGATGGATACCTGTGGTAGAGGTGTGATGCAGATGGCTGAGCAGAAATATGGTTCCAGTGTGCCGGTAACAAATTTATGAGATTATGACTCAGTATGAACCTTTTTGAGTAGATGCAGCCTGTGTGTTAGACTTAAAGCTTCTAGGTTCCTTTTTTTTTTCTTCTAATAAAACTTAAGATGATTAAAAGGGAAATTTTAAAATCAAAATTGGAGAACATAGATAATTAGGGAGGTGTTTACAAATCAGTAATGAAGCCCTTCAGATGGGACAGGAGTCCAAGTTGAGGAAAGAAATAGAGAAGAGTACATCAGGTGAAATCCTGGGTGCAGTGCTCGCAGTCTAACTATATTCATTTAAAGTACCTGGTCAGCCAGAGTTGATGTTTAGCTCATCCAGCCTTGAATGTGAGTTATAATACAGCATTTTTATGCTGACAGAAGAAACAAGTCATTGGGATGCTAAAACATTTTTACATGTTAAAGTGAGTATAGACTTTTTCTGACTAAATAGTAAGAGGGAAGAAAATTTTGAAGAGACAAGGTAAGTATTGAAACTGCTCTTTGCTCTGTTTTTAGATGTTAGGTCTGAGTAGAAGTAGTATAATATAATTGCAATATTTTCAATCACATAGATACTTCAGTCATGTTAAGAGAGATGAGGCTGCAAAGAGGCATTCTTGAAAATTATCTTGGTTATACGTATGCTTTTGTTGTTACAATTTTTGAGCAGTTAGTCAGAATTCAGTAGAAGAAAAGCAGCTTCTGGTCTATTCCTGGGTGATATATGACAGCTGGTTCTCAAAAAGAGATCTTATTTTGAAGATGTATAATGATGATGATGCAAATAGTTCATCCTTTGTTTAACTTACAGAGAAGTAATTAAGGTCATATATAGAAAGCAAACAGGCAAACTAGAAACTGTGTAAAAGAAGTTAATTGTTCAAAGAAAATGTGTGCCAAATTAAAAAATCCAAAACCAACTGTCAGAGAGTCTTAAGAAGTGTGAAGTCAAGCAGTAAAGTGTGTTTCTGACAAAAATTGGTAGATCTCCCATATATGGGGATGTGAAAGTATTAAATTATATGTTAAATCTAAACTGATTATGAGGTTGTGTAACAAGGGTTTTGAAGATCAAATGCGTAAAAGAAGCAGAAATTATTTATTTTAAAGAAGCAGAAAACCTAGAATCATGTATGTAATTAAATAATAATAAAGATGTAAGTATGTAAGGTAATTCAGGAAAACCTAGTTGGAATGTGAGACCATAACAGGTGAAGGAAGTTTTGCTCCTTCAGTAGGACTGGAGGATGGCAAAGTGAAGTTTCAATTAAAAACATTTTTGAAGTAGCCATTTTCTCTATTGTATAGAATGATTAAAACCCAGGAAGACTAGCATGAACTGCTTTAAAGCAAACATGTAACTAAGTAAACTTTAGGAGGAAGTGACATGGCTGTGTAGGAAAAGCCTGTATGTTAAAATTCATAGGTATTTGAGTACATAAGAAAGAACGGTGTGGTCTGTGTATATCACCTTCTCAGCTGCATTTATAAAATGCTATTTCCTAAGCATTCTTTCTATCATTTGATATTCTGATACAATAACAGTAGTCTTGTGGTTTAATATCTATTTTAAAAAGCTAATGAACAAATAAAAATAGGTAATTATTCATCTAATTAAAAGAGTTGAATCTGATGCACCTCCTTTGGTGAGGTGCATCAGGTTTCTTAAAAAAGTGAGGGGACTAAGACAATTTGTCAAAGCAAGAACGCTTGGCAGTTTTCTAAGCCTCTCTGACTGCCACAGGTTGCAGAAGGATCTCATTGTAATAAAAGGGAAATAAAATTATTTATTAAATCTGGTGTTAAAGTATGTGTAAAGGATAATCTTAACTAATACTTATTTGGTGACAATTCTCAATTTGGTCATTACTGTACAGGAAAATCTTTGAATTATTGTAGACTACTTTATAAAAATATCAGGTGAATAGTCTTTGAAACAGTGCATAAAATGCTTGAAAGCAAATAGAGAACCGGTTCTGTCTAGCTGCAGGTACTTCTCCTTGTCCTACCTTAGAAATTCTACAGGAGAACTGCAGAAGCTAACACATAAAGGAGTGGGACTAAGATAATCAAGGATCTGAAACTACATAGAGAAGTGAAATACACAATTTTCAGAAGTGATAACAAAAAAATATAGATAAGTATTATTATCTGTTTTCAGTTTTATACTAAACAAAAGGTAGTGTTTTCAGCAATGGTTCTGTGCTTAGTGATAGAAGTTCTTATGTGATGAAAAAGGGATTTTGTCTAGTAATTTCTTTTAACAGGAATAGGAATACTCATTTTCTAAAACTCTGTAGACTGCCAGTCCTTTATTTTACGTGGATGTACAAGAAGTTAACGAAAAATGACAGGTCAGATGAATTTTGTCCTTTGGAAGAGAGGACAAAAAACAAAGGAGTGTGTGCCCCTAGAGGTGTTGTTATTTTGCCATGTAGTGACTTTGAAGGCTGGATGGAACTTAGCCAGGAAAAACATCTGCTAAAAATTGCTTATTTGTGTGGTCCAGTCTCCTAGTGGACCAAAGTACTTTGCTTTCCTTTGAATATGCTGGAGATTGCATTCATTGTCTTTCTAAATACCAGCTGTGTATATTGCTGATGTAAAACCATTTTTTCATCCCAACTAAATACACTGGGAACTAAAATATGAGGTGGGGAAAACCAACTACACCTTTCTGTGATAAGCTTAGTGTTTGGTTAGTGAATTGTGTGAACCTGTTTAATGCAAGTTGTACCTAATTTTGAACAGTACCTGTTGCCATACTGTAGTTTATAACTTCTGGAATATAACCTTGGAGTGAGAACCTGTTTCAGAAAAATATTTTCGAGTTGCAGCAGTGTAGGTATAATCTCTGCAATCTTCTTCCTTCTCTGGAGTGCATGTTTAAATAAATAAATGCTGAAGTTGGTGGGTTGGGACAAGTCATGAGCTGCTTTTGTCTTCAAAATCACTGGGGTTTTTTGTTGTGGGTTTGTTAATTTTTTTTTTTTTTTCCCCTACTCATGTATGTTTTGTGGCTTTCTTTCTTCTGTTTTTAACCTGTAGGGATGCCTGCAGTCTGTAATCCAGGCATGGTCCCAGTGGCAATACCACCTCCTGCGGTCAACCCTCAGCACCTGTGTAATGAAGAGGACCTGAAATCTATCCAGGACATGTTTCCCAACATGGACAGGGAAGTAATCCGCTCAGTGCTAGAAGCTCAGAGAGGGAACAAGGATGCAGCTATCAACTCCTTACTTCAGATGGCTGAAGAATCGTAGATGCCCACTTCCTGTATAG
Organism: Ploceus nigricollis; assembly: GCA_013399945.1. Lineage (NCBI taxonomy): Eukaryota > Metazoa > Chordata > Aves > Passeriformes > Ploceidae > Ploceus > Ploceus nigricollis. The sequence continues at coordinate 1,038,114 of VXBC01012909.1, forward strand.
TCCCTGTCCTCGATGCCACTTATTTTTACTTGCCAAGCCAGGGATTTAGCTAGAGGAAGAATTTCCCAGCAGCTTTCTGTTAGTGCATCGTGTGTGACAGATTGTACCCCTTTTCTCCTTGGACAGTTGGATCTTCTCTTTCTTTCTGTCTGTACATACTCAGTTTAGCTTATGTCCTACAATAGAGCAGTGAAGCATCTTTACTATCAGCTGTGCCCTGTGTGGCTATATTCTGATGGGATTGGGAATAATGCTGCTTTGTTTCTTTCTCTCCCCCTTTTCATAAACTTGCTCTTACAAAGTAACTCTATGCAGTACAAGATTTACTAGTGTTTGTTAGATTGGGGAAAAAAAACTTTCCATGGAAGGTTTGTTGTTTAAATACAACTGATTTGTTAAAAGTATTTAGGTTTCAGAAAGCAGCCTATTTTTGCCAGAAATTAAAGGAGAGACCCCTTCTTATCTTGTGGTGTTTAGTTATTATTGTGATATATTCACACCTTTTAGAAACAAGATTTTTAATTTAATATGCTAAATTTCTTAGGTTGTACTGTTGGTATTTGTAATGGGCATCTTCTATTCAATCTAGTCATTGGACACCAAAGTAATATATTATCTGGTGTGCATTTGGGGCTTTGTCCTCCCACATAGTATTGTTATGTATCTATAAAATCTTAGGAGGTAACTTTTAACTCATTCAGTATGTGTTGCTGTAGCAGAGAACAGGACTAAGCCCTAATGTATTCCTACAGTTAATTGCACTCTAACTATTACTTCTGCATTCCCATGGCTATTTCAAAGGTTAAATGCAGAAGTAAAGATACTTATACCTGGAAAATTATTGAAGCTGTAAAGAATTATTTAAGATGTTGTCTTACATTAAAAAAGCAGATATCTATGATCTGGTTATAAAGCTTCTTTCTTTATACCTATGTTTCATCAAAGTTATTGCTTTACATTAGTGGTAAAATGATTGTATTTTTCCTGTAATAAGAAATAAGCACGAAAATTAGCTTCAGGGTCTTAGAATGGCATTATGAATTGCTCAGTGACTTGTTAGACTACAGCTGCTGTAGTCAGTTTATTATTATTTGATGCAGATGGAAATAAAATTCTATGTGAGAGACAATTTAACATATCTGAGTTACAGTCTGATCCTCAGAGGAGGTATTTGTATTTATTGTTAGTGTAATTTTTTCAAGTAAGATTTGATTTTGGAGCTGCAGAATCATACAGTTATGCACCAGTTACACCTGTCGGATGAATTTCTGTGGTGTCTGTTTTTGTAAAGTAATGCACTTTAAATAGTCTGCACCAATTTATTTTTCCAGTGATGTGCAGTGTTGCTGTTTTGTCTCTTTAATGTTTGAATTCAAATACTTTCTACAATAGCCATAGACCTTTATATTTTCAAGAGTTGAAATGAATGTATGCTTGAAATCTAGGCTCTTGAGAGATTCATGAGAACATTAAAGCCAGGTTTGGAATAGGGAATGACGACCCATATTCTCTTCTTCCCCATACTTTATTTTATGTCCTATGCTTAAAATATTTTCTTTATTATCTGATGGAAAGCTGGTTTTATCCCCCCCAACCTACATTCAAGTAGCCTTTAGGTAGCACTGGCAGTAGAGCTTGAATATTTATTTTTTTAATCATTAAAAGTAATACTGAAACTTTTAAAATACAGCACCAACAATTATCCCAGTTTCTGACCTTTTAAAGCTGTCTTTTCATAATGTACAGTTCTAAGTTTTGTTATGAATCCCTTAACATCTTAAATTTCTCATTGAAGTCGTAAGTGTCTTTGAACATCCTCCAATTGGATTTTGAATAATGAAATTCAAGGCTATAGTTCTGTGTGCTGTAGTTGCAGAATTACCACACTTTTGTTTTCTAAAGTTAAATGGGTATTCTTCAAGAAACTAGTCTTGCCCCTTCCTTACAATCATGGTAAATTTTGTGATTGAGTAGGTGTAGAGGCATTTGGTCTTTACAAAAGCGGAGTGTTTTGTGACATCATGACCCAAAAGGATGAATGTTTGTAAGGATTTAATGCTTAAGATACCTCCAGGAAGAGTCCTGTGCTCGAACTTTTGCATAGATAGCATGAATTGCTAGGGATGGAACAATTCAGGGAAAATGTACATATTTAAATTTTTATATTAAAATGGTGGGATTCATAATACAGCTTTTCATAAAAGCAAGTGATCATGGTTCAACTTAATGGCTGGTAAATTGTACTGCATCCTATTACAGCACCATTTCAAGCGCAGAACAAAACCACCTTTCAGTCCTAACTGCCAGGAGGGGTAAGTGCAAAAGTTAAGCTAGCCAGGTTTATTCGTGAACTGACTCTGGCCCTCTGAGGGAGACTTCTGTTCTTATTTTTAGTGTTTATTTTTTTCCTAGGCAAATGTTATGCAAAACAGGGTACAAATATGAGTTGAAACTAGGATATGTAGGAGCAGAATGGCCAGTAGATGGATTTCATTATCTTACACTATACTTAAATATTGTTCTGTGGATTTTTTTGTCTTTATTTAATTAAGCATTAGAGATGAAACTCTACATCAATGTGTGCTACTTTCTCTTGTTAAAAAGAACAAAGTGATCAGCCTACTCAGCTTTTCAGCATACATATCCTTCCAGTTAAGCTGTTTATTGTTAGGTTTGAATTGGAGAGAGATTAAAAAAGGCAGGAAGTGTTTATTTATTTTAGGGTCTGTGAAATTAAGGTATTGGAACTGAAAGTCTGGTTTTCTATTTAAAACAAACAAATCATCAGTCATGATTGTAGCTTTTGAGAAAATGCTAATGGGGGTAATACTGTGTTTGATGCTGCTCCTCTGCTCAACAGCTTCCAGCAGCTTGGAGCCAAAGCCAGCTGTGTAAGACAGGCATCTGCTAAAAGTTAGTGCTCTCAGTATAGTTTGAGTCCTGCCAAGAGCCTCAACTTGCTAAAGGTAGGAACATCTTTTGTCTAGCTAGATCCTTGCAACTTCTCTACTGCTTTTTGCATCTGCTGATGGTACTGAATGGGTTTATCCCCCCTTATAAACGTTATTGCTTGTTTGGTTGATATGTAATACCCTACAAAGGATGTTGTGTTGCTGTAATTATTCTGAAGACATTGTTTCTCTGTATTGAGGTCCAGTGTCCAAATATGTTTCTTGCACTCTAAAGTACATTAACTTTTTCATTTTAATTTAATAAATGTACCATCTGAATGAAAGTGTATCATGTCTCTGTTGGAGAGCACCACAGTGTGAGTCTTTGACTGATCTAAAATTCGGGTATTGGTTACTGTCTTCTATTCAGTGTTGAACATTGGTTGGCAAATTACACTGCTTCTTAATGTGACCATCTGGTGGGAACAGTAACAGTAAATGCTCAGAAGTACTTTCAGAATTCCTCGACAGGTAGGTGCCTCTTTCTGACTCTTCTAGGGGCTGCTTTCTCAAGGAAATATGCTAGTGTTGCAGGTCTGGAGGACAGAAGAAGACAGTAGTGACGCTGCATTGTTTGAAGGACAGCATTGGGAGAGCAAGGGAGGAGGGAAGAACAGCATGTGGGTATGGAGGGAATGCTGCAGTGTGAGGGATTGAGGACTCTGGATGGGAGTGGTGTCCAAGTGAAGAGTTATGAAATGGACCATGTGTGCTATTCCAGCTACAAAAAGAGCTGGCTTTATCTGCTAATATATGATAAATGAATTTGAAAGATTTGGTTTGCATAGCATCTCTTTCTAGTACTGTGATGGCAAAGGTATCTGGGGCTCTCTCACTTAACAGCATCACTATGTGCAGTGATAATTGTGATTATTAACCAACTGCTAGTCTGAAGTATTACTGTGTTTTCAAGCTAACATTTTGGGATTTACTGTCCATTCATAGTGTGCTTTTTCTCCTAATCAAGAGTTGGTTTTTTTTTTAAACAAATGATAGTTGAGAGGAATCTTTCACAGCTGATTGTTCTTTGATTTATTTCCTTAAAGTATTGACTACCTACTATGAAATAAGACTATGTTAAAATTGTGCTTTTTTCTAGCCCTTGAGTATCAGTTTCGATCCCAATTTATCTTCAAAGGTTACAGTTTGCTTTCACATTTCTCCATTTTGCTGTGAGAGATAGGAAGAGTGAAAATTACTTTACTTTCAACAAATGTTGGTGTTCTTGTGGCTGCTGAAGCATCTATTTAGCATTTTGTATTTTTATTGGCTTTTTAATTTCACTGTTAATCAGTGATGATGTGTGGGGGTATAAAGAGAAATCAGTATATTTTGAATTATTAAAACATTCCAGAACATCAGTGTGACCAAAGCCTCTAGGAGAAATGCAAATATGTGTTTTCTTAGAATAAGAAGGAAAAATGAAAACCCATATTAGCAATCTTCTCTGCAGTTTTGAGTTGTAGCCTACTGAAGACTTGAGCTTTCTCTTCTAGATCCTCAGGAAGCTTAGTCAGAAACCCAAGGTAATCTACTTTCATTCAGCAGTATATTTTAGAAGTATTTTCTTTACTTTTTTGCCAAAAAGCATAATTAATTTTGTAATATATACGTGGGTTATACCATAACTTTTGAAGGAAAATTTGCATATAGACAGGAAAAGTGAATTTATGGAAAGCAAGTAGGTTGAAAATTATCTGAGCTACATAATGTGTTTCCATGGATGAGAGAATTATAGAAGTACTACTGTTTGAAGTATTGAAAGAGTTCACTTAGAACATGTTTTTAAAACATTTCAGTGTTTGAAAAATGGACAATTTTTATAAGTTTAATGTATTTACCATTGAAAGAGAATGAAGGATGATTCAATTTATTTTAAAATTATCTCCAGTTATAAAATAACCCCAGTGTATGAAAAAGTACGCTTTCCATGTCCCTGCGGTCCATGTTTCTCTATGGATTATCAGGAACTTAACACTCACAGGGCAATGTTTTCTGCTTTAAATTTGTTACCTCTGTAATAGTCATCAGTTTAATGTGGAGTATTTGGTTGGTTTAAAATGCTTAAAGCTATTTTTAAAATTATTCTATAAGTAGTTATAAAAGAGTATGTAGTGGGGATAATGGTTACAAATTCCTGCCTGATATTGCCAGGACAGTCATCTGTGACTACCCCACCTTCCCAGGTGCCCTTTTTTTAATAGGTACAAGGCTCTGCAAATGGAAACCAAATGATGAGGATGATGGTTCATCTCTGTAGGAAGACTCACTAAGGTGAAGTTCCCCTATGCACTGTGTTGAAACTGCTTCCAGAAAGAAGGAAAGATGAGGTATTGGCATAGGAGACCCTCCAGTGAGGGGAACAGAAGGTCCAATTTCCTGGCAAGCCCCACTTCATAGGGAAGTCATCTGCTTCCCTGGGAGCTGGGTTAGAGATGTGATGAGGAAACTTTAAACTCTGGTACAGCCCATTATAGGTTTCTCCTGTAGGCAATTAGGAAGTTTGCAATATGAAGGCCAAGGACTATCAGAAGGGTTTCAGGGCCTTGGGACACCTGGTTATTATGGGATCAGGAGCATGAGTAGTGTTCTCCTTTATCCTTCTAGTTGCAGGGAATGGTGAGGGAAGAACCAGCAGGTCGATACTTGGAGGCAACAGCTGGGGTACACCTGTCTCAGACAGAGAGAAGGATCTTTGCACAGGGGTGCAGTGCTCATTGAAAGAGCATTAAACTGGATTGAAGGGGAAAAGGGCTAAACCTAGCCTTGCTGGACATAAGCTTGGTGACCACACACCAGTGTTGGACCAATGGAGTGTTAGCAAGATCCTTCACACTGCTCCGTGATGTGTGAGTATGCTGCAGCACATTTGAAATACATACACTACATGCAGCATGAGGAACAAACTATAGGAGGTGGAAGTGAGCAAATAAGAGGATCTTTGTACCTTTTATGCCAGTGGGAAGAGCTATTTGGACATGGATGAGGGAATTTTACCTAGTCCAGGAAGAGGGCTGTATTCCCAAGGACTGCTAGAGAATATATCCCTCTGAGACAGAAAACTTCCTGATGCCATTCATTGGACTCTGTCATTTAGGTAATGAAGATGGGTATGGAACAGTCACCATAACTGAAAAGTACTGAAAGTTTTATTGATCAAATAGAATAGCTTTGTCCCTGTTTTTGAGATGTGTTAGGACTATTATGTCTATAAAAAGGATATGCAATAATGCTGTCACTAGGATCAAGAAGTGCAGTGTAACTGCAATGTTTTCTTGCTTTATTTTTTAGAGGCTCCTTAATTCTTTTTTACCCCAAATACAGGTTTTGTAATAAAGCATGTGTTTGCATATTTCTGTAAGTTACATGAGGGATTTTGCAGTCATCTGTTTTTACTTTTCAATACTGTAATATTTGAAAAAGACCCCAAACACTGCAATTTAACTGACCTTTTTTTTAATTATTTTTACAAGTAAGACATGAAAAAGGAATGTTAAAGGAGCACAAGTTATTCTGGGGAAGACACGATTCCAGCTTCCCTAGGGTCTCTGCTTTCTTTTTCCAGTGATCATCACATCCTCAGCGGAGTTGCCATTGGGAACCAAGTGATACAGCCTGTTGCAATTGGGAGCCATATTTTCTAGATTGTTGGAATTGGGAGTCAGGTACTGCAGTGGTTTCTGAAGAGCAAGCATTCACACACTGGCAGTTTTCCACGTAGATGTAGGTATAATTTATGCTGGTTCCATTTTGGCAAGTCAGGGTCACCTCTCTTTCTTGGGTCCTGAGTTCCTGGCAGCAACCACACTCATGTTCCATCTGGTTTGCTTCAAGAGAGTACCTGTGTTCCACCAGGGAAAAAAATGCATCTTGTTAAAAACACACAGAAAACCCCCTCAGTGATTTTTGTTTTGCGAGTGTTTGGTTTGGTTTTGGGGTTTTTTTTAACATCCTCTTTTCCTCCTCGTCACACACACTTATGAATGTGATTTTTATTGTCTTCAATAGTGAAACTGTTCTTGCTTCCATTGAATCCAATTCAATTCAGTGGAATCATATAAACACATTAACTTTGTTGCTGTTCTGCAGTCATAGAATCGCATAGGTTGGAACAGACCTTTCAGTCTAAGCATTAACCCAGCACTACCCAGTCCACCACTAAACTGTGTCTCTAAGTGCCACACCTGCATGTCTTTTAAATACTTGAAGGGATGGTGACTGAACTGCTTCCCTGGGCAACCTGTTCTAGTGCTTGACAACCATTTCAGTGAAGAAATACTTCCTAATATCTAATCTAAACCCTTCCTGGTGCAACTTGAAGCCATTTCCTCTCATCCTTTCACTTGTTACCTGGGAGAAGAGGTCAACCCCCACCTCACTACACCCTCCTTTCAGGCAATTGTAGGGAGGGTGAACATTTCCCCTGAGCCTCCTTTTCTCCAGGTTAAACACCTCCAACTCCCTCAGCTGCTCCTCAAGACTTGTGCTCCAGACCGTTCCCCAGCTCTGTTGCCCTTCTCTGGACATGCTCCAGCACCTCCATGTCTTCCTTTCAGTGAGAGACCCAGAACTGGACATAGGACTTGAGGTGTGGCCTCACTATGGCCGAGTACATTGTCCTGGTCCTGCTGGCCACACTAATGCTGATCCAGGCCAGGATGTTCTTGGTTGTCTTGGCCACCCGGGCACACACTGGCTCATGTCCAGCTGCTGTCACCAACATCCCCAAGTCCTTTTTTTCCACTGGGCACCTTCCCAGCCCCTCTGCCCCAGCCTGTAGCACTGTCTGGGGTTGTTGTGACCCAAGGGCAGGACACAGCACTAAGCCCTATTGAACATCTCACAATTATTGATAAAGATTTAAAATGGGACTGGCTGCAACACTGAGCCCCAGGAAACACCACTGGTGACCGTCCCCCACCTGGAGGTAACTCCACTCAACACCCCCCTCTGGGCCTGGCCATCCAGCCACTTTTTTATGCAGTGAACAGTTCACCTGTCCAAGCTATAAGCTCCCAGCTTCTCCAGGCGAATGCTGTGGGAAATGCTGTCAAAAGCTTTACAAAAGTCTGGGTAGACAATATCCACAGCCTTTTCCTCATCCTCTGTCCTAGAAGGAGATCAGGTCAAGCAGCAGCTGCCTTTCCCAAACCCATCCTGGCTGGGCCTGATCCCCTTTTTACCCTGTATGTACTCCATGATCACACTCAAGATAATCTGCTCCATGTCCTACCCTGGAACCAAGGTCAGGCTGACAGGCCTGTACTTCCCTGAATCCTCTCTCCAAACTTTATTGTAGATGAGCATCTCTTTTCCTGACTGGCAGTCAACTGGACCTCCATGATTAACCAGACTGCTGACAAATGATTGAAAGTGGCTTTGTGAACACTTTCTCCAGCTCTCTCAGTACCCTTGGGTGATAAATTAACTGGACAGATCAGATAAAGGAAGTAATAGAGATGTTAAATTAATTTTTAGAACTTACATTGAGGAGCTAGGACAAGTTCCTTCACAATATGACAGCTCAACAGGTTCAGAAGACTCACAGTCAGCATGGCGGATCACAGTTTCCTTGGTGTAAGGCTTGCAGCTTTTAGCTTCATAATAAAAGGCGAGAAGAGAAAATATACTTCAGTTCTCTAGTTCTGAACTAAAGGAATTGTAAACCAGTTTCAAAGTGCTTGATGTCTGATTACTGAGAATCTGCAGTATGTGATGGGATGGGAACTGTGTAACGTATATGGAGTTGTCAGATTATTCTTTGATTTCGGCTGTAAAGTGCCTTTGGAAGATAATGCAGAGGCTTGAGTATTGCTGGTTTGATTTGTGGTATTCAGTATCAGGAAAAAAAATTGCATTTTTCTTTTGAATAAACAGTGAAACACAGGGTCTTCTTAATAGACTATGTGAAAACAGGGGGAGTGAAGAATCCTTCCAGCCACTCAAAGATAGTTACAGGTTGAATAGAGTGCTCTTCAGGCAGAACACATAAACACAGCATTACTTACGTTTACATATTTTGCAGCAGCCATCAGATGTAATCTCTGCTTCGTCCTTTGTAAAAGTAAGGGATTTGTATTAGTTCACAGATGACAATCATGAGTAAGAATATGATTTAGCACTACTGATACTGGGCAGAAGGCTTCTCTATGATGAACCCTGAATGAAACAATGCTTGACTTACTGTCCTCACCATAGGAGTCTTGAATACTTGTAGCCTCATAAGAAAATACTATGCTTTTCTTATTAATCATAGAGCAAGTCTAGTTTCATTCATAAGACATTCCTGCAACTTCAGTGGAAGTGATTTGTTGAATTCTTCCTTGTCCCTCCTTGTTCATTTAAACTGAATTCAGTCAATGAAAAAATGATAAAAACTTACAGGATCACACTCTCCGGGGTCATAGTCAGGGCATACTTTTTTAGTTTGGACTGCAACAAACTGATCTTCAATTTTTTCACATTTGTAGTGGCTGCACTGATCGAGTGGCAGGATCTCGTTAACCTAAGATTTTATAAGAAAAGCAGAAGTTGGTTTTTTTCATTGTGATCAAGTATGTCTGAGTTAATTAAGTTCTCACTCCTCAAAGATTCTCAGATGCTTCTGAACTTCTTTCAAGTGGCAAAAATGAAATTCTACAGACTGTAGCTAGCTTGAAAGTTTAAATCCTGGCTCTGAACACTTAGACCATAAATTAGAAACCATTGCTCCATTAGCCACAAGAATCAAGAATTTGATTCCAAATAATGTTCAACTCAGAAAGCTGATACATTGTTTTTCAGAGTAATTTCAGTATTTTATTTTTACTAGTAAGGGACATGAGTTGACTTTTAGCTGTTCTAACTTGTATGGGCTAACAGATCTGAAAATGAAAGGAATACTTACATTGAGCACATGAACAGTGCCGTTACTGAGTTTGGCTTTGCAAGCTACTTCAATACACTTCCCGCAGCACTCTCCTTCCTCAGTCATGTATTGGTAACCCTACTCAGAAAGAGATGAAGGAGAAAGTATGTTCAATTGGTGATGGAGAATTCTAGTCTTGCTGTAGCTGACTGGGCAGCCTAGAGAACCTGAACTCACCAGTGGACAAGATGTCTCACACTGAACTGTTTCACAATGCATAATGTTTGCATTAGTCTCTGGATCCTTCTCAGAACTGCAGGTACACTTCTTACATGAATCAGTTACTATTGACTTTCCAACCTACAAGACAGAAAAAAAAAAACCCAAAAGACATTCAAATGCCAACAGTTTTTATGTAATATAAAGGCAGAGTTGAAAGCATTGCTGAGAACCATTAAGGTTGCTGAAACACAAGTACGACAGTTCTCAAATTCTCTTTCAATGTAGAGTTTTTTGGCTTCATGCTTTGCAGGAAAGCTCATATTAAGAGGAAACTAAATGAAGCAATGTAAAAGGGAGCAGTACATTAATTAAATTAAGATTGTTTGTACTGTCTAATTATTTTACCAGCTTTTCAATGCTCCATTTAAGAATATTTTTCCTCTATAAGTTGTTCAGTGGTTGTAAAACAATTATAATTTAAAAACAGATATTAAAATAAGTCTTTACATATGCAGATACATAAGCAGAGATCTAAATTTACGTATGGATTTTAGTCTTTCTGAAATGTATCCCCAAAGACTCCAGTGCTAATATTTAAATTATGAGTTAATGACCTAAGTACCAATTTTAGCAAAATGGTTTAGGTATCAATTAAATCAAAAATGTTAGCTTTGGTTTTTTAAGGTTCTCTGAGCTTATTTCAAAGAGAAATTGAGTTTGGGCTATTCATCAGATTGTCTGGCAAAATCATTAATTACAGAAGTGAGAGGAAGCTTAAAAAGAAAGTACATCACTAAAAATGGTACACTCTTCTTTTATACTACTTGAAAAGGAAGACTTCTGTGACAAATTTGATTTTGACTTTAAAATACCCAAACTTCCAATTAAGGGCTAGAGAGAAAAACCCCCAAAAACGTGTATTGGGAAAAGAACTTTCTTAAAGACTTGTTTTGGTAGAAAGGATGTACTTTTCACTTCCAGCAATATACTGCTATATCATTCTTACCATGTACAGTGTTCCATTAATCACACAGACATCAGGTATTGGTTCTGAAAAACAAAACATGAAATTAATTCCAGAATAACTCAAATTGGGACTTCCTGAGAAGTCAAGATGTTATCAGGTTTTGTTAGTAACACAGAGAGTATGGAAAACTTGAATTCAGTCCCCCTTTGTGCTTAGACTTCATATGTTGTGTAGCTGAATGTTTAAGTAAAGTTTCATCATTAAAATCAGCTGGAAGAGGTGGAGAGGAATGGCTTCAAACTCAAGCTATGCCTGAAAAATCCCTTTTTTGCCCTTTCAATATCTGGTTCAATTCAAATTAAATTAGTTGTTTCCTCCGGGAGCCCTCAGCCTCCAGTGATAAACAAAGATGCTTCAGTTATTGATTCTTTATGACCTTTCAGAACATGGTTTGTACGGAAGATTGACCCTGTGGAAAAAGGTATTCCTGCTAAGGTATTCCTACTAAAGGTATTCCTACCCTAATGTAAATCTGACAACATGGCAGAACCCGTCTATGTCTTTCACAGAACTGCTTTAAATTTGCCTGTTCCTTCGTTTTGATTTTCCTTTTTCAGGCTTAATTTATGGGTACTTTTTGTCTTTTTAGTCTTTTGAACAAGTATATGTACATAAAATATATGTATATAAAAGTGTATGTTTATAAATAAACTAATATAACTGTAGGATTTTTTTTATGAGCATCTGGCAAGAGTGTAAGTATAATTATTACTTTTCATACATTGTCAATTCAGTTACTGATTACAATTCACTTTGTACTATTGCTTCCTGTTACTTGGTCTTGTAGTTAACTATTAAGCTTTTTAGTGATTTATTCTTATGTTTATGCATCTTAATTTAGTTGCATTTAGGCTAATATTGATGTGCTCCAGTATTCCATTAATAACATGAAAAAGATGCATTGATAACATTTATAATTACAGGTACAAAGATAGTTGAGCTACGTAGACCAGTGAATGTTCAAAATATTATTCTGCTCTCCCACCCATTCATCATCAAAGTTAAATGAAAATAACATTATTTTTTTTAAACAAAGCTTTAATGCATATTTAGCTATAATTGTTGTGTGTTCACTGAGAGAGAAAAATATAAGAAATATTTTGCTGTTATTGTGATACATTAAGAACTTCCTTAGATATTAATGGAAGTGCAAATGTAATTTACTGGAGTGATATTTATACATGTATTTTTAATACTTACGGCATTCAAATTCAGGACAACATGGGTCTTTTTGTGGTAGTACAGCCATGGAAACAAATCCTAGGTCACAAATTTTTTGCTGAGCTGTTTGGCATGGGAGTGGCTGGCATTGCACAGTAGCAGTGAGGGAGTCACAGACACACTTCTGGCATTCATTTATCCACTCCTCCCCAGGCTGAAAATAAATTATTTATTCTTAAATGCTCCTTCATCCTAGTTCAGTTTTAACTTAAGATATACTCTCAAAATTAGTAGGAAGTTCAGACTGGAGTTGTTTTAGCACATCATTTAAGAATAGGTATGCTCAGAATAACCACAGAATTTTCTTCTGCATATAAGAATGTTATTTTACATTTCATGGCTAGTCTGCTTATCTCTATGAAATTTAAATGACTTTTATTAAAACCAAAAGTCTCTGCTGTAGTCTTAGTGAGCTTTTCCACCAAGAGATTACTTAAAAGTCTTGTAATACCAGGTTAAATAATTGTGTGCTGTCAGGTCATTTGTTACGTGACCAGCTTTGTTATTGAGATACATAGAGGTTGATTTGAATTGGCTGATAAAGGACAGAAATTTGTCTGGTTTTGCAACAGTGGTATTTTAGAAAGCAGGGAAGGGAACCACCTTTCGTGCAGGATTGACATCAGTGCAGTTTCTTTCTACTGAAGTTGTGGTGGTTGTTGCTGTGGTTGGTGAGGCAGCTTGTGATGTAGTTGAGGAGGCGACTGAAGGAACAGGAGGTGTCACAGGACATGGCCCGTAGAAAGGCTCAATCTCACATTCCTTGTTGCAAAGTGCATAAAAATTACAGCCAGCTCTATCTGTTCTGTTGTATACCACTTCCCCTGTAGGTGAAAATTGGAGGAGAAATTACAAGAATGAAAATACATAGGGAGAAAAACCAAGAAAACATTGTGAAAATATTAAGTGTATTCATGTATAAAATGTTCTACATTGAGATGATTTTGAGTGGTTATCTTTAACTGAATAGAGTCTTAAGGGTTTATATTGCTTATGAAATTTTTTATAATCATAAAATAAGATACTTACCAGGAGAAAATAAAGTTTCAAACACATGACAAAAGCATGGAGGTATTTTGCTGGATGTAACAGATGTGCTGGTGGAAGAACTGAAGGTTGCAGGAGTGCTTGTTGTAACATGACTTGATTGTGATGTACCAGTTGAAGCTACTGTTGAGCACAAGTAATAATTTAGTTTGCGGGTACAGGATTTTGATCTAATAATTTTAACATATTCAAGAGGTCTATTCAACATTCTGGCAAACCAAGTGAACATGTTTCTTGCATTCAAATATTTGACCTATTCATAAGTGGAAATTGTGGAAATTTTTTCATTATACATTGAATAACATCTGGCCTTTGGCAAATCTGATGAGATTTACCTCTAAAGTTTTGAAAAGTTTCAACTTTATACATTTAAGTAAGAATTAATACTAGGAAGTTAACCAAGCTGACAAACATAAATACTAGTAACAAAGGGGCAGATTGATTAAAAATTGGTTTATGTGTTTTAAGGAATATAAATGGACATAGATTCATATAATCAGAGACTAGTTTAGGGAAAGAAGCCACAGAACACAAAGATATGAATGTTGGTCTAAAGAAAAAGATGGTTGTAAAATTTTAAAAAGCAGACAAAGGCATACCTGGGCTGACAGTGGTGCTGAAGAAAACTGTTATAGCAGTATTTTCTACAGTAGGAGAAAAGAATGCTATAAGAATTTACCTGTGGTACTTCCAGACTGAGGAAGAGTGGTAGTGAGCTCAGCTGAGGGGGTAGAAGTGGTTATTAATCTTATTTCAGGTGAAGTGGAGGCAATGCTGGTGGTGGTAGTGATGACAGTTGTGCCCTCTCTGGCTGAGGTCGTGGTGCTGGGGACAGCCGTGGTGCCTGCGGTGGTTCTTACTTTTATTTCAGGGCTGGAGGCAGTAATTGTTGATGTTGTCTGAATAGCAACAGTGGATAATACAGTTGGGAGAGTTTTTTCTGTAGATACAGTGCTGCTTTCCCTGGTGGTTCTGGAGGTGCTCGCAGTACTGGTGGCTGGGCTGGACACTGTTGTTGTGGGTGGGGTGATGGTGGTTGTGCCTTCAGTCTGAGGGGGAGAGGTGCTGGTGGTGGTAGAGATGATAGTTGTTCTTTCTCTGGCTGAAGCCGTGGTGCTGGGGGCAGCCGTGGTGTTAATGGTGGTTTTTATTTCTGTAGGTTCTGTGTATCTTGGGGTGACAGTGGTGGTTCTTTGTGTTGATAGGGTACTTGTTTTGCCTGTGGTGGTTGTTGTTTCTCGCTGTGGAAGTGTGCGGACAGCAGGTGTTGTTGCTGCAGATTGTGTTGCTATTTTCGTTGTTTCTGCTGGGAAGTATGTTGTGGAGGTGCTTACAGTGGTTCCTGGTGGTGGTACTGTTGTCTGGCAGTGTTTTCGGGCACAGCACAGCACTGAGACCTCGTAGTCGAAGCACGTGGGGTACTTGAGAGTCTGATCCTTATTTCTGCACACAAGCCCCCTGTCAAGACTGCAGTCAAATTTCTGTTCCATTATTTTCACAATACTGTCAGGGTAGTCTTTAGCTCGGCACTTGATGTCTTGCGGCTTGTCACACAACTCATACCCAGCAGCTCGGATGTTTTCAAATGTCTCTAAATCTCCATTTTCACTGCCTGGAGTAGGGGAGTCCACATTAAACCACTGTGTCCAGTCACAGCTGTCCACAACGCAGTTGTCTGTGCTATTGGAGATGCGGATAGTGGTGGTGGCTGGCGTGGGCACTGTTGTTGTGGGTGGGGTGGTGGTGGTTGTGCCTTCAGTCTGAGGGGGAGAAGTGCTGGTGGTGGTAGCAATTGTGGTTGTGTCCTGTCTGGCTGTAGCCGTGCTGCTGGGGGCAGCCGTGGTGCCTGCGGTGGTTCTTATTTTAACTTCAGGGGGTGTTGTGGTAGATGTTGGAGCCTGGGTTGCCACAGTGGAGGTTTCTCCTGGAGCAGAGGTGGCAGAGGTTCTTGTGGTACTTCTCTCTGTAGTCCTTGAGGTGCTGGCAGTGCTTGTGGCTGGCGTGGGCACTCTTGTTGTTGTTGGGATGATGATGGTTGTACCTTCAGTCTGAGGGGGAGAGGTGCTGGTGGTGGTAGCAATGAGGGTTGTGCCCTCTCTGGCTGAGGTCGTGGTGCTGGGGACAGCCGTGGTGCCTGCGGTGGTTCTTACTTTTATTTCAGGGCTGGAGGCAGTAATTGTTGATGTTGTCTGAATAGCAACAGTGGATAATACAGTTGGGAGAGTTTTTTCTGTAGATACAGTGCTGCTTTCCCTGGTGGTTCTGGAGGTGCTCGCAGTACTGGTGGCTGGCATGGGCACTCTTGTTGTTGTTGGGATGATGATGGTTGTACCTTCAGTCTGAGGGGGAGAGGTGCTGGTGGTGGTAGCAATGAGGGTTGTGCCCTCTCTGGCTGAGGTCGTGGTGCTGGGGACAGCCGTGGTGCCTGCGGTGGTTCTTACTTTTATTTCAGGGCTGGAGGCAGTAATTGTTGATGTTGTCTGAATAGCAACAGTGGATAATACAGTTGGGAGAGTTTTTTCTGTAGATACAGTGCTGCTTTCCCTGGTGGTTCTGGAGGTGCTCGCAGTACTGGTGGCTGGCATGGGCACTCTTGTTGTTGTTGGGATGATGATGGTTGTACCTTCAGTCTGAGGGGGAGAGGTGCTGGTGGTGGTAGCAATGAGGGTTGTGCCCTCTCTGGCTGAGGTCGTGGTGCTGGGGACAGCCGTGGTGCCTGCGGTGGTTCTTACTTTTATTTCAGGGCTGGAGGCAGTAATTGTTGATGTTGTTTGAATAGCAACAGTGGATAATGCAGTTGGAAGAGTTTCTTCTGTAGATGTAGTGGTGCTTTCCGTGGTGGTTGTGGAGCTGCTGGCACTGGTGGTAGTTTGGGTAGATACTCTTGGTCTGGGTGTAGTGGCACTCGTGCCTTGTGTTGGCAGGGCAGTAGTACTGGAGATTAACGTGGTGCCCTGTGTTGTTTCTAGTGTTGATTCTGGGAGCGTGGAGATGGTATTGGGTGATGATGGAGATTGGGTTACTGCTGTGGAGGTTTCTGCTGTAGTAGTTGTGATTTCGTAACCTGTGGTTGAGACTTGTGATGTCGTTGCTGTTACTGGTGTTTCGGTCAGAGTTGTTGTTCTTTCTCGGTCTCTCAGTGGTGTTGTAGTTATTTCACTTTCTTGTTTTTGTGTTGTTGGTATTATTGTTGTCTGTACTGTAAATGGTGTTGATTCTACAGCAGTAGTTGTGAATTCTCTTGTGGTTGTTGGTGTTGTAGTTTGTGCTTCTGAACATGGTATGTATCTGCAGCATGATATTCTGATTTCATAATTATAGCACTGCTTAGATTCTTGGTCCTGGTTATTGCATATTAATCCCCTACTTTGACTACACTCTATTGTTTGGTTAAGGTTGGTAATTTCAGTATCTGGGTATTCTTTGGCTCTGCATTGAACATCGCTTGGGTTTGTACACACACTGTATCCTTTATCCTTGAGATTTTGATATGTTTCATAATCTCCACTGTCCTCGTTGTTTTCAGGCTGAGTGGAATCATACCATTCTGACCACACACAGACATTTTTCACACATACAGTTGTCACTGGTGTTGCAGTTGTCATTTCTGTAATTTAAAGGAGGAAACATAAGTCTTGTCTGTTCTTATCAAAGAGAGTTCCAGGAAGAAATTATTTATCTTCCATACCTTTTTTTTGTTGCAAATAATTTTTTAATATTATGTAGTATTTTAATTTTAATGAATTTGCTTTGGCAGTCTCAAATTTAATTTTTAAAGTAGGTTTTGACTTTTTGCCTGTCTTATTATTGTAGACGTAATTTCTTTGACATCTATTAAAGATTTATAGCTAAATATAGGTAATCTGATATCCTTTGCACAGCATGTCACTGCTTAGATAATAGATCTCACAATTGCTATGGTATAAGTAGAGGAGGTTTTATTCTCCTTGGTATTATCTCTGCATTTATTTACACTTAACTGCATAACCATGCAGACTTTAAAATATTTTGACCAGTTAATGACTTTTCTACTTAGTTCAATATTACCACATGTAACATATTTATAAATATAAAATATATACTTAACATTCATGTATTTTATATGCAGTACATTATCATAGAGAATACATGTATACTATATATGGAATATATAATCTAATAGGTATTTTCTATGTATTTTAATAAGATTTCATATTCCTGGCATTCTGAAGATAACCATGTGGAATAGATATTACTTTCTCAATATGAATGTTACTTAATAGAAGACTTAAATTTGAATATTTAGTTCTTGCTATAGTACAATTTTATGGATATGCTTCTTACAATTACTCAGAACTTGGTCATTGTAATTAATTAACTGCAGGAATAATATAGCAGTGTACTCCAGGAGTAGAAGGAAACTGTTGATTTGGGTATTAAACACAATTAGGAAAGGTTCCAAAGAATGGTTATAAATAGTTTAAACATTCCCTCAAATTAAATTTCTTATGTGCTCACTAATTTAAGAAATGGCAGCAACTATCTTTCATGTTTTCAGAAGCTGGCCTAGAACTGCTGGGGTTTTTTTGCAAGGAAATGAGAAGATTCTCCAGGATGCAGTGATTAATAAACTCTATTAATTTTTCCCCTGGGATCACCATGGTAAAACAGAGGAGACTGAGTTTGTAAGAAATGCTGTATTCATTTCTGCAGCCTTAACTATTCTTTTTCAACTAAAGCTGCCAGGTGAATTGGCAGCTCCAATAGAAGTCAATAGTTTCAAGTAAAATTATATACTGTTAACTGATGAAAAGGTCCTGCCTTTCAGGTAATTTTTAGTCACTTACAGAGATTTTTGAGTTATTTTAAAGATTATTCATGCATACCTGAAGCAGTAGTTGTGGGCTGACTTGTGGAAAATGTAAATGGGGTTGTTGTAAAAATGCCACATTTAAAGATATTTCTGCTTATTGTTCCATTGACATCGCATGTTGCACTGAAACACCATCCAGTTCCATCTGTGGTGTTGTAGATGAGTTCACCATATTTATAGCTATTCCCTTCATAAATGCAGTTGCAGGCTGTAATTCAGAAGTTTATTGTCAGTTCAGGCATCTATGAAAAGATAGTATCCAATACTTCTTTTTCTAAAAAATTTTTCTTAGCTGTCTTACCTTTGTCATCGAACTTGCACTGTAAACCTTCTGATGTACACTCACTGAAACAGAAAGCATAAAAACCCATATATTTTGTGATTGTGATGTAATTTTATTAGTCATCTTTCTGACAGATACTGGCATCAAAAGGCAAGGCACTTTGTGTTTATTCCTAGAGCGTTCTGTTCGTTTTGTCTCCTTCTTGGCCATTATTTTCCAAAATCTTCCTTTATATTAAACCCAAAATTATAAACAGAAGTGAAGTTAAATATTATGCAAAGTTACAGGTAGAAGTCTTAAGGAAGACTTTCCTTTTTTCCTTCATATCACTTTCCTTGCATTTGCAATGCTTTTGTACTAAAATAGAAGGCTAAAAGGGTGAGTGTTAAATGCTCAAATGATGCAAGTATGTTACAAAATCCTTGGAAGCAGGCCACTAATAAATATCTTTACTCACGGCACAACATTTTTCCTGCCACAGGAATGTGAAATAAAGATAGCCTAGTCATAAAGGACTTCTTTGTTCTTGATGTATCTTAATGCTGAGGCATTACAATATAATCAGGAACAAATTCATTAAAACATAAAATCACATAAAGCCTTCTTATTATTGTAGTAGGAAAACCGGCATTAGATCATAAGGCATTATTTCATCACAGGTAACATGAACTGATCCTGCACGTAACAGGAACATACAACTTCCCCCTGGAGTTTTGATCTTTTTTTCCTTGTATATGATGAGGTTGGTATGGTAAGCCTTACCATATATTACATTCATCCCGCTTATATATCTTTCCATCTTCATCATCATAACAGTCACAGAGACTAACACACTTCATCTGATCCTCATGAAAATATGGCTTGTCTGGTGGGCAGTTAGGGTAGCAGCCTGAAGGTGGAGAAGGTAACAATGAGATACAGTCAGCAAAGGTTTTATTTGTGCCAAATGCATTTGCAGGTCTTGTTTTTAATAGTCATAATGTTTTTACTTTATGTTTTGCAATAGCTCTAGGAAGAAATGCAGAGTTACTAGCATCAGCAGAGCCTATCCGTAAGAACTTAGTCCTAGAGATCTTCTTACTTCAGTTTCCATACTCTGCCTCCATTCATGTGGATGTAATGATATTAGAGAAAATTCAATTGTGCAAATGCAGCTGATGGAGGAAATATACTTCATCAAAGACAATTTAAAATATAGTAATATGTACCCACTAAGAGGTACTTGCAGCTATTTTTACCTTCTAAACCAGGCAGGTCATTGAGGCACTTTCCACTTGGGTTCTTACAGGTCTTCATACAGGAAGCACCACAAGGCTTATAGTGCCATTCACATTCTCCTTGCTGATTGTAGTAATCACAGAACAGTGCTGAGGAGAAACAGAAAGTTGAACATGTTCAGGAAAAAAAAAAAGCAAATAGCTTAAGCATGAAAAGTCTACACAGTGAGATATTAATGCACATATGTAAGATACTGTACACTTAGCTACACTGTCAGAAGTGTTTATGACAAAACTTACGACAAATTGTTGGGCTTCTCCAGGCTACGCATACACCAACTTCACTACATGCTTGAGCATAGGCAGCTACTGCTGTACAAAAGCAATCACAGTCTCCTCCAGTGTCACAGGCACAAGCGTCTGTCACACATGCTTGGTAATATTTTGCTGGTTCAACCTGTTATTAAACAGAAATATAATACTATGCATCCTGCCTTCCAAGTGATTCCTTACCTTTGCTAGAGTAGTCTTCTTACAATTGTAGTATCCCAGAGGAAAGGCCTACATTGGTAATTTCTTTTCCTTTTGTTAGACACTCTAAGACACCTGAGGTGATGCCAAATGATACATCCAAATCATGTATTGCCAGATTTTTAGAAACCTAGACTTGTGTCCTGGTGTAAGATTAGATAAATTTTCAAAAAAAATACTAGGCAACTGCACAGTTACCTGACAACATTTGTTATGTACTTAGTGTCAGGTACAGGCTATGCTGATACTTCATTCCTATGTTATTATTTCATTGAGCTTGTCTTTTCTACCTGGTATATGAGAATTTTTATTCAAGTCAGGCTACAAGGAAATACATAGTAATTATGAAATTATTATTATTTTGTATTTATTTTTCTTTTGTAAATGTCTTTTTATTTCTTGCAAGTAGCAACTACAAATCTGTCCCATTGACGGTGATTCAGACTGGAGTTTTCCTGGCACAATTTGAAGTGAAACATATTAATAAATGAGGCGTGCATGTTAAAACCTATGAGAATAGCACCTTCAACAACCCACAGACTTAGTTTTCCCACAGTAAACTTCTGCCCTGGTAATACCTGAGAGTGACAGGCAGCAAAGACGTTGCTGTTGATGATGCTACACTGCTTCTCTGACCAGGACTTCCGATAAGGGTTGGTAGAGCATGGGTCCTTGACACTGGAAGCATCAGGGCATGTAGAGGATACTTTCCAGCTGTTTCCAAACTCTAGGACATCCTCTACTACAGATTGACTCCTCGTAGTAAAGTCATTGACGCTGTTGCCATCATAGTTTCCACAGAGACCACAGACCTGGCCCTGCAAAAGGAAGTAAATAAAAAAATAATGCATGTGAGAAAACTTGAAACAAAATCTGAGACTGAAATGATACTTGAAATCCAGCTCTTAGAATGGTGGCATTCCATTCTATCAGTCCTAAACATCTTCATACTCTGGAATCGAGGAACGGAATATGACCACTAAGGCTAGAAGGATAGTGTTCTTAACTTTTTTGTTTTAAATATGAACAATAAAACCATCTTTGTCATCATAACCTTCTGTCTTTGAGGTATATTTTTAACAAGGAAGTAAGGACTCACAGCTGATTAAGCTTTTCATTTAAGCCTTGTTTTATACAATAGCTATACATAAGAAAAACCACCCTTCCAGCTACTAAGTATTACCAGTTCAGCCACTTAATCTATTCATCGAGTCTTTACCATTAAGTCTGCTCACAGGTATATAAAGAAATTACATTTTCCGTGTGCATCCAGAAATATCCCTCATTCTGAATGTATGGATCTGTACAACTCTAAGAGTCTGCAGTACATGCTTTTTCTGTGAAACTCAGGTACATACTTTCCGTATCACTACTATTTAAAAAAAATGCTAGTGAGTGATGCAGGGAAAGAACCTATGGTACTGAAAGAAGTTGGTTCTAAATTGCACTTAGTTTAAATACCAAATTTAAATGTCATTGTGGTATGCAATAAGATAGAAAATTCCATATTTACTACAGTTTTTAGCGCTTATATATCATAAGCTAATAGAAGGAGTATGAAAATTGGAATTAATTTTCCGTATCATCTGTGTAGTTATATGCTTGACAAATACTTGGTGGCATAAAAGAGGCTTTCACTCCTAATACACTTCCTTGTTCTTGAAGTGTGATAATTTGTGTGTCAATGAGAACTGGAAACGGTGGATTATTTTCAAGATCAAGCCTATTCAGTTGATTTATACACAGGTGGTTATGCAATTTTAATAAGTCTGACAACCTTTAACAAAGTTCAGTTTGTAATTTCAACAAAGTCAAGTGCAAAATAGTGTTTTGCCAACTCAAGTTCTGTCAGGCCCAATAGGCACTGGAAGCTGCCTTCCAAGCTCAGAATGGCAGCAGGATGATCACATGGCTTCCTGAGGTACCAGAGGAATGGAAAACAATGTGGGATGAATGGCAGGAATGCTAGAGACATCACTATTTGGGATCCTGGCAGGGTCTCAACAAGATTCACACCCAGTCAAACCTGGTCAGTAAATTGCCATTGAACTCCTAGTTCTGTACCTTGAAACCAGGGCTGAGCTTGATGAAGATGCTGGTTTTCTTGTCCCACATGAGGATCAGTCCACTTTTGGTCTCAATTACCAGGTACATCCCCATATAGCGGACTGTGTATGGCACCTCGTCACTCTGTCCTCTCTTTACGACACTGACATGCTCTTCACCAAGGATCAGTTCATAGCTCTGAGACAGGAGGAAAAGGTAAGGAGAAATGAGCTCAGTGGCTGCAGCTGTGCTCTCAAACATGTTTTTCTGCTTTTACGAGTACTATGAATAGTTTATAACATGAAAACAAATAATCTAAATGCAATAAATCAAAGCAATATAATTCAAATCTCAGGTTCTGGCAGTGTGGTAACAAATATTTTAAATGGTGTAGGTTAAAAAAGTGTCTTTTGACTGTCATGGAGGAACTACATTGCATACAATAAAAGAATCTTCTGACACAGTAGGTTAAATTGCTGCCTTTAGACCTTTACTTTTCCCAAGGATGATGCAAGATAGTGTGGGAAGTCGGAAACATAGAAAGGTAGGAAGATCTACCAAATATTTCACTTGAATCTGATGTAAAACTAATTTAATAGTTTAATTTCTTCTTAAAATATTTCCCAAGTTCTTTGAAGCAATAGAAATCTAGGCTTCTCCTAAGCCTTAGCAGGTACAAAACAAAACTGCTCTATATGCAAAACCTTCTTACCTCTAAGAAAACTTTGATAGACTTTGAGCAAGTTGTCCCAGTGTTGCCACAGGGAACATTTTCAGTGGCAACCCTGAAGGTCCCATTGACTGTGCCGCTTTTCCCACAGTGGTCCTGGGTAGAGAATAACATTTTAAAATGTATTATTTTTACAGATATGATCAAGATTACCTCTCATTTGCTACTGCTAGCTATCAGTACCTGGACTAGTGTGTATTCACAGTTTCCATTGAAGCTGAACCTTTTGTCATCAAAGGTATTATAATGACCATCTCCATAAACAGCACAAGTCCCCCGACATTGATCTTTGGTACATTCCCACTTCCTATTCTTGCATACACTAGAAAAAAAAAAAGAATGAAATATTTTAATAATAAAACAACTTACTCTTTTGTGTAGACATATCTGAAATATAAGTATTTGTTTGGCAACCCATCCCTGCCAAACGCTATATTTTTTCTGGAAATAAAACACTCTTTTACATTTTGCATGTAAAGAATTAAAGAAAATTTTGTTCTGCTACCTGAATACTTTAACTGCAAAACTAGATACTTAATGAACCCTGTAGTCCTAAAGGTTTCCTCCCATTCTTTGCTTTGGCCATCTGACAGATATCAGAAGGCAACTTTCGCATACTGTGTAATCCAAAACTAAAAGATCTAAAATCCATCAACTGATTAAATTTGCAATCCAAATCTTTCCTTGCTCTTTTACTATAAAAGGTCTTTAGAAAGGCAAATTGATGGAACCAGGAATGCTACTTGTGCAGATATACTTACCAGGTGTTACAGTCGAAGTTGATCTTTTCCCCAGGCTGATACATGGCTTCATTGTGAATACATGGACATTCCTCTTCAGGAATACAACCATCATTCCCATCTAACACAAGCCCATCTGGGCATATGCAGCCAGATGTACATTGTGAGCTATACTGGAAAATATAAGAGAAAAACATAATTTTAGAGTGAAATGATCACATTAGAAAAAGGGAAGATTAAATTCGCATTAAAGGTGCCTTATATGTTCTTATTGCTGCCCAAGTTAAATAGGAGAGAACTATGAAGTAATTAAAGGGTAACAGAACAAAAAAGAAGTTATTAGCCATAGATTTTAAAAAAATATAAATCTGTCAAAGAAAAATGTTTTATGTATACCAATCCTGATTGTTCTGCTGGAACCTGTGAAATTTAAAACATTGGATCTTGCACTTTGTAGTGGGTTATTTGTGACTGAATAGACTTTTAAAAGAAAGACAAGTAATATTTTTTTCAGTTTGAGTTATATTGAAATCTATTTATCTCATATGGTACTTACTCATGAAATGGCATGTGGCTACCAAGAACTTAAGTGGAGTAACATGATTAGATGTGCAAGAAGTTCATAACTGCAGCATGGTATGAGAAAGAACAATTTCTCCTAGCCAATTTTTAGCCTTTCCTGGAGAAGGCAAATAAGCAGTAGCACCCTAGATTTTTCACTACTAGTTACTGTTACCTGCAGTAGCTGACGAAAGGTAGACACTAATCTTAAGAATTTATTTGGATATTACTTATTATATTTTGATCCAAGGGTTCCATTGTTAACGCTTCATAACATCATTTTAGGGCTTTTGCTACAAGAATAATGTATCTGTGTTGTAGATTCGGAGCAGATCTGATAGACAATTACTTTAGCATCAAGAGCACAGACAAAACCTGGAAGCACCCTTTCATTGGGCCATGACATACTTACACACTGCATATCCAGAGTCTGGCAACTTTTTTGACATTCTGCTCCAGTTGTTCCTGCTGTGTTGTTTTTACAGTCAAAGTAGACCATGGGAGATTTACAGACTAGAGGAAGGAAAGAAGTGACACAGGGTTTATTCCACAGCTGTAGCCATTTAAACCATCTATAAGTCCTTTGGAAATTTCCTATTTCAGTTAGTAGAGATTGTTGTCCCTATTCAACCTGCTGATTAGATACACTACAGAGTACTGGATTCCCAAAAAAAAAAAAAAACCCACAAAATATATCAGAATAAAAAGTCTTAATGTAAAAAGAGGTTTTATGATTAATCTAGTTCACTCCTGCCTTTTATGATAACTGTAGCACTATGACTAAGTGAGAAATGCTTCTATTAAAAATCCATTAAGAAGAATCAATTCTATGAGCTATTCTGTGCAAGACCCGGTAAAGAGAAAAAAATAAGTGGAAGATTATTTTTACCTGAAGTTGGATTTGGTGCTCCAATGCAATTTAGTCTTCCCTGAGCACAAGTGCTGTGAGAGAGGGAAAAACAATCTATTTTATTCTCTCCTCTCAAACCAAATATTGAGATTGAGAGCTACTTATTCCTTGTCAAGTTTCAGAATTTTCAAAGGAATTCCAAAAACCTGTTTTGCAGTCTCAGGAAAGAATTTCTCTCAATACCACTACACGTGCTGCTTTCACATGATATCTATTGTTGCTTAGCAGGAAAATTCATAGGTTGTAATGCATATATGTCATTGCTTGTTACTTACATTCTCATAAGATCTCCTCTTGTTGCTGTTGCTGTAATTTTACACTTGAAAGATTACGGAATTAAATAAAAAATGCACCAAAGTACAACTGCTCTATCAATCTAGAAATATTATAGAATCATAGAAACCTTTAGGATGGAAAAGACCCTTAAGATCCTCGAGTCCAATCATTAACCCAGCACTGCCAAGTCCACCACTAAACCCTAAGTGCCATATCTGCATGGCTTTTATATACTTGCAGGGATAGTGACTCAACCACTTCCCTGGGCAACTTGTTCCAGTGCTTAATAACCATTTCTTTACAGAAATTTATCTTAACATCCAATCAAAACATCCCCCAGTGCAACTTGAGGCCATTTCCTTCCATTCTGCCACTTGGTACTTGGGAGAAGAGGCTGACCCACACCTCACCACAACCTCCTTTTAGGCAGTTTTAGAGAGTGTGAGGGTCTTTGCTGAGCCTCCTTTTCTCCAGGTTAAATAACCTCAGGTCCTTCAGCTGCTCCTCATAATACCTGTGCTCCATACCAGCTCTGCTGCCCTTCTCTGAACATACTCCAGCATCAAAATGCCTTTCTTGTTGTGAGAGACTCAAAACTGAACACAGAATTTGAGGTGCAGCCTCACCAGGACCAAGTACAGGGGACAATCACTTCCCTAATGTGAAAGGCTTTACTAAAATCCAGGCAGACAACATCCACAGCCTTTCCCTCATCTACTAAGCAGATCACCTTGTCATAGAAGGAGATCAGGTTGGTCAAGTAGCAGCTGCCTTTCCCAAACCCATGATGGCTGGGCCTGATCCCCTGTTTGCCCTGTACATGCCATGTGATGGCACTCAAGACAATCTGCTCCATGTCCTTCCCTGGCACCAAGGTCAGGCTGACAGGGCTGTAGTTCACCAGATCCCTCTTCTGGCCCACACTGTAAGTGGGTATCACATTTGCTGACCTCCAGTCAACCAGGACCTCCAAGGTTAACCAGACTGCTGACAAATGATTGAAATGCCTCTGTGAACACTTCCACCAGCTCCCTCAGCGCCCTTGGGTGGACCCTATCTGGCTCCATAGAATTGTGTGTGTTTAAATGGTGTAACAGGTCATTAATCATTTCACTTTTCATTGTAGTGGCTCCATTCTGCTCTCTCTCCCCATCCTGCAGCTCAGGGGAATATGTACCATTTGTAAAAGTTGAAAATAAAGTTAAAAGAACTTAAAGTTGAAGAAATTAAAGCGAGAGCATTCTTTTGAAATTCAGGGTGAAACCATCTTACACATCCAGAGTTTAATGAGAAAATACACACTGTTTGAATGTTTTAAAAAAGATTACTTACCATACACGCCCATTTTCATGGACCACTTCTCCAAATGGTATAGGAGATCCTTTGTAATAGCAGGGGCATTCACTAGCAGGCACGCATTTGCCACTCTCATCCATGTAGGTTCCATTTACGCAGGTGCAGCCATCAACTGGGACAAACTTAATGTTGCATGTGACATCAGGCTCACTCAGAGAGCGGCAGGTGGGTTGACAGGACGAGATGGTATAGCTGTAGCTCAGGGATTTGGGACATGAGGTGGTGTATTTTGCTTGAGAGAGGAAAATAAAATAGATTGTTAATTCCAGATGGTAAATTCTCATGTGAAAAAAGAAACATCATAGGCAGTAGAAATAATATGTAAACAATACTGTACACCTCTGCTTATGTTGCATATTTCATGTAAATGTATTTCTGAATAATTTCAGAGTTTGATCTGAAAAGCTATTGTACATGTGGAGTAAATGATGCATGCAAAGAAGAAAAGATTTTTTCAAATGGAAGTTCAGAAGGAAACCTCTATTTGGTGCTGCCATTCATTGCCAAGATGCCTAAACTTCTTGAGGAATGAGACAGGATATCTCCCTGAATGTCATCTGGTATGCTGAAAACAGACATACTGGGTGAGCAGAACCTAGCATATAGCTTCAAAGACATGAATTTGCAAGTGTTCTGGTCGGTATTACTAGTACTGTTATTCTAATACAACATATTATTTCTGCAATAACTTGTGATACTTGTAAAGCTGTAGTGAAACTCCTAAGTTGCACAGAAACAGGTGGAGGCACTTCCATAAAAACAGTCCCTTTCATAATCAAGCCACATCTCCCTTCTATTCATATTCACTCTTGCCAGCAATGGATTGATTCTAAGGGGACAGCAGATAATTACTTCCAGGAGTGCACTTAACAAAATCCCTTCCTCATCACTTACTGATTTGTCTAGAAATGAGTAGAAAATAATCTCTGATCAACAATTTTTATTTTTGTGTGTTCTTAGGAAATGGGATAGTGGATAGTACTTACTGCAGACATCAGTCCTCCATCCCTGCAGCTGGATTCCTTTTGCAGCACAAGCTCTCACATAAGCAGACAGAGCTGCACACAGACAGTCCTCACTGTTTTCACAGTTACATGTGTCAAACATGCAGTTCTAAGAATGGAGGGAAAAATAAGGTCTCAGCACTGGTAATATTGTCGGTCTTAAAATAGTGAACATTATCTTTCCAGTCTTATTCCTTCTTCAAATATGCTCACTCATAGACAACAGTAACACAGCTTTATCACTTTCTAGCCTATGTCTAAGGTTCCTGGCAGGGGAAAATGCAGGTAATGAAAATTCAGTCAATTACTGCAGTTATAATTAGGAAATAGTAGTCTTAAAGGCTGTTATACATTTTTGCAGCTTCGTGGTCCTCTGAACCTTTTTAGTGGATATGCTGCACAATAGCATCCAAAGCTCTACTCACAATGTGCAGTCCAGACAGACCATTTCACCATTTCACACACCTGGGTGACTCCTAGTGAGAAGAGTGATTTGCAACACGTTGATAGCAGAGTGATGGTAATTAGGCAATGGGCTTTCTGTTCCAAGCTGTTATTAATGAGATGCTAGGCTGATATGGTAACAATTGACTGATATTCATTTGACATGCCTTTAAATACACTATCTGGCTTCTGTGTAAAACCATCCGGGAGTAAATAGCTGCCTTTTCATCGGCAAACACGTCAGGATCTTGAAGCCAAGACTGACAATCAAAATAAAGTAATGTTACAACACAAAGAGAAACACATGTTGAAAGAAGGGAGTACTGCAGTACAGCAAAGAGGCATTGCCTAAGACAGTCTGGAACAGCTCCTATTTCTATTGTTTCCAGAGGGAAAAGCAGTCTGACAAAGTACCGTGTGGTAAACAGCGGGATTCACTGCATAGTGACAAGCAGCAAAAGGTCCTGTGCTGTCAGTGAGTAGTCCACACCAATGCTGAGCGTATTTTTCTGTGAAATGAAGAAACAATAAAAATGCACGTTACTCTTTACTTCATGACATACATACATCACAAACCCATGCTGCCCTGGCCTATGCAGCCAATTCTGACATTCCGTTAAATCTCTTCTTCTCCTGTCTTTTTTTTTTTTTTTCCTTTTCACTCAGCTTGTGGATCATGGTTCCTAAAACCAAAGAAGAGGACTTGCTGAAGGAGACAAATTAAAGGTTTCCAAAGACGCTCCTGTAATCCACTTCTCTGACACCAAGCTGTCAACTTGGACATCTACTCTATTTTCAGTGACCTTGCAGTTTGCTTCACTTATGCTTCTGTCACTCTTTTTTTTTTACATTGTTACTTATCTTCAGCGCTTTCATTTTGAATATTTCTTTCTGATTTCAGACATAAGTTTTTATCAAATATTTAAGTCTTTATTTTTTTATCTTTGCTTTCCAACAGATGTGTTTTCCTTAGATATGAACAAAAAGAAAAAAACAAACCAGAAGAAATTCTAAGAAGCACTCACCATTATCAATGCTGAGTGCACAAGGATTCTCAAAACTCTGCTGGATATTAGGGCATGAAGCTTGAGTTTTCCATGTATTAGCAAATGCTGATGCTGTTCCTTCAATTATTCCACTTATGACTTTGAAGTCATCAGTCTGGATGTTATTGAAATTTCCACAGAGACCTGTTGAAAAGCAGTGAAAAGTTTATACTGCTCTGACTACAAAAAAAAGACATTGATTGAGGTGTTGTTTATTTCATTCACTCACCACAAGTCTGGTTTTTGAAAGAAGCATCCAAACGCACAAACACTTGCATCATGGGTGTGAACTGCACTTCAACCTGGACGCCAAAGCTTGTGTCCATGATCATGAAGAACGAGGAAGGTCTGAACATGGTGACATTAGCTACACATGAGAAACAAAATGATCACTTTCTGAACAAGGCCAAATGCTGAAAACACAATACTGTTCTTTTTGAACTTCTATTGCATTTTTTGCAAATTCAGAAGTGAAATAAAGATCTGGAGGTCAGAGATATCACATGGAATCCTTAGTTATCAAAACAAAAATAAAATTTCTTTCTAAGCAAGTGTGAGCACAGAGGTAGTAACAAAAAAAGAGGTAAAGAGATGCCTTCACTTTTGTGCAGTGTGAAAGAAGTAAATCTGAGAGTAATCAAATCAGGAGACTGTAAATTCTGTTTGCTACTGTTTGAACTCTTGCCTGTGCTTGTCCAGCATTTCTCTGTGACACCAAACATCCCACTTTACTTCAAAAGGACTCGTGTAATTTACTGTTAGAGAAAAAAACTACCTGCTGACATGGGCAGCTGGGTGTAGATGGAGTTCACAAACACACCGCCATCAGGTTTGACCTCCACGATCTGATAAGGAAGAGAAACAAAATGCAACTCAGTGAATCATAGAATGGTTTGGCTTGGGAGGGACTTTTAAAGGTCATCCAGTTCCAAACGCCCTGCCATGGGCAGGGACATCTTTCACTAGCAAAGGTCGCTTAGGACCCCATCCAGCCTGACCTTGAACACTTCCAGGGATGTGGCATCCACAACTTCTCTGGGCAACCTGTGCCAGTGCCTCACCACCCTCACAGTAAAGAATTTTTTCCCAATATCTAATGTAAACCTGCCCTCTCTCAGTTTGAAGCCATTCCCCCTTGTCATATGACTTTGTGCCCTGGGAAAAAGTCCCTCTCCAGCCTTCTTGTAGGCCTGTTTTAGGGACTGAAAGGCTTCTCTAAAGTCTCTCCAGAGCTTTCCCTTCTCCAGGCTAAACAACCCCAACTCTTTCAGTCTTTCCTGATAGGAGAGATGTTCCAGACCTGTGTTAGTCTTCGTGGCCTCCTCTGGACCTGCACAGGTCCATGTTCTTCTTATGCTGGGGAGCCCAGAGCTGGATACAGAACTCCAGGGGAGTCTTCTCAGAGCAACATAGAAGGGAAGAATCCCCTCCCTCACCCTGCTGGCCACCTTGCTTTGGATGTAGCCCAGGCTGGCCTTCTGGGCTGCCAACCATGTGTGAAAAATAACTATAGTCCAAAGAGTAACAATGAGGAGGACACCAGTGATATTAATTTAAACCAATAAAAAGGTAGATCTTTGTGATTTCACCTCCCCCTTATTTCTACTTTGTACACTTTTACTAATTTTCCCTGCCAGAAAAGAAATACTTTTAAAGGGACTTTCTCAGCTTTTTAGGGGATTACATAATCTAGTTTTCTTTGAACACATCTTAATGATTAATTATATCACTAACTGTTGTAATCATAATTACTAACCTTGAAGCTCATGGTCTTTTCCCACCTAATTGGCAGAGAAAATAGCTTTTTTCTGCTTTGTGAGTACAATGTGTTTCTTAATGAAATTCCACAAAGCCAAATTTATGGCTGATCTGATTGTTTGTAACAAAATCTGCTTCTTTTCACTTGATTAAAAATATCATCTACTCATCATACATATGCTGAAAACCTGACAAAGACATGCAGCTGCCTGACTGATTAAACCCTAGTTTCTTTTCTCCCCGTATTTTTATTGTGCTTATTTTGCATTCTTACAGTTTGTCCTTTGTTCATGTTGAGGGTCACTGACTTTAGGCAGGTCTCGGTGTCGGTCAGGCCACACTTGCGTAGTTCTGCCAGGATGGTAAATTTTTCATCTTTACAGTCCTGAAAAACAAAAGTCAAGTTATTTCACAGAAGACTAATTACAGAAGTTTTCCCTATAAAATTTTCTCTCAGTTCTGAAAAAGTATTTATTTTTCTGGAGAAGGTACAGACTATAGCAAATTCCAGAGCTTCCTTGGCTGAAGATTCAATTTTTTCCTGTTTGAATTATTAGGAACAAGAAATGTAGAATCTGGATTTTATTGATTGTATCCAGATGGATGTCAAGATGGAGATCCATATTCATATTTGGTGGTTTTATTCATGACAACTTCTCATGTTTGATTCAATTCTATTGTAACTCTCATCTTTCTGTAGCTGGTATCAATGCTAGACAAAAGTTTATAATAAAATATGTTTTAGGTGAACAGTAACATACAACATTTTATTTCCTTTTACTGAATTGTGCATATGGGGAAAAAGCAAAGCAAACAACAAATAGCAAAAGCCCCTAAAAGATCAAAACTCTTCACCTACACATATCTGTAATTAAATATTTAAATCATAATTAATTTCCAAATTTTCTATTTGGGTTATTTTTAAATGTTTAAAAACATTTAAAAGCTAAGTGAAATGCATCAATTAACTTGAAGTGTTTTTCTGTATTTAAACTCCATGAAAAGGAAAAAAAAGTCTGTTTTATATTCTTTATTTTTAAGAACAGTTACTATAATTTTTAGAGTTGTACCACTTGTCCAAATACCTTCTAATAGAGTAACATGGCAAAAATTATGTAACCCAGTAAGAAAGCTGGATTAGCTGTACTGAAGGTTGCACACTAGGCAAATTCTTAAAAAGACAGTGCTCTTCAACTATGCTCTCACAGAACTGGAAATTTTCCAGTGAGCACCACACACGGTTGCCTGACATCCTAATAATTAACTGATGATTGTCATCCTAATAATTAACTGATGATTGTCAGTGAAATGGCAGCACAGCAAACATCTGGCTAAGGGGCAGGGAATTTAATGATGGATGTCAGAAGTGCTAAGTTTCATAAGTGTTTTCTATCTATAAGGCTTTATGTCCTAGAAGTATCCTCTGAGTCCCACCTTAGAGAGGACGTAGGTGCAGTCTCCATGGTGATCATAGTGCTTCTTATCATATGTGGAAATGTGGGAACCTCCCACTACAGAGCATGTTCCTGGGCATGACTTGTCTTGGCAGCTCCACTGGCCTCCGTTACAGGTACTGGAAGAATAAAGTCAGGTGAAATGAGTAACAGTGGTCCAGAACAAGAGGACATACAGTGCTGTTAGGTGCAGCTGCTTTGCTACTGCTTTTCCCTTCAAGCTGTGGTTTAAGGTTTCCAAAACAGGTTTAAGAGTTTCTTTGGTTTGGTTTTTTTGTGATGCAATGTATTAAAATCAATTTATCTGGTAACCATTCCCCTTGCTTATCTAATTGTTTTCCTTCTTTGGACAGGTGAACTCTCCAAAACAGGTTTTGGATAAATAATTGTGTGGATTTTTTCAGGTAACATAAAGCATAATGACAAGTTAAAATACCTTCTGGGTGGTTTTTTGTTTGGTTGGTTTGGTTTGGTTTTTTTGTAATACAAATGTATCATAAACTAATAAATAAGAACAGGTAGCTCCACATCTGCTCCTGATGCAGATTGTGCCTATTTTCCAAGCTGATGTGGTAGAGCACAGGTACAGGATTAATAACTGAGAAACTGAGCTTGTATTGTGTCATCCCTTGCTTTCTCCAGAGAAAATAAATATTTGCAAATACATTAATGACTACAACTTAATTCCCCTCAGAGTATTCCAAATGTTTGAACAAAATAAACAACGAGGAAGCATTTTAATTGATTGGTGAGAAATCTAAACATTGTAAATCCTTGCTTTGATCACCATGAAATAGAGTGCAAAGCTAGTTATGGCTGTTGCTAAATAAAACAAATAATGTTCTTTAGGGGGGCTTTGGAAATGTAGCAGTCAGTTAAATACATATCTCAATTACCAATGATGCAATTGCATATAATAAACTATTAAACCCATTAAATATATGAGAGGAAATAGTGAGTTAGAAAAGTAACAAAGGTTACCAGGTCTGGCATGGCTCTGAAAAAGAAGCTCCTGTAGCATAGGTTTTGCCATTGTAAATACAGGAGCACTCCTGCTGGGGAATGCAGCCAGAATTGTTGATGTCATCAAATACAGTCCCTAAATTAAGAAAAAAAAAAAAAAAAGACAAAACCTTGACTATACACCATTTTTTTGTTGCAAATCCTAAATATTATCTTAGCAAGAGACCTACAGTTGTTGTGAGTGGACACACCAATGCTGAGGACAGTAGGACTATGTCAGTTTGCTGAGGGAAGGATTCAACCTTTGTATTCTTAAATTCCACCTGCTCTGCAAGAGGGACTTGTAGCATAGGTGGTTGGTTTAAAGATTGGTCTTTATCTATTTGCTGTTCTTCCTTCCTGCTTTCTGAATATTGCACATGTACTGGCAATTAATTCAGACATATTTTCTCAGCTGACACATGACAAATGCTTGTCACTGGCAGCTGTGAAAAATACACCTATATGAGGCTTAAATCCCATGGAACCTACCCAAATCCTACAGGTAAGCCCTTTGTCTTTGAGATCAGAGATGTGAGTACTTAAGAACTTGCCTGGGGGGCAGAAACAGCCATCAATACAGTGTTCTTCACAAAACAGAGATCGTTCAGGATTCGTGCATGTATCAGCACAGGGGGAGTTGCACTCCTGGTACTGCATGTTGTAAGGACACTTCTTGGCTGAAATTTAAAGGAAGAGATTTATTTTTTTTTTCAGTCAAAAGTATTTCTAGCTCTCTATACATGTAAATATTTATATCCATTTAAGTTTTTAAGCTAGATTAAAAAAACCACTCCAAACTGCAATTGACCACTAGCTCTCAAAATTTGCAAGTTTAACCACCTAAATCCCTATTTTACAGTTGAGATGTGCATTCCATGACTCTGGTGCTGAACTGGCTCAATGAGTGGATTTCTGGGGACAACAAAGTAACAACCTCAGAAAGCCAGCAAGGCCTGTTTCTACTGAAGGCTCCCTTCCCTATGAACACCTATGTACTGCTAGTGAAATGTAAGACTTAAATTCCTAAAGCTTTAGTGTTGCGGTTGGCCCGTGCGGGGAAGAGATGATGCTGAGTCCAATTCAGAAGGCTGAATAGTTTTTNGTATATTTACATTTTGAGATACCATCAGAAGGACAAATAGCACCTCATGGGCTTTTGTTTTGGAGCAAATGCTGGTGACAGAATCAACAGCTACCCACCATAATCAAGTATATGTTTAAATCAATACAAACTCATCACTATCAAGCAAGAGGACATAATAGGTGATTAGCCAGTCGTAAAACCTGTGACGATCCAATCAGTTAACTGAGAACAACAAATGCTGTAGCCACCATGAGGAAAGGAAACAGGAATGCAAGCAAGCAAGTTAAGTATGACTCATTCTTCCTTCTTTTTTCTCCTTTACTTACTTTGACTCTCGTTAGAGTACCCATGTTAGTGTTTTGGTAGTGTTTAATTCAGTTTGCATTAAAATCCTCAGCTCTTTTGCTCAAGTCTTCATGCTGGAACTTATACATCAGAATTTTCTAAAGGATTCAATCTTGGACAGCCTGTAACTCCTCCTGCATCCTCAGCATTATTTGAGAGCTTGTTGTTTGTTAGTTACTGAGCACAAAGTAAGGCTGTCTCCAGTGATACTCACGGCACAGTTTTGAAGTTCTCCAGTCCAGGGGCTGCCCACCAGCATGAGCACACTGCCGGGAGTACTCAGCAAAGGTGTCGCAGATGCATGAGCTGTTTTTAGATTCTGCAGAGTGGCACAAGTCATCCTGGCAAATCTTAATGTAATCTTCAACATCAACTAGTTCATTACACTCTGCAAATGCAGAGCTGGTCAATGTTTTCTCGCATATGTCATCCTTTGGAGGAAAAAAAAATAGTAAAGTCTCAGTAAATAGAAAGAAGTTGTGGGGGGGAGTTGGTATTGTTATTTTTTGTAGTTATTATGTAACATAAATTTATAGCTCTCTTTAAGTTGTTGTTGCCTGAGGGCTTTTCCTATTGACTTGTATGAAGCTGTGGAAGGGAACATAAATTTGTTCCCTTCCACCAGATAAATTTGAAAGAAAAATAAAAGGATAGTCAAAAGATCCTTACGAGATTATCAGAGCAGTTATATGTTGGGATAGAAGTGGAGTCTTCACAGTGTTCTGTTGGCCCATCCATTTTCTGCATATTCCCAAACTGCAAGGCTGTCATCTTAATATCTGTGGAAAAGAAGTTTAACAATGAAGATCAGAGCTTTTTGTTCAAAGCAACTGCCTGTTACCTTTTTTTTTTCTCTCAAGAATTAGGGTCAAGGCTGGCCAAGACAGGTAGCTCCCTTAAGCCTCTAAATGTGATCATCACCCCTTCCAAAGGAAGCACTACATCACTACCTCAATTTACTTTGTACAGCACCCTGGAAAAAACAAACATTGGAAAACAATTCTCAGCATATTACATCTAGATGCACACTAAGATTTTTCCCAGAAAAATAACAAAATCTTTTCAGATTATATTGAGCCCATTCAGGGTAGAGGAAAAAAAAAAAGATCTAAATAGGAATTTGACAATGGAGATTGTTGTAGGACAAGGTTTAGGAAAATGTTAAAGCCGGGAATAGTTAAAAAGATAAGATCTTACAAAGATTATGCGAATCAGTAGGGAAATGTGGATATACTGATTTTGAGACAAAAACGAAACTAGAAATGTACTGTCTAGAAAACATAATTACCTTTTGTTTTATTGAATATATTTCTATATTTTATTATCTTATTAGTAAAAATCTGCTCATTATTATGGAGTTACCTGAGTAGTTTTACCAGCATGGTTTACAACAGCGGCATGCAAGAGATATGCAATCAGTTGTTAGCACCAGTACTATATTTACACTCAAAGCATTAACATACACAATCTGATCTCTCTACTACATGTTTTTAAACAGAGATTGAATGATATCTTATGGGTAAACCATTTGACAGGGTGGGAAAGAGAAATGCTGATGATGTCAGAGCCTGCTGGAGATCCCATAAACCATTTTTTTTTTTAAAATTTAAAACGCTTACTGTTTGAAATGAACTCATTGTATATGGGAAAGCCGTTGAAGTCACCACAAAGTCCACAAGTCTGATTGGCATATTTCTCGTTCAATTCCAGCTAAAATGATGAATAGTAAGTTGATAGAAGTTAGTATAAATATTCTAAAGACCAGAGAAAACACTTGCATCTGTTGTCTCTTAGTATTTATTGTCAGATCTGTGGAATTTTATTTAGCAATTTAATTCAAACATGAAGGATAGAATAAAGACTCAGCTTAGATTTGATTGCAGAGTCCAAGCAATTGATACTATTGACTACTATTTCAAATTTAATTGTACTATCTATACTATTCTTAGCTACTTTCTATTGATTCTTCAGGAAGAAAATCAAATCCACAGAAGAAAATGAAGGCATAGTAGAGTGAAATTCTGCTTAAAAATATATTTGAAGGGGTAATTAGGCCCTATAATAATACCAGTAGCTAATGATATAATGAAAGTGATTTTTCATCCTGTTTTAAGCAGATGCCTGCTATCCACTAGGTATAAATGCATGTAATTTTCTTTAGGACTACCTGGATACAAGCCTATCTTTACTAAGAAAGAATTGCTCAACAGTGTGAGATAAGAAGGCAGTAGCCACCCTCTAAGCAGGTAGGGACAGACCTAATCAAAGATTAGCTCTGTTCTCTGAAGGGGTAAGCAGGTCCAGGAGCAGTTCTTACCAGAATGCTGTCCTTTTCGTTCCACAGTAACACAACACCAGTTTTGCTGCCAACTTTCACATAAATGCTGCTCTTCTCTATCGTAACACCAGATTGACTATATGGCAGTTGAACTCTGAGAAAAGGCAGAAAGAATGCTAGTTAGCTTCTGATCCAAATGTTGGATAAAAAGAAGGGAAAGTCTTGTGGTGTCGGCCATCTGTAGGAATTCTAAAATAGTGTATTTTTGGGAAAGAAAAGCAATTACAAAATAAGATGGTCCAGCATTATCAAATATGGATCTAAATTTGGATCCAGCTTCTCAGAACATTTCATCCAAATTTTATTTTTGAGGCGATCCTTAAGGAAAGGATTTATTTTCTGTGATAGGAATTAATAGCATTTTATTAATTATTTGTGTTGGTAAAATTGTCAGATCTATTAAAGAATACATAATTGTTTCCCCCCAAACACACCAAAGTACTTGGCAGGACTGGGGAAAAAAAAGCCTGTCGATACCTAGGAAGTGTTATGAGTGAACTTACCTGTTGCCATCGACCACGACAGCATCTTTTGTTAGCTCGGCAACGACACCTTCGAGTTTCATGGTGATGCGGCTGATTGTCGGAGTGTTTGCCACCACTTCACGCCTAATCTGGATGTTGAAATCCTCATAGGGAGCGTTGCAGTGGGAGGCAAAAACGTAATTACAGAGCCCAGGGAAGGTGAATATGTCCCCGTCGAAGGTCTTGAAGTGGAAGTTGCCCCATGTGCTGCACACACGGCCATTGTGAGCAGGATTAGCAGCTGTGAATTAAAACTGGCTGTTAGAAATGACTTAAAATCCCCAGCCTCCACATGGTGAAAATCAACCTGTCCAAAGCTTCATTTTCTCACTAAATGTTTTTTGCCTGCCTACCTCAATTTGTTGTTTTCTATCTGACCACTATACAGCTGTGTATTCATTCATCACTCATATCTGTTACTCATATACCCTACAAATGGTTAAGAGTTATGTTCAGCTAGAGCTTAATTAGTCACCTTCATTTCAGCTAAGACAATGGTGTATCTCTAATCACCATGTTTCTCTTCTGAATTATTCATTACTTCCTTTATCAGTACCTTTCCACATTTATATTAAAGTCTTCTGACTTTGAAACACTGAGTACATCTTGTTTCCTTTACTTACATGTTATTGCTAGATTTGTCAGCAGTGGTGGGATGATGTTCAAGTTAGCTGAAATTTTGACAGAAGCTGGAATAAAAAAACAAGAAAGAAATCAAAAGCTAGCATAACAATACCTAAAGTTGCATGTAGGATAGACCCAGGAAGGACTAGAGAGTTAATATGCCAGACCCAAGGAAACAATGTTAAGCCTGTTTTATTTTACACAGGTTAAAAGTAGATAGTAAAATTTGAACTCAGGATACTTTAAGTCAAAAGAAATTGCTTTCAGCTGAGATGATCTGCATTTTTTACATGTTAACTTTGACCCTTTTATGAAACTGTGCTGCATTAGAATATTGGAATTCTTCAGAGACATGGAACAATACAAAGGGCTAAGCTGTACTAAATTAGCTTCTTACTGCTACAAAATCATAGTTGCCTTCTCATTTCACCTCCTCTTTCTAAGGAGGGAATAAAAACCTTGTCATCTTTTCTCTGTTTCATATTTTTCTATTAAGGGGCTGAAAACTCCTCAAAATGGCCACACCTTGGTTGTGCAGGACAGACACAAATGTTTACATGGTAAAAGTCAGTGAGGATGGGTTGTCATCTTGATTTCCCAACATCGGCCGCTGATTTCACAGCAGGGCAAAGTGGTGGTCTCACTTCCTTTTTTTAAAAGGAACCAAACATCACTTTGGTTTTATATGTACATGTTCATGCACACAACTTCTACAAACACATCTGTTTTCTTAGTTAACTATGATTATACAAATATAGCCATACTGTTAAATGTGTGTGTGTACTTAGTAAATGGTGTCTAGTAAATATATTACTATTCTTAGAGAGAGAGAGATGTTAATACACATTTCCTTTCATTTGGCACCACTGGCAATATGCTAAGGAGGTTTTTTTTTAAGGCATTTTTATTATTCAGTATGGATGTAGCAAATAAATATAAATATACAGTATAAATAAATGTACCATTTTGTTTTTGTAGAAGACCCCCAGAGAACTGGCTTCCTATTTGGATTCCACTCTGACCTCCTGCAAAAAAAAATGTGAAAAGCATATTAAGAGTTAATATCCTGTACCTGAACTTTTAAAGCAAAGCATTTAGCTAGGATCAAAGGACCCAGATACAACACTGTAAAAGGGGAGAATCTCCTTTATCTTATCAGAGAAAATGAAACAGGCTCCTCAAGAAA
Organism: Ploceus nigricollis; assembly: GCA_013399945.1. Taxonomy (NCBI): domain Eukaryota; kingdom Metazoa; phylum Chordata; class Aves; order Passeriformes; family Ploceidae; genus Ploceus; species Ploceus nigricollis. The sequence continues at coordinate 1,077,743 of VXBC01012909.1, forward strand.
GCTAAAATGTAATTATAGAAAGAGACATTCTATTACAAATACTCAAAGTTTCTAATCCAAATAACATACCTATTTTGTAATATGCTTTACAACATATTGTAATCCAAAAAACATATATCTGCTTTCTGTGTTTCTCTCAAAACTCACTGCAAGAGATTCTAACGACTGGATAACACCCCTTATTTCACTGCTGCACTAAATCTCAGTAATATGTGAAACAATTCAGGAGGAATTCACCAAATGCAGGCAAATAATTTATTAAAATTGTTGTGTAGAACTAGGCTATAGGAAAAGCCATGAAAGTGGTTCGAAGAATCAAGGGGCTTCAAGCTTCATCCAATAATGGCTGCAGATATTTATGACAGTTTCTTTAGTGTCTAAGCATAGGGCCTTTTCTCAGGGAGCAGATGGGAAGCCTCCATCACGGATCTAGATTTGCTTTACAGCTGGGTACAAGGAGGTACCTCTGAGGGACAACACACGGGCCATAGCCTGAGCAGTAACCCAGAAGTAACCCAATGAACCTGGTTTCCTGTTCTACCCACCTACTCAAAGATTGTTCAAACTCACATCTTCTCTGCAGAAACTTTAAGCATCATGCTGTAAAGCTATTTGACCAAGGGTTCTTGCTACAACACCCGAAGCAAAGACTTTTGAGAGATGATAAATATTCTCCAGAATGCTTTGATTCTTAGAAAAAGACTGACCCTGACCTCCTGGGTTGACATTCTAAGATCTTGGATTTTATAAGTAAATATATCAGGCATTTCCTGTAAAAGCTGAAGGGTTACAAGTCTATTTTGTGAAGGACTGAATGCAGTCAGGATGTAATAACTGTGCTTGTAACAGACTGACTAATAGGTACCTTTAACCTGCCAAGTCTAAATCCTCACAGGATTTAAGTGATGAAATGACTAATATCTGAATCCTTGTCTGGATTATGTGAATGAGCACTGTAGGTGTCTAGAGAATTTCTCAGTCAAAGCAGAACTGCCTATGGAGTTTGCCCTAAGTTAGGCCCCTTTTTTCCTTATACAATAGGTGAGGAGAGTTCACAAAGAGAACCCCAAGAGATTACTGGCTTTGGAGCAGAGGGTTCTGGGCAACCCCACCAATAGCTAGAAGTTGCTGCAGTGTATGCAGTTACTTTCAGCTCCAAGCTTTTAATTCTTTTCTCATTTAACTTTGTGCTGGACTGCTAGTGATGTGCAAAGAAGTAACATGGGACAGAGTTTAACCATTTTCCATTTCCTGCTCATCTTTGACTATCACAGATAATAACATTAAGTAAATGTATTCACATCATTATAATTTATACTGACTATAATTGATGAAAAAAATGGATACCAATCAGATAAGAGAAATACCTCTTTAGCTCTACATGATAGGCTGAAGTTTGCTTTCACATTACACATCCATAGGAATCTCAGCAGGCATAGAATCTTAGAAGGTTTGTTTATTCTAGTGTGGGAACCTTTGTAACAGAGCAAAATAGATCTATATATGTATTTTGTTCTGTTAATTTTTCTCAAGGAAACAGCAGGAGCTTTTGTTTACTTAGCAAATACATCATTCCCAAGGAAATTCTACCTGCAGTGGTTTGTTTAGCAATTACACAATGCCACGTTGTTTACTATTATAAAAATAAGTGTCTCTTGGTTGTAAGAAATTTACTATTTGATTATTTGGAAACTAACCTAACGATTAAGAATATTTGGATGCATCCTGCAAAGTCTATATCCAGCTGGTAATTATTGTTGTCACCAGTTTCTAAAAGTTAATATTTGACACAAAATATAAAGGCAGTCACACAATGTTTGCGGAGATGGCATGGGATGGGACCATTATTCTTTAGTCTGGATATCGGAAAATATTTTCCACAGGGTGTGTTTCGAATAAAGAGGTGTTTGCTGGGCACTGTCTAATCACACTCATTTTTCAGAGCAGTTTATCAGATTAGCACTGCACAGGAGAAATAACTTTCTTGTTCCATGAATGGCTGAAAACATTTCTGACCGACATTGCGTAACTCCAAACAGAAGTTTATACTCTACGAGACCGTTGTGTTTTCAAGCACAATATAGACCAGCTGGGCAGTGATTTAGTGTTTATTTCACAAACTATAAAGCAGTCTTAAATTATATTTGCACTTCTCCATGTTTTGAAAATGATATGCAAGATAAATTTACCTAGGCAATCTGCAGATTTTAAAATGTCAGCTGACACGCCAGAAATTACTGGACATGAACAGGACTGACTTATCAAGTTTGTACTCCTGTAAGTAGCTCCAATTTGACTGGTTCCATCAAGTTAACAGTTACTCATATTAATAAAAACTGCCAAGACCAGCCCTGATGGATATAATACTGACAGGTGAAAAAATCCCATCCAAAATAATGGACTGTGGTGTCACATAAATCTCCCTATCCTGCTCATACTCAGTATCTGTAATTTATATAAATATTTTGCATAGAGTATTATGAATTAGTTACTGCATAATTAGTTACTGAAAATCCTTGCCATATGAATATTCCCTCCTGATTTCTTTTGCAAAAGAAGTTGGAAGAAATGTTGAGAAATCTGGTGCTAGCCCCCGGTAGGTGACAAAATATTGACAAAGATTGACCAGTGGTCTGATCTAGCAGCTGGAAAATGTAGTGGTTTAGATTTCATAAGAACCATAACATTCATAATGAATTCTAATACAAAATGCAACAGGAATAAAATGCTTTTGTAAGGCATATGGGACACTGAAAATCTGACATTTTAAGACATGCATAAGAGTTTTTTTGGATTTGATCTTGAAGGCTACTTTCCATATGTAGTTATATATAGATGTTTAGTCAATATTAAATTGGTCCAGTTAATAGACAGACATTTAAAATGAAAATATATAAAGAAATCAGCGACCTCTTATATGAATCAATTAGTATAGTTGTTTAAAATGTATTATTAGGTCTAAACACAGTATTTTTTCTTTTCCCAATAAAAAAGAAAATTTCTTACCTATTTGATGGATACAGCAAACTGCTAACAGGAAAGCCCATTCTGGTAGCAATATCCCCCTGCCAAACCCCATCTTGAGTGGAGTTTGGCACAAGGATGTTGGGTCTAAACTTGATCAGGACTGCAGTTCATCTGTGCTTTGTCGCTCTTATATAGTAGGTGACTTTGGCTTCAGTCCCAGATTGATTCAGAGAGTGTAGAAAGGTGAGGTTTGGGGGATTTTAGCTATTGAACAGGTAAACAGAGGATGCTCTTCCTTCCTCAGAAACTGGCCATTATTTGCATTTTGGGAGGAGAAAATACATTTACGTATGTACATTTTAAGATTCTATCTAGTAAAGAAATTATTGCAAATAAAATGCAACTCCTCCTCCACAAATAACAGGTCCTGGAACAAATTTAATTTGGTGTTGCTTTACAGTTATGCAGATGGATGGCAGGTAACTGTTCCAAGTTTTTCAGTACTATAATTGATGCCAGGCAACTCCTTGGCAAAAAACCCCACTGATTTCTGAAGTTCGTGAAATATTTCATATGTGGGGACCCAGCATCAAGAAGTCCCTCCATGCTTATTGGGGCAGCTAATCTTCTTGTAAAAAGAACAGAATAATAACCTTGAAGGGTGCTGCAGTCTCATGTGGCCACTCTGAGTGTATGCCATGGAAACCCCTCTGTGTGGCACTGACAGGCATTAGGCACCCAGCTGAGAAAGATTCACCCACACCTATCCTGCATTTGTTAGAGATGGCCTTAAACCTTAAAATGTACTTTTCAATTCTCTGGTTTTGCCTTCTCATAGAAAATATCAGGAGTAATTTCAGCCAGCCAGCCAGTCTTGTACCAGCTTTCTAGGACTAAAAAGATTGATTATAGTCTGTGATCATGATTACATTGTTTCAGAATCATTCACGTTTAATTCCGTTCACATCCACAGAGTTATGAGAACTACAAATTAGTGAAACAGACAATGAATCAAGGGTATAAGGCTTGCCAGTAAAGGTTTAACAGACCTTTTTTTCCTGAACATTGACTTTTTGCAGTTTTACTGGGCAATCATTTCAAAAGCAGGAACAAATGCATACTACAATAAGCACAGACAGTATTTCTACTTCTTGTCACTTTATCTTTTTTAGCTTGATATTGGAGGTAGGATGAGTTGCTCTGGGCAGACTTCTGTCTATTTCCTAGGTCAATAGATCTTACTTTAATAGTAAAAGATGGACAAAACTATTCAAAGTTACTGAAACAATTCTTTTAAAACTGCTAGGTTTGGCAAAAACAATTTCCAGTCCAGCACTTGGTATATACATTATTTTCCGTCAATTCACCCTCAGCTTTAGCCTCCTCACAGTTTTCCAGAGTGCAGGTAGCTGATGGATTAAAAAAATCTCCATCATAAAGAATGGAATGAAGGCTGCTGCTCAGTGGGGGATTTAGCCAGAGGGATCTGGTAGATATAATTCGGGGTGGGGGAGCCTCAAGAGTAAGGAGCAAAAAAACCCACAAAAACTAGGATGTGTGGAGAGGCAGAAAGGACTTTCTTTGGGTAAAATGGGACAGTTTTACCTTCTACATGTCTGTAAGATTCAGTTCAGCAGTGTCTGCTTGTGTTTATAATTTCTGCTGAAGCAGGGGAAAGACACAAATCCAGGAAGGTGTTCTAATTGTAAAGTGGGATGACAGCCATAATCTAACTCCCTTGGGTTCTTACCAAAATCCTGCCCTGCAATTATACATTTTAAAATATTTCCGTAAAAGAATAGGAGGGTATAATACAATATTTCATTCAGGTGTTACTGAATTATGCAATTTTCTTTCAATTTTTTCCAGTTGAGCCCCTATTTCCACTTCTGTTTAGCTCTAAAGAGATCGGAGCCTCACATATTTAGTGCTATAAAATAAATTAAAAATAGCTTCTTTATGGAGTGTTATCTGGATTTGATTTCTGGATTGAAATCAGTGGAAGCTTGCTATGGCAATGTTGGGGTACTTAAGTCAACATTTTGGCCTGCTATAGCATGAAATGTGTTCTCTGTCAAAATGTCCAGGATGTTTAATGAAGTTACATCTTCCTAATTCAGTGGTAAGCTGTTTGCACACTCTAAATCTGTATCTTTATGCTTCAGCAAACCAGGAGAAAAGAAAATACTGCATTTCCTGCCCATAGAACATTGTTTTATTCTGTGCCAGTACTCATAATGAATATAAATTCATCTGTACATAGAGAAGGCAAATGATTTCTTGTTTACGTGACAGTTAGCTGTATAAAATAAATATACTCTAGCCTCACTCACACAATTAGACAAGCCACCCAACAAACTTGGCTTTCAGCAACCTACGTGCATGTGCCTTTAGCAATCGGCTGTTTGTGATGGTTAGAAGGAGCAGAGCTTGCCTCCCTTCTCAGTTACACCCACCTCTGCACGAGGGGCGTATCAGAAAGTCAGGATCTTCTTGTGCTGCTTTGAAACATTCGGAGAGAGTTTCTTGTTTCCCACTGGCTGTATAAGAGCAAGGGAATACTGATAAAGGGATGAGCTTTCTGAGGGTGCAATCAGTGCTCTTCATACTCATCTGGTAAAGGTGATGAAGATGTCCATACCTAGGATGATTAGGAGTGTCACTGGGGTCAAGGCTGCTTTCTCATTTACCCTGTCTCTTTTACTGTTGCTAAGCAGAGTGCTAATATCAAACACTTCCTTTTTCTTCTAAAATAGTTTTTAATTTTCACTCTAATAACTCTTTGTGACCAAAGCAATGGGTGTCAGACTTGAATATGTTATTCCACTAAGCATTTAGCAGTGCACAGTGGTTGTTCAGAAGGCTGTCCCAGTTGTTCTCAAAGGTGTTCTTCAAAAGATATTGCCCAGGAATGCTCAAACTCTTCCATGTTCTGGAGTTGCTATGATTGCTACTGCTCAGACTGAGATTTTTGATCTCTAGGGATGGTCAGACATGCTCCAGTATTCAGCTTATTCAACCTTACAGCCTCTCTCTTCCTCCCTCTCCACCCCAAGGAGTGGATGAAATTGTTAATAACATTGACAGGTGTAGAAGAAATTCACAGAATTCACAGAGTGACTAGGTTGGAAGAGACCTTGAAGATCATCGAGTCCAACCCAAATTCAGGTCACTCTGTTAGGTGGCTTATGAAATTTTGAAAGCTATCATGGTTTTTCTGTTTTTACTGATTGCTAGGGGAATCACGTCTGTAGATGAAAGTATCACAAAAATGACAAGGGTTTAAGCAAACATGTTCATTGGTCACAAGAACTACTTCAAGTGGTTCAGGTAGATTAAAAAAAAGTAGTTCAAGGACTTCTCAGTTTCCCAGATAATACAGTGAAAAGAACTTACATAGGTAGGGAGGAGCAAGCTCTCACCTACAGTTGTATGAGGGGAAAGAAACCCCAGAAGCAAGTTTTGAAGTGCTTTAATAACAGAAACTTAGCAGCTGTTTTTACTGTTAATTTGTATCAGGAATACACCAAGGGACCACAGTTTTTTGTATTGGTTGGCACTAAAACAAAGCACTTTCATTGCCAAGAGGAAATTTTCAGGGAAATGTCGAAGGCGTTATTTATTTATTTCTTGCATTTTTGTCTGTTTTTCTCAGTTTTAATGTGTGTAAAAACCAGAACCTTGTGTTGACATCTCAGTATTAATTCCCATGGCAAGTAATTCAGGATAGATCTGTAGAGATGACAGACACCAGTCATCAGAAAGTTATTGGAAGTCATTGGAAGTTTTAACTGCAACAGCCGAGGATACGGCTGACAAATATTCTTCTCTTTGATCTTGTATCAAAAATCTGTACCAATGGATTGATCACTAAAAGTACCTCTTGTAACAGTCAACCAAATATTTCTGAGGATGGATGTATTATCTCCAATTTTACCTTTTTTTCTTGGTTTCTTGCATAGAAGTGGGGGCAAAACTTGTGACATTTACTATACTGGTTTAATCTAAAATTTCAAACTCCAGATAAAATTTCAATATCATATATACTACAAATACCATAATTACAATCTGAAAGTAGATCATATAATATGAGGGTGGCAAAGGTAAGCATTCAGAATTTAGGTAGTGGTAATAGTAAGGCTCTTAGAGAAAAACAAAATCATTCTGTGTTCCAATTACAACTCCTGTAGAGTTAAGAACTTGTACCTCCTCACAAGTGTGATAAACCAGAGACAGCTGGGACCCAGGTTTTGTGCCCGGTTTGGGTTTGTGCCCAGGCATTGTGCCTCAGATCTGTGAAGTCATTGCTTGCCATATCAACTGGCAAAATGAAAGAATTGGATTGGTCAGAGAAGAGGCTACTGTGGCATGGAAAGTAACGTAAAAAAATGACAGCCTGCAATTAACGTCAGCGAAGTTGGTATTAACTTAAGCAGAGGATCCGGCACACCCTTTCCCCAAGCTCTGTAGAGGTTTGGTTGCTGTCCTCAGCCTGTCCTGCTGAAGTTTTCACACCTGTCTCTGACAGCCTCATTCTTTCCTTCCATCAGTCTACAAGTTACTCCCCAGGGTTTTACTTTCCAGCCCTTCCCAGAGATTCACTCTCCACCCTTTCTTTCAGTGGCCTGCTAACTTTCCCACAATAAATATGTGCGCTGCCACTGTGGAAGAAAATGCTGGATGCTCTCTGGCCATGGGCTCCTTTCCCTGGTTCTTAGAATAAATTATACAGTCTGGGGTTTTTTAGTATAACATGTCGCACCACCTGAGAAATCTCATAGAGGTTTCTCCAGAGAAAACAAGGCTGAAAATCATGTGGAGAGAGAGTTAAACTCTAACGGTGGACAGCAGATGAGCTCTGTGTTATATACTGTTGTCACTTTTTACTTTGTTACAGTAATTTTAGAACTGGTTATGCAAGGTACTGTGGAATGTGGAAGAAAACTTTCTATGGAGATTAGATTGTCTAAATGGGGGGGAAAAAAAAGTGAGAGCTGAGAGCAGTGAAGGTCAGAAATAATGAAATAACTTGCCTCATTTTTCAGCAGTATTAGCCTATGTTCCTTAATTACAGAATGACACCTTAAGTGTGTGGTTATATTAAAGCTTGTCTAGTTCCATCTCCCCTGCTGTGGGACAGCTTCTACTAGGCCAGGTTGCTCAAAGCCCCATCCAGCCTGGTCTGAACGCTCACAGGGATGGCACTTCCACAGATTCCCTCAGCTTCAACCTCAGCTTCCCTTCAGATTCCCACAGATTCAACCAGTCCCAGTGTTTCACCACCCTCATGGTAAAGAATTTCTTCCCAATATCTAATCTAAACTTGCCCTCTTACAGTTTGAAGCCATTCCCCCTTCTCCTGTCTCTTTCTGCCCTAGTAAAAGTCCCCCTCCAGCTTTCTTGTAGGCCCATTTTAGGGACTGAAAGGCTTCTCTAAGGTCTATTCAGAGCCTTCTCTTTTCCAGGCTGAAAAACCCTCTCAGTCTTTCTTGACAGGAGAGGTGCTCCAGCTCTCTGATCATCTTTGTAGCTCTTCTCTTGACTCATTCCAACAGGTCCATGTTCTTCTTATGCTCCAGAGCTGGATGCAGTGCTTCAGATGAATCCCCTACCTCGACCTACTGGCCACACTGCTTTTGAAACAGCCTAGGATGCCATTGGTTTGACATCTGGAATGTCAAGCTTCATATCTGCCAACACCCCAAGTCCTTCTCATCAGAGCTACTTTTGATGCATTCTCTGCCCAGAGATGTGGTGAACCACGCTTACCACATTGAATGTCCTTAAATTCACTGTTGTGTTGGTTTTGTGTGGCAAGGTTTTCATAGCAGAGGGACTATAGGGTTGACTTCCCCCACATTCCATAGGGCCAACGCCAGCCAGCTCCAAGAGGGACCCACTGCTGGCCAAAACTGAGCTCGTCAGTGATGGTGGCAATGACTCTGGGACCATGTATTTAGGAAGTGGAAATAAGTTACTCCACAGAAGCATTGCAGCCAGAGGAGTGAGAATATGTGAAACAGCCTTGCGAGCACCAAGTCCAGTGCAGAAGGAGGGGGAGAAAGTGCTCCAGGTGCTGGAGCAGAGATTCCCCTGCAGGCCATGGTGCAGCCCAGAGTGTGCACCTGTACGTCCATGGAGGTCCATGGAGGAGCAGAGATCCACCTGCAGCCCATGGAGGACCCCACACCAGGGCAGGCAGATGCCCAAAGAAGGCTGTGGCCCTGTGGGAAACCTGTGCTGAGCAGTCTCCTGGCAGGACCTGTGGAAGCACACAGAGAGGAGCCCACACTGGGGGAGAGATGGGCACGTGGCATACAACCCAGCACAACAGGGCACTTAATTCAGCTGAAAGCACAGCTTTTCCATTGTATATCATGTATATCCATTGTGTAAACCTGCTGGGTTTTTCACCTTCAGTATTTGCTTGGTTCTCACAGTGTTAGGATGATGTTTATAGCTCTCATTTGGTTCATCTGGCAGGATTTCAGCTTTGTTTTCCTCTTCTGCTGAGTGCTGAATACACCTTTCTGGACTAAGATCACCACCAACGCTTTCTTATGTGTTTGGCATTTTGTTATCTGTTTGGCACTATTGTGGGTTTGCCTTGCCTATGCATCTTTTCTTTATTTTATAAAATGCTTATTCTGTTGTATACTAATAACATACATGAGCCAAATCTGACCTTTTAAATCCTTGGTGGGAGACTTCAATACAGTTAATTTTTTTCTTTTGTTTTTCTTCTCCACAAGCTTGACATAATTATTTCTTCTGTCCCAGTAATTGCATATACCCCCTCACTTTAATGACTTTTTAGTTTCCCAAACCAATCTTGAATTTGTATTTGTATTTCCTCGCCTATTTCAGAATCTGCTGTTGAACATATTTTGGTGTACTTTTCCTTGTAAGCCTTTCTCAGTGACACTTGATGAGTCACTTCTGCACATGTTCTTTATAAAACTGTTCAGATTTGAGCATGCTCATCAGTGCTGCACATATCCTCAAAGCTTGACAGCCTAAGATTGTGCTCATATTGGCAGGTAACTTTTAATTCAGTCTGAAGATTGCATGGGAGGTTTAGGCTCTAAGAATTAAAATTCTTATCTGCAAACTGAGTTTAGAGGCTCAGCTGAACTTCTGAGGAGCCAAGCTTATCATTCTGTATCTACTTGTCAGTGGACGTCCTGGCTCGAAAATTTCATCGCCTTTTTGTGCAAGATTATCCATTGTGAGTTTAATTATTTTTCTATAGTTTTGCAAAAAAATCATATGTGGTTTATGATTTATTGTTCCTCCAAATGCTTGGGTACATGAACTGAAATAATACATTTTACAGATGACATATTTGTGGCTTGAAATTTTTGTGAGGGAGCTTCTAGGTCTTCATACAAGTACTCATAACACATCTAAATGCTGCAGTACCAGCCTTTTACTACTAATTCTGTTTCCATCTTTGTTTTCCTAACTCATTCCTATTTAAATTTCCTAAAGAGATCCTCTTTAGTTGTTAAAAATCACCATGAGATTGTTAAATGTGCTTCTGCCTGTTCAGGAGCAGGGAATCAGTGTTCTAGTTTAATTCCTTTTCTTACATATAATCATCTTCCATAAAATGCTTCCTAAAAGTAGGATTTTCCAAATCCCTAGGCATTGCCACGTACATAGGACATCACAAGAGCTGCCACTTCCATGAAGGAGAGGGACTGTGACCCTTGTGGCTGTGACTGTATTGCTCTGTTAAAATGCTCTCCTTATTTTATCTGTCAAACACTGGTAACTAACAGACACTGGGAAGAGAGCTTGGCCTGGTGCTGAGTACACCCTGCTCTCTGAGGGTGTTCTGCAGTCAGCAAACAGGATAACAGGGGCAAAACAGGAATAGAGGTAAGCAAGCTTCTGCTTTCCACAGATCATGGCATCACCCTTTATTTTAAGACCAAGCAAGAATTACAGGACAACAAACTGCTGCCTGCCACTCCTGGGGTAAATAAAGCAGTTGAACTGATTTTCAAATCACTTACAACTAATTTAAAGTACTTAGTAAACAAAATCTAGTTATTTCTGCCTATGTCTGTGTACGAACATGGACAGGACACATTTCAAAGTAAGAATCTTGGGTGTTTCTTTGACTGCACTGCTTGACTAATTTTAGTTGCAACAAGAGGTTTCCAGACCAATAGATCTATACTGATTGCTGTTATTTTAGGCTGAGGTGAGTTGCAATTTTAAGTATTGTTCTTTACAAACAGAAAGAACATGCAAAACTACTCACACTTGGTTTAAATTAATTGCCATTCTGCATATAGTATTTACGGGCCAGTCAAAGCAGAATGTTGATGGATCTCAGGCAGTCAGTTTATTGTAGCTGAAATAAGTATTTAAACCTGTTAACTCTGTTCTTTTGAGCATCTAAATCATGAGTAATATCAAGGTAGCTTATTAAATTGCATTGCATGTAGAAGTGCTTGAAATTTCTATCAATACAAATATTTTCATTACATTTTTCTTAGGGTATCCCATACCCATACTGCATACTATCCATAGCTGCAATGAGATAGTGTAGCTCAGTGCCTACGTAGAGCATAATATTTTAATTCATGTACCCTGTGCCTTGCACTAAGATGAAGTGGTTTAAGCAACTTGTCATCCTCCACAACTCATCTCTTGATGGGGTAGGTAAAGCAGTTGAACCCCTTCAAACCACTTGCAACTAATTTGAAACACTTAGGAAACAAAAACTGGGCATTTCTTTTAAAGTCTGAATCTGGATGTGGATAGGACACAATTTACAGTAAGAATCTTGATGTATAATGCAAGAAATGTTAACAGAAGAAGTGTCAAAATAAATTTGCTCTAATTCAGAATCAAAGTAATGGTGTGATCTCTAGAAGGAATCTGGTAGGACTTTTGTCTCTCACAGAGGTGGATATGGCAGTCTGCTGAGAGTCAGGAGTCCTCGGATTTGCTATCAGCTTCATGATGTAGAATGCAAGATTTCCCTGTGTGTCTGATTTCCATCTCTCTCCCTGGCTAAATATTTTTATTATAAATGTCTCAAGAAGAAACGAACAAATTCTACATTTATATCCCATTCTGACAGGAAATCAATGCTGGTTGCTCCTAGAGTAAAAAAATCCAATTATTGAAAATTGATAATTTTAAATGCAAACCCCTTCCCTCATATTCTGGTGTGCTGTGGGTAGGAATGGGCTCTTCTGCCTGCAGTGACTTCATTATACCTTGGCACTAGGAGCAAATTAAAGTACCTCTGATGTTGTTCTAATCTGAGCAAAGTAACTAATGCTCTCTTGTTTCACTCGTGGAAGAGAAGTGTTTCACCTCTTGGGACTCTTTTATGTAATAGAACATAGTGTTGGATTAAAATAAACCCACCTTAATTGCAAAGAGTAAGGTGGTCTCAACCTCAGACCTTGCTGTATACACACCTGGATAATCCAGTGGGTTTTTCCATTTAGTGCTACTTATTTCCTAACAAAATCCTGCACATATCAAGATCAAAGACAAGCAAGACTTTGGGAAAGAATTTCCAGTTTGACCAGTCATGAAAGAACTGAATGAGCTCATTCTGTACATAAGAGACATTAGCTGTACCCAAAAAGATATCTGGCTCTAGAATTATTTACTAGGGTATTTGTGGATCAAATCCATATGAAAGTTCTGAATGGAGCAAAACCTTTGGCATGTTATATTTTGAAACCAAGGAGAATTGAATAGAATGTCAAGAAACTCTCATGGTTGTTCTTTTGGGCGTACCCGCTAATTAGTCACTATTATAGCTAATATTTGCTCATAAAGTGAAAGGAACATAACTATATTTATGCATGTGAATTAGTCAGTTCTACACCAAAATGTATTTTAAAAATAATTTTCCTCAGACCATTTTTTATTCAAAGGCCCTTGAAAGTTATTGTGGGAAAGTTATTCCTATGGGCTTACAGGCAGGAAGATTATCTGATTTGATTTAATGAAGAATGCCTTGGGAGAAGAATTGTCTTTGGGTATTTTTTTCTGTGGTCCAGAAATCCAGACAATGAAAGTCATGCCAAAGTTCTATGCAAATTTATATTTTTCTAAAATTATGCTAATTTGCTAAAACATAAGAATTTGCAGTTGTATTTTAGTGATTAACCTCCTGGCTCTCTTCTATCCTCTATTTTTCAGAGCTGGATAAGAATTTAATTTTCATAGAACATTATTCACCTCCCACTGAAATCAATGATGAGACTTCTATGGGAGCTCATTTAAATTTTATGAATCCTTTAATAATGCATACTTTGACAATGATTGTATCCTTTCCCATGCTGCCTTACTAAGTGGGCAAAGTGCTTCCTATCCCAAAGCAATGCATAGTGCAATGTATAATCACAGCAGCTGAACGACTGCATATCTATTGCTATGAGTTAATATCTTGAACAAGCAGTTATACATTGGCTTGAACATAACTGACTCAATTTTTTATTTGCTCCTGAGTGTTTCTTGTATCTTTACTTCATAGCACTGCCAGATGAGATTACACAGCATTTTCCATGCAAAGACCCTCTTTCCAACTGCTATGACTTTGTCAAAATTTTAATTTCTTGAAATTTCTTTTCTAAAAACTTAAATTTCTTAAGTTGACACTTTATAGACTTTTGATCCACTTCTGCCAAGTCTTTTATGAAGGAGGAGGTGGAAAAACTTCAGTGAGAATGTAGAAAGAGTGTAAATTGCTTGATATATCATTTAACAAATCAACATATTGCATCATCATGGAATTTGGTGGGGACTTGCTTATGTGTGAAAATCATGCCTTGTCAACTACACTTGAAAAACCAAACACTTTTCCATTAGAACTGACCAGAAATCAAGTTGTTCATACAACTGCTGATGCCATCCTAGGGTGTTACATTTAGCTCAGAGAGATCCTGGTATTTCTATTGTGCAGTAAAGCATTTAATGGATGCCAAATCAAACTCCTAGCCTTTCTGTAATTCAGCAGGAAAGTAAACTAGACACTGGGAAACAGAATCAAACCCTTCTGATAAACATGTTTGCTTTGCTAATAAGTTTGAAGGGTTTTTTTTACCCCAACACTAGTGTAAGACAAGAACAGTAAGTAAGTTGATGTTGGTTTTAACCAGATGAGAACTCCTTCCACCCTGATTATTTAGTATAAGCATGACCACAAATACATGAGAGAAAATGTCCATCCAAACCAATACCCCATCTGTGGCCATGGCCAACAGAATGTCAAGGAAAGAGCTTGGCAGGCACAAAGTGATACTTCTGGTGAATACCCTTGAATGCTGTACAAGCCTGTGCCCAGGGGAGCTTAATGTGATTCCTTTGAGACCCACTATCTCTATGGATTTCTTGTTGCTGGTTTTGTTGTTGCTTGTTGTTACAAAGGGCATATGGATCATGGTTGCTGAGAGATGATATGGATCATCTCTCAGCAGAGAAGAAGCAAACAAAATGGAACTTGGAAGACCTTTAACTGGCTTTAAAAGTTCCTTAAGACTGACCAATTTCATGCTCTTTGTGACTTTCTGCTGCAGCTGAGCTGTTGTTAGCACATGAGTTTTCACTGCGCCTTTTTGTTTTGGCCTTTGCTGCTGCTGTTACTGGATTACGAGTGTGTCAGCTTCTTCTTAGAGAAGCAAAGGGGAGGTGGAAAGTGCAGCACTGCCTGGGAGAGAGGGGAGAAGAAGAATGTGGGCCTTGGGGATAATAGAGGGAGAATAGCTGGAATTGAATGAGTGAGGAGGCAGAATGCAGAAAGGTGTCAGAGGGAAGTGGGTACATGAATGGGTAACTGAGATTGTGTGTGAGGTAGCAAATTAAAAAATGAATGAGATATATCAGTATTTGGACCTCCAGATCCTGGAGACAAAGTAAATCAAACACAATTAAAGATACTGGCTGGCCTATGTGACTAAAAGAGTTAAACAACTTGGTATAAAGAATTCCTTTCTGTGATGTTCTGGGCAAGCCATGAAAAGGACGTCATGCTTCTGAATTTTATTTGTCTTGGAGGTGGTGCACGGACATCCTTGTGTCTCAGAGTTTCCTTTAGATGACATTGCTTGCTGGAGGTTAAGAAAAATTTCTGTCACTATTCAACTCGGATCCCTCCCTCTGTTTAATGACTACTGTTCACTCCATGAAAACTGTGACTACTGTCTGAAAACTAGCAGAGCAGAGAGAGCAGCGAACACACTACAGAAATAACTAACAAAATCCTGGTTTCAAGCAGTTGTCTGTTTCCTTTAAGCTTCATAAACGGCACAGGTAACATTAGATGCTTATTACTGTTCCCTCTCTCCTCTCTTCCGTGTCTTTATGTTACCTTTTATCTCTAAGAATTCTCACGTTTCTTGTTTGTACAGTGCAGCAGAGAGTAATTCTATGCTCTTCTTCTACAAGCACCACCATGGCTTAATAAATAGCTGAATAAATAAAAAATAGGACAATGCAGAGAGATGTAAACAAAATTAAACTCTAATCTAGTTTGGCAAAGCATGCAGGTGCATATTTCAAAGAATTGATTCAAAGCACAGGATATTATGGTGCCTAGCACAGGAAAATCCTGGTCCATGTGAGTGGAGGTCTTAGCTGTTAGGGTAAAACTAATGCCAAAGCATGCAGTTAATTTGTTCCGAAAAGCCTATGTTCTTAAATTAACTTTCTGAACAAGTATGTGGAATGGAATTGGGTTTTAAATAGAATCTGACTTTACAGACATCAGTAATCCCAGTTGTTCCAACACAGCTATTTATGAGTTTAGAGTTTTATAAATTCTCAAGAATGTTGCTGAGTTGACACCTAAGAACCAGTACCCCACAGCCATGAAATGGAAATGTTCTTAATGAAATGCAATCAGAAAACTACAAAAAAATACACCAGATAAGGGAGGGGGGAAAAAGAAAAACAAAGAGGGAGAGAGAGTAGACAGACTAGGATTGCCATTTCCTTATTACTCATTCCTTCCTCTGAAGAAACGTTACTTATGCTGCTGCATGATTTTTGCACAAATACTTCAGCTAGAACTCCCAACCCTTGTTCTGTTTCTACAGCCTTCACTTGGCTCCCAAACAGACTGTCTTGATTACTTCTATTGATCTTTTCATCAGAGAGTACATTTTTGACGAGGATTTACTTTATCTACCAACAATTATTTTACAAGGCTCTGATCTGTCAGCATCTGCATTGTGTTGGGGCAGAGTCAAGACCACGCTTCAAGGACGTTTTTAGGCATCAGGCTGAAGGTAATTTAACTCATCCACAATGGCAGTCTCTGTCTAACTGTTTGCTCTGCATAGATTCAGTTTGTGTGACGCTGTTAAACGCCCAAGCCTTTGTCAAAATGAATAGGAGATTTATTAACTGAGATAAAATGACAACTACTCTCAACCTTCGCAGAACTCAAGGGCAAAGCAGTTTTTCCAGTTAGAAGAACTTTGTCCACCACCAGGAGCTAATGACATTACATGCCTGGATAGAAGTGGAGGACCCTGAAAATTCCTGCCATGAAACCTGATTCAGTAAAACAAGCAGCCATCACAGCTCCAAACACACCCATGTTAACAGCAGAGGGACCAGTCTCTTCTGCTGGGAACAATCCCTGGAGACCCAGGCCCTTTGCTGCTTACAGGTGAAATGCTGACTGCTTGTTTAGAGTTTAACATGGTTGTTGGCATATGAGCCTTATACGCAGTGTAGTGAAATGTACATGTAACACTACAGGAAGTAAAAAATAGCAACATATATATCTCACAGTAGTAATACTGATTGTCTAGCGTGTTTACAGTGGAACAGAAGTCCTGGGAGAAAGCCAGACTTCAAACATGTTTCTAAAATAATGCAGGATTTTTCTTCAAGCGTCAATGATGCTAATGTTTTTTTCTGGACCTGACTGTGATCCAAATTTTGTCCTGGCTGTGCAAATCCAGTCTTCTGGCTTCAGCTGAAGGGGCTGGGAGAGTAGGATTTGGCTGGATTACTTCCTGAGGCAGACATATGTAAGAAATAACTCTCAAAGCTGACTGGAGGTCTGCTGTGCCAAAAAGCTTGCCTAATTTTTCTAGTTATGCCAGCTGAGCCAATAAAACATTGCCACTGCATATAAACCTTGTATTACATCTGACTTTGATTTGAAGAGGGAGGGCTGGACAGACTCCAGAGCAGTAAGGGTACAAGTAGCTTCACTGATAATAAGAGGAAAAAACCTGTTTGAAATAAAAACATCAGTAGACAACAAATCTGCACTTTCCCTGTCGATCCCTTCCCTTTGGGGACCCTTGGCCACAAACTGCAGAAAGTACTCTCAGTGTGAGAGTTGATATACATATCAATGCAGATTGCCTAACACAGCTGAAGTATCTGAGTCACATCCTAGATGACACAGAACCTTTTGGGAGAAAGGAAGAAAATAATTTGCTTCAAGCAAAACACTCTGTTTGCTGTTGTGTTTTATAGAAGCTTAAGGCTGACAGGATAGACCGATGATCTTTTATGCAACTGCTCAATGAATCAAATGCACAGCTATGAAACTTCCCATGTAATTCTGAAAGCAGCTCTTTGTATTTCCTGGAGACTAATAACAAAAATTCTTCAGAAAAGTGAAAGCTTATGAATTTAATTTAAAATATAAACACACACTCTGATAAAAAAAAAAAGTTTAAAATATGTATTTCACAACTTTAAAAAGTTGCATGTCAATAATCAGAATTAAAGTCAGTAGCCTGTATCATTTAACAGAAGCAAGGTACTATAATCACAAGTACAAATACGCATTAAAATACATGATACAATGGATGTTAAGAATGAAACAAAGAATAAATAACAAGACAGACATAGCCTCAAGGAATGCAAGCAGGGATAGAACTGTTCTTTCAGTAAGGTGGAAAACAGGCTGTCCTTGTATGTTTTGTTGTTTCCTTGTAAGCAACATGTTTGATCTTGACAGTCATTACTTTTGCAGTCAGGATACCTGAGTTCATTGGTACGACACATCAGATTCTCAGCAGTGCCAGAACAGTCTGGCACTGTGGGGAGGAATACGTACAGCTTTGAGCCTTCCCTGTATTGTCCTGCCCATCATCTAAACTAACAGAATCCCCAGGTTGGCCTGAAGATCCTATGAACAGAGCAGGGATGTGCTCCCAGCAGAGACCAGGAGAGCATCTGCTAGGACACAAGGGGCTGTAAAATGCAGTGCCAACGCCACCAGGCAGCCAGGGTACACTAGCAAAACTTGCTGATAAAAACAAAGGGGCTGGAAAAAGGACATACTTTCAAAAACCAGCTGGATACATTTTTCTCTTTCTTCTCTTTTAACCTTGTAAGAAGGTAAACCTGTACCAAATCCCAGTGACGTTAGAAACTTGACTTTATGGAGAATGGTGGAGCAGATTGCTTTGTTCACTGTGTATAAATACTGTGTGTATAGCAGCTGTATAAATACTGCGTGGAGTGTGCTTTGCCACAGGGGATATAGGATGGAACAAGGGCATTGCTGTGCCCTGTCTGCAGGGGCTGAGAGGGGCTGACCCCAGGGCTGCAGCAGGGCCAGGGCACCCCTCCTGGGGCCTCAGGGGTGTTGGGGACCAGTTTGCCAGCAGCACTTTTCAACCCTTTACATGTAATCTTGGGCAGGAGTCAACAGGTTACCTCACTGAGGCAGATTAACCTGTGCTCCACTAAATTATTTTGAGGTGGAAAACTTGTGATTTCATTTGCAGTGCCTGTTTACAGTAGGGGATGGGCTTGTTCTAATCCAAATTCCTGTCTGGAAAAAAGAAGGAATGAACTATTAAAAGAAAGGTAAAAACAAAGTCCCAGCCTTTTCTGGCACAATCTTGTTTTCTGTCCCAGTAGCAGAAATGCAGCAGAGCTGCCAAGTCCTCTCAGAAGGGGTTTCCCAAAGAGGGAGAAGCACCATGCTGCAGGTCCATACCTTGCTGTCCTTCCCCTAGAGCTAGGAGTGGGGACGCTGGTAAATTGCCATCCCTGGAGCAGCAGGTGCCCTGTGTGTGTGGCACAGCGTGGTGGCAGTCCCCCTCTGCAGGGGGGTGCACTGACAGAAATCACACTTGGCAGCCCCTTTCTCTGGGAGCCAGACAACACCTCACATTGGGGTGGACATTATCCTTAGGGGCTTTGCCAGGAGCAAGGCTTCTCATGCTACTGGTGCCCACATCCAGCAGGGTCCTGAGGGGTTAACAGGCTGCACCTGAAGGTCCCCTGGTGAAAGGGGTCCTCCTCCTTATGTATTTCTCATCATTTCTTGGGAGGACACTCCTGGAGCTCGGGCAGTTTTGGGTTAGGCCCTGGGAGGGACACGACCTCCTTCTTCCTGGCCTCTCACAGCTCCTGTACTGCCAACGTTTTGCAGCATCTTCAACAGTTTGTCATAGCCACGGAAAAGCTCTCAGAAGAGTGGTTGTTCTCTTTCTTCCCTCCCAAAAAGCTCTTACAGCAAGGATGAACTGGTTGTGGCATATTCAGATAAATTTGTTTCATCCCGTAGTGATTACTCTGAGTCCTCGTAAAAGGAGCTTTCAAAGAGCTGTGTGGAGCACAATGTAGTTAGATTTTTTATTATTTAATGGTATTTGTGACTGAATTGTGTGTAAGAGATTATTTGTAATGTATTATATTAATTATGTCTTTGATATAAGCTTTTAAAAACCATAGTTGCCAGGATTGAAGCAATTTGCTACTGGGTGACTTTATTATGAGCATATTATTTCTGAATCCTTAGCTTGGCTGCATCAACAGTCAGATTAATCTCAGCCTAAAGTGAATTGACAACTAAGAGAAATTAATAAACCTGACTTTTGAAAAATGACTCCCTCTTTATCTTCACTATCATAAATGCAAGAAGGATTGTGTGTCTCATGCTTTTTGTGTCATTTCCAGCATACAAACGCGTGGTGACCTTGTCACATGTGCTGGAAAAATCATAATACCAGCATGATCATACCAGAATGAATGAACGAAGGTAGGGTGAATTCTCTTTGTCTCTGGCAATTTTTAACCATTGTATGTTCCTCAGGTGTGCTTCCTCAGTTGGGTAAGTGAGGTGTCCTTACTGGGATGCTCAGGGATCTTTTCAGTTGGGTGGATGAACTGCAAGAAAGAGTCTCTAAGCCATTTTCATGGTTTCCTGAAAGTCTCAGAGATGAGTCATTGTGCATATTTGTATTCTCCTGTGAGGTAAACTGAGATCCTGCTAGTATCATGTCCCCTGTAGTTACCTCAGTGTAATGCTGACAAGTTTTTCCGTGTCTTGGAGTGCAGGCTGGCCTTGATGGCCTTGTAGCTGCTTCATGTGAAATTCTGCTTCAGGAGTGCTTCTTTGGTTCTGGAAAGTGCTTCTTTGGTACTGAGGCAGAAGAGCTCACGAGCTTTGTGAAGTTTGCAGGAGTTGAGTGGACTCAAACTGTTCTTTGCCCTTTCTCTGCAGTTTACTCTGAGCCTGGAGAGATAAGAAGTGGCAGAGGAGAGTAGATTACACAATCTTTTAATCAGCTGAAGCCTTCCCTGTGCCAAATAAGCAACTGATGATTTAAATCTATTTTATACTGCAGTTGTGTCACAGGAGAATATACCCCATACTGGTTACTATGAAAAAAATCAATTCTACCCCAGACAAAACCAGCACACAGTGACTAACAAACTTTATTTTATTTTGTAAAAACCCAAATAATATTGGAAATCTAAAAATTATTTAGGTTGAGAATTTACTAATGATGGAATCTCAGCTGGGATTGAAATACTGTTTACTGAAATACTGTTCAGTAAAATCCTGTACAGTATTACTGAGGGATGGATAATATTGTTCCCATAGCTTCTTTGCTAAATATAAAAATTAAGCGTACTGTGACAACTTCTTTATTATGAATGCTGTAAAATACTTGCCATGAAGTATGTGAGGTAATGTTTTGCATTATCTTCAGCTGACCAATTTAGTGCAATTGCAATACTAATTTCCTGTAAAATAGCAGATATCTGAATAATGGACCTTAATTACCATTAGAATGAGGTCATAAAGCACAAAAGCATTGATAGTAGAGTAAATTATAAAACTACATCAGGTAGAATAATCTCATTCTCCCGAATACAGAGCAACCAGCAATTAATGTGAATAAGAAATTCAGTTCTGGTGTGGCAGGAGGTCATTTCATGAAGGTGTTTATGATGTCTTTTCTGCAGATTTTCATGTTATGGCTGTGTTGCAGTTGGCAGCTGTGTGCTTCAGTAGCTGTGACACTGAGTAATGACAGAAAGCTCAGTTTTGGCCCCACACCTCTCTAGAGGTGAGTTAAACTGGAATGAGAGTTTTTGACTGACTTCTCACTGAGTGAGGGAACAGCTGCAGAGTTCACATCTGACATTCTCTGAAACAAAAGCCAGTTTCAAATCTGCCTTGGAATCACGCTCCTCTCAAGTATTTCTGGCTTTTTTTTCTTTTTTCTTGTTTTTTTTTTTTTTCTTTTTTTAAAGTCAGTGAATCCCATTGAATCCTTGTAGCTAGACTGGAATACAAAAACAATGGTTTAGTTTCAGGACTGGATACTAAGACTTTACACATTTTCATTTTGTGAGACTGTGTGTGTGACATATCCACAACTACTCTATTTAAGAGTTCCATTTTTGACTGCCTGGACAGCCTTTGCTTTCTTAAAACAGAAGGAGGCATAAGTGGGATTTTATTTTCCTATGCATGGTCATAACAGAATGAGAGTAGTTAGAGGCAGGCAGAATAAGTTTCTGTCTATTTAAGAAAACCCAAACCCAATTGTTTTAATAGTGGAAACATTTGCTGGTTACTCATCATCAAATTGTAGATATAAATAGGAGTTATAATGAATGCCAAAAGAAATCAGAGGCTCAAGAAGGAAGGTACCTTTTGAAGCTGTAAGGAGCAAAGGAAAATTTGACAGTCATGACCACTGCATCCTCTGCAAAAATGTACTTCCTGTGCATTTATAATTGTTTTATTATTACATTAATAATGTTTGAATAGAACTAGTCTGCTTTTCTGTTATAAAACTCTGTCTTAATCGGGCTTGTTGCCAGAGAGTGGCTTTTTTTTTTTGCAATGGTTAGAACAAAACCTACGGAAGAGGTAAAAATCTTCCTTCTTTCAGCTGGGTTTTTACTATTATGAAGTGTGGCTTCCACTCTTGAGTTCTCTGTTATCAGCCCAGCTCCTGAGCTGTGCCACAAACAACCCTAAGTCCTTCAATAAATGTTTTCAGAAAATGATGTGGTTTAAACAGTGTCTTGCTTTAAGAGGCAAATGAATTACTGGAAGTGGATTCAAAGCTGGAATCCGAATAGACATATAATTTCAGGTTATAGTTTATATGTTGCTGATAATTACAAAGCATAATTGAAAAGTGATTATTAGTAATTTGTCATTTACACTGCAGAGTTTTAATATGTTATGTGAAGAAGGAATAAAAATAAGCAGGTCATGAAGAACTTGAGCCACATAACAAGAGACCTGAATTGAGAGTGAAGGTATGAATGCCCATTAATTCAGTATTGAATTTATACACTAAAACTTTGAATACTGGTGGGTTTTTTCAGCTGGAATAACTTCTAAATGAATGATTTCTCTCCTGCAACTTATTTGTGCTCCAACGATGATCAGATTTTAAAAAAAAATTAGGTGATGTATAAACAAATCTTGTTACCTTATGTGGAATGGACCCTTGTAGATTCAGGATTAAGTTAAGGGCAAAGCTCATCCTCAGGATCTGAAAGTAAGGAATAGTTGTGTGGCTCACTTGGAAGTGCTTGGAAAGAAACTCTTCTGACAGCAAACCTGTTCATCCACATCTGTAAACTGTGAGCCCAGAGCCCTCTGGTGTTGCCATCGGTGTAACAAACATCAACCATCTACACCAGCACAGCTCAGGGTGACCTGCAGGTATTCTGACCTGTCATGAAAGACCTGCCAAGCCAATCACTTTCTCCCACCCAATCATTCATTGACTCCATTATTTATCTATGGGTTTTTAAAAAATGGTAATTTGTTTTTGACAAAGGTAAGTGGTATAATTTATCCTAGCTTTTAGGAAGATTTACTTTGGAGCTATTACCCAATCTGTGTCAGCAACAACTCAGATCAAAGATAGGTCCTATGTAAAGGAAAATTTAGGAAGAATGTAAGTGTGCTCTACTACATGCATTGCAGTGCTCTGGCTTACATTTACTCCATGTCTTGTTTCAAGATCTTTCATTTTGTCTTTAATGCCCCAAGCATGTTGTTCCCTGTCCTCATTTTGAATTGAGGGTTCCCATTTGCTTTTTCCCAGCACTGGGACTGCATCTGTGATAGAAATCCTTCCTTCTCCAAGGCAGGATCTCCAGTACTTCCTCAGCCACAGCCTTGGTGTGCCTCCATGATTTACCTTGGCTTATATTCCCCTTGTTCCTGTCTCCCCATGCCAGGAGTGAAGCCTGTCAGTGCCCTTGCTTCTATTTCTGTTTTTTCTTTTCTTCTTAGGCCACCAAACTCTGCTGTCCCTGCCGTTATCACCTGTCAGTGTTCCCATGTGCCACATGTCTCCCCTTCTCTTCTTCCTCATTGTATTATATTTTTCTCTTTCAGTGTATGAAATAGCTGGTGGTACAGACTTATTACACACAGGGATCCCCAGGAAACAGGGTGTCTTCTGGCATGCTGAAATACAGGCTTTGGATGGGAAAACAACCAATGATCTTGAAGCAACGTGGAGGAAATCTGCCATTTCAGTAAGTTAATGGTGGGCAAGGAGCTGTTGTGGACCAAAAAAGTGCATAATAATTGATTTTCTATTACAGACATTATTTCCCTTGTGCAGAGTGAACAGGAGAGTAATAATTTCCTAGCCTGCCTGGTAAGGCCTGAAAATCTGTTACACACCGAACTTGGCATGAATTCCGTCCGAGCGGGTTAGCCGGGCAGGGAGGAGCAGAGCAGTGTGCCACCTGCGGGCCCCGCTGGGCAGCGAACGAGCCCAAGGCACGGAAAAAACTGTCAACAGGAAGCTGGGACGGAGCTCGGGATTTCTGCCAGCAGGAAGTATGGGGGTGTTAGTGTTTCTCACGGAAAACTCAGTGCTCGCCTCTGAAGGGGGAAGTATAGGGGTGGTTATTGTCCTGTCAAAGAAAAACAGGTGTGAGAGCAGCCTAAGCTGCTGCAGGGCACCCGCGGGAAGCCTGGGTTGTTATCCTGTTACTCCCTCTGCTGAGCCATCCAAACTGTAGGGCAGGAGAAAAGTTTAGTAAAAAAATTTCAGCTTTTTACTGTTCCCCTTACAAATCCTAGAGCAGTTATTCGTAGGATGTTGCTTGGCATTATACAATGTACAGTCAGAGCTGTGGTGGCTGGTTCAAAGTACCCTGTTACTAAAGCTGAGTACTGTAAGAAAAATTCCACAAATACCAGAAGTTTATGTCGAAAAAGGAGACCCAGGAGCCCTGCAATTTTATTTGAATAAAGGGAGAGAGTCCACCACGGCACACACCTGTGGCGTTTTCCCTCTCGAGGTTTCAGAGGAGGCACCCTCCTTTTACCCTAAACTCCCGGCACATGCTGCCCTCTTCCTTTCCCCATTGGCTGAGGCTCTAGGAAAGTTCAGCCTTCCCGAACTGCCTACCACATATCCCACTTTGAGCCTACTATTTCATCCTAAAATTCAGAAATTCAGGCTGTGCAGATCCTTGTCTATTTCTGGAGCAGAACTGCCTGGGCTCTGCAACAAACCTGCTGCCCAAAGTCAGTAGAGACATTGGGACCCATTTCAAAGACCTTAACACCCACACCTTCACCCAGCAAATTGTAAAGACGAGGTTTCCTCTCAGTAGCAGCCGCATAGATATATAACAGTGCAACTCCAGAAATTTATTTATGTTGCAGTGGGCTCTAAAACATCAGACAGACTGGTTTGAAATACTTTAGTTTATGCCAGTCCGGTAAAGAACTTTCAGGGCTGCAAAACATGTGCAGACTCAGAGAGGTGCTTACTTTCTGAGAGCTCACTAAGTGAGAGCAGCTGAGGTGATGTGCTTGGAACACTTCCAAGTGTTTGGTTTTGAGTGTTTTTCATTCAAAGCAGTATCAAAGCTCTCTAGTGGGTTAGATACCACAGCCTACATTGACTTTTGACCTGGAGCTATGTTTTATGGACCCAGCAGCTCTCACGCAAGAGATTCACTGAAAAGTCAAAGCAGACGTGCTGTAAAATGCTCAAAATTTATTAATCATAATTGCTTTTTTATGTCTTAAGGAACAAAAATAAAATAATATTCAAAACCAAAAGAAAATATACCATACCCAGACAACATGACTGAGAGTAAGAAATGGGATAACATTAATTCTGAAAGAAATAACCCAATAAATCAGTTTTCAAAAAAAAAAAAAGTAATAAATAGTAGTGGTCCAACTTATTAAAGCTTCCTAGGAAAGAATTTACAATTATTATTATTATTATTATTATACTTATTATTATTATACTTTTGTTTAAAAAATCCTTCATATGCCTCTGTTGGCAAATATATATATTTCTTCTGTAAACAGTTAACCACATAACAAAACAAAATTTTAAAAAATCCATATTTTCATACAGCTACTATGCTGATGGTGTTATGTAAACAAAAAAGTAGTGTGCAGCAGCTTCTCACAATAGGATTTTTCCTTTTCCTCACAAAAACATGTAGGGAAATACATCCATCATAAATTGTTCAAAATCTTGAAGTTTATAGTTTTGAAAAGATATGGCTTTCTGCCCTCTAAGTTTTCCTCAGCAAAAAAACCCCAAAAACATATAGCGGCAGAGGGATACAGTTTTCCTCGGGTTTTGTTTGTTTTCTGGATTTGTGTTTTCATTTTTCTCGGTGAACTGGAATGAAAATGTTATTAAAAGTCCAGCACTTCTCAGAAGACAAATGAACAGAAAATGTCAAGATGAACCTACATCTCTCAAGGTGTAAAAGAAAAGACATAAAAACCAATGGAAGATATATTGATAATGAAAGCTGAAATTCTGTAGACAGACATACTGGGAGTTTATGCAGAAAACATCATCTCTTCATCCAAAATTTTAGCTGCTCTTGGCACTTTTGTATTTTTTGAAGTTTCTTTATTCAGTCTTATGCTCAGCCCTTGTTTGAGGACTTCTCTCTAGTTCTAATTTTTGACATTTGCTTGCTCCTGAGAGGTCTTTATCTGCTGTGTCTCCTGTTGGGTGTTGCCTTGGGTAATGCACTCAGCACCCACACAGCTGCATTTCTCCACGTAGATGTAGGAGTGCTCAAGGGAGGTTCCATCACTACATGTCAGCGTCACCTTTCTCTTGCTGGTCTTGATTTCCTGACAACACGAGCATTTGTGCACCATTGTGTTTGTCGTTTGAGAGTATCTGATAGAAAAACCAATGAGAAAGATTCAGAATTTATGTGAGAAATAATACTGCCCCTCCCACCCATCACAAAACATAACCAGAAGTTTTGTGCTTGCCTGTGGGACTATTGCTCAATATTAGCATTCTTACAGTATTGTGGTGAAATACAGGTAAATTGCACCTCACTGTAAAAATTTATGACTCCAAGTCTTCATTAAGGCACAGAAAAAGTAAAGAGTTATTCCAGATCATGTAGTGAGCCAGTCCAGTGAGAGAATAATGAGAAACAAATAATCTCAGTTTTAAATGGGGAAAATCAAAATTTGGGTCTATTCACTATGACATTGAACAGGCTGTTAAACACTGAATGTCGAGGTAATCAATCTAGTACAATGCCATGTTAAATAGCAGAATGGAAACAGTTGATGACTGGGTGGATGTTGGACACATCAGAAAAACACTTGTGATTTGCTTGATGTAACTGGTGTAAAGAGTAGAAGACAAGAGGCCACAATTATCTTTTATGCCACTTACCGTGAGTAAGCATCACAGCTGCCTTCACAGTATGTTATCTCAACAGGTGCCGGAGATACACAGCCATTATAGTTGATGACAGTAGTCATATTGTGCTTCTTACAAACTGTCATCACAAAGCAAAGGAAAACAGGTTAAAATACATGTGCATATAAACAGATAGCTGTGTATGATACAACAATTTGTAACTGAAAACTAAAGTGGGTGGAGCTGAAATAGGAAACTAAGTCACAGTGAATTTTTCTTTGAATTGCTGAAGGCCAAATGAAGACTTGCTGTTTGTGTTATCAGTGGATGAAACTTTCCCTTTTTCTTAGGCAACTGGATTCAGGATGCAGAATTAAGAGCAGTACTGTGGCAACTGCTCGATGCACACCCATCTCTCAGAACTGGCTTCACTTTCCTCCTTAAAGAGAATGTATCTATGGAAATTGGAGAGTAGTCATAGTCCTCACCCTCCCAAAAAAAGCCAGCATTTAACAGTAGGGGATAGGAAAGTTCACCATCTGTTTCACTAGTACCTAAAATGCATAGTGGAAATGTCCTGTTCCTTTCTTTTCCACCAATTTCCTTTCTCACCCCAGTGAAGCAATGAACCCAAACCCGGTCAGTTCACCTCTTCTGTCTATGCACCCATTTTGCAAAATGGGCTAATATACCTAATCAGGCACATGTAATCAATACTTTTAACAAAATGATTGTTACTTACGTTTTGGTACTCTTTGGCACACTAAACAGCAGCCATCGTCAGATAACCTGATATCATCCTTAAGTGGGAAAACATAAAAAGATAACTCAGGTTTCATATCTGCATACTAAAGCAGACTTTCCCTGCTTCCTAATTTTCTCTGGCACCAGAGACTGTGTATATTTTTGATTTGACAGGGAATCTAATTTCAAGCAAGGCTAAATAATAAGGGCACAACACTACTTAATATTAATAAGAGTTATTTGAAAGTTGAAATGGAGGAAAACCCTCAGTTTAGTAGTATAATTTCAGCAAGCAATAAAGCTCCTAGCACATGTAAGCCAAAATATTGTGACCAAAGTCAGTAAAGGTGAAGGATTATAACAGACAGGGTAACACAATGAGTGAAATAAGTGACTTGCCAGAGGCTGATTTTTGCTTCTAGGTTCCTTGACACTTTAAAGAATCCAAAATATTATGCTGTATCCTTTTCTCTAATGTCTGATCCTCAGTGAGGATTGGTATATCACTCATTTTAATTTTGAGTTGCTTTTCTGGGATAAAATTTGACTGGGACCAGGTTCAGAGAGGATAAAAGGAGAGCTACTTCCTGCATGATGCTTCTGCTAGTTATTTTCATTGGACACCATGATCCTTCTATCACTGGTGTTAGGCACTGCAACCTTTCCAAAAATGAGAACTGGTAGAACAGTACTTACTGGATCACACTCATCATGGTTAAAGGCAGGACAGCTTGCCTCTTTGATGACTTGAATGAACTGGTCAGCATGTTTTTCACATGTGTAAACAGTACAGTTATCACCAGGTGGATTCCAGTTTTCTCCTTCCTGAAAGTAGTCAAAATGAATGCAAATTAACATCTTCCTATATAAAAATTAAACAAAAGCCCCCCAATGTCTTATTTTTGCTGTGTATAGTACTTTGATTATTCCTAACAACTTCTTTGAATTTCAGCTGATAATTATTTGCCATATTATCATACACACATCATTAAGTGTTTTTCATTAACCAAGTGAAAAGCTCTATTTTTATCTGGATATAGATGTGCTTTTTGTGTGAATAGGGTAAGTACGTGGACTCATTTGGAAAGAATAATTTGCATTTCAATGGTTTTGTCATTAGAATTTATGGATGTGTCAAAATGACTCCACAGATAAAATTATCCTTTGAGCAAAATGGGTGCTACAGTTTCAGAACTGGAGGCAAACAAAAGCCCATTGCTTTCACCTATGTATTTTCCTATGTTGATTTCTGAAAGCCATTGCTCAGTATCATATCACAGTTGCTTCCAGAAGTCTTAGAACTGGTGTTTTGTGGTGTAAGGTATTGTTTAGGCTGTGTGGAGATTGTCCAGCCCCTGCCTGAGTAAGCATTTGTCTAGTATGAGAAAAGATGGAGGAAATAAATGTGACAAATACAAGGAGAGGAAAGAATGAAAAGACTAGCAGAGTTCCCCAAAAGTGAAGTAAACCAGAGGTAATTACATGGAGCACGTGTGTAATGTTGTCTCCCACCGTCACTACACAGGCTGCTGCCCTGCACGTGCCACAGCACTGTCCAGGTTCCACTGTGTATTTATAGCCCTGTTTTGAAAGAAATACAGAGACGATGGCATTAAGTCAGGTCGCTGCCCTGAACTGGTGGTTATTCAAGCAGAGTGGGGTAGGAATTTCTGGCAGCAGAACAGCACTCACCAGCGGGCAGTATGTGTCACAGATAACAGGCTGGCACGTGACCGTAAGGTGGTGAGGCCTTGAGGGAGAGGGTGCAGAGCAGGTACATTCTTCACAGGGGCCTGATGGAATGGCAGCTCCAGGCTAGGAGAAGTTGGAAAAACCCATTATTAGTCAGTTAAAGCAAGTTGCTCTGTGTATACATGTCACAGAAAATACAAAGATGAGCTATGTAAAGGCATAAATACAATTTTGGTTGTTTTATTTACGCAGAGTTTCTGGTTTGGTAATATCGATTTTGGAATCAAATTCTGCTAATGTAGAAAGGAGAGCAGAACATGATTTTGGTTGAACAGGGGGTGTTAACCTCAGTGAAATAATGAATAATGTTTTATCTCAGGCCTTCCTACAAAATATGGACCATGATAGGTTTCTCAGAAACACTGCGCTGTGAACTACGTGAGGGTATGTTTTTATAGTGAGTAACTCTGTGTACTTACTGCATAATAGGTTTCGTTGACTACACAGCCCTGTCCTGTAAGGAGGGAAGAAGGAGGTGTAAGTTTTAGGAGGCAGAAATGCATGAAAAAGCTTCTTTTTCATAGCTTTGTAGGCCCATTTTGCAAGCCTGTGGCAGTGGCCTTAAAACATTCATTCACAGCAAGGCCCAATATGATACCACAGATAATTTGCATCTCTCTTATAAGGTTTTTGTAACTTAGAAAAATACAGCAGTAAATAGCACATGAGAAGGGTGCACAATACTTACTGCATTCAAAGATAGGACAGCAGTTTCCAGGTGGCATTATTGTGATTATTTCCTGTCCCTCTAAGCACTGGGGTGTGATGTCAATGCAGAGGCTTGTGTTGCAATCTGTTTCATGTAAGAGAATAGAGAAAATAATAAGCTCAGAATTTTTGAATTAAAGCAGTTTTGTTTTACATGAACTTCTGAAGTCTTTCCATGGGGTAGATATGGTGTTTACACAAAATAGTTTAATGACTAATTCAGTCTATGTGCCAAAGTGTTTTCAATGTGTTCGGGCTTTCCCATAATCTTTGTTAAACAAAACACTGAGAAGAAGAGAGTAGTAATTGCTGGAAAGAGATAATTTCAAAGAGAAATTTGTACCAGTGGGGAAATCTGATGACTCTCTGGTCTGATAACTGGTTCTGGAACTTTCCTGAGCAATTTTTAAATAGTCAGGACTATTTTTTAAGTTAATTTTCCTAATACTGGTCTTTGAAATCGAAAATTTTTTAAATGGTTTTTGAATATTGTTTCAGATAGTGGCAGACAAAGGCTTTCCATGTTAAATTACAGAAGATTTTCAGTTACTTTTCTGTGTCTAATGATATAAAATCTTTTAATCTTTTTATATTTGTTATCTTCAGGCATTTACTATATGCTCTGCAAGAAGGCTCTAAAAAGTGAGATGAGGGAGAAAAGCATGATGACATCAATGCAAATTATTAAAAAATGCAAAATTATTGCTGTAGTTTCCTAAAATTAATAGAGCATATTGCCCATGATAAAAAACTAAGACAGTACTCACAGCACTCAGTCCTAGTACAGCATGGATCTTCTGGTATCGGTATCTGAACAGGCATGTAACCTGGTTCTTCACAAAATACTTGCTGTGTCAGAGAGCATTCGTGCTTTGTACACTTCACTGTAAGAGTATTTTTGTCACAGACACATTCTCGGCAATCTTTTGTCCATTTTTCTCCTGGCTAAATAAAAAAGAAAAACACAGACAACAGAAAGAAAAAAATTAAATATAAAAATAAACCAAAATAATTTTATTTGCTTCTAGTTGACATGTTCATATAGGCACATAGTGATAACTGATTATATCAGCATTTTCATGTTTCAGAAAACATTTCATGTTTCAGAAAACAGCTCAAACTGTTTATTTGGGGAAGACATTGGAGGCCACTAAAGGTTCTGAGTTCACAAAGCTATTACTTTCTATTTGTTAATAGTGTTAGTATGAGGGTTACAGGATTTCTAAAGAAGTGATTGAGCCTCTCATCCATTTTTTAATAGAAAATGATCATATGACATACTTATTTTCACATTAGGTTGCTGAGGAATTATGCAGCTGAGGAACTAATAATGCAAGATATGAACATGATAAGCAACAGGTAAATTTTATTATCCATCTCTCCCTTCATTTCTAGTAATTTTAGCAAGCCAAATTTGTGGAAATAAAATAAGCATATATGCCTAACTTCCACTACTACCATCTCTCTCTCTTTCTCTCTTTTTTATTTTTTAAAGTTTTTTTTTTCCTGTATGTGAGGTTATTGAAAGAATATTTTATCACTTATTGTTAAATTTCTTAGGGGTGCTCTAGTACTCATTATTTTTAAGACTGAAAGTGAACAAACATTTGTGACAGAGTTTTGGTTTAGTGGAACACTAAATATCATCTTGTTTCACTTGTCTGTGCTCATTAAGCCATACTCATTGTGATACTCACCCATCTGGACATTCCGTTTGGTTCTCTGCAGACTAGAAAGAAATAGAAAAAAACCAGACAAACAAATGGGTATTTACACCAATGAAAACTGACAAAGACGTACATACATGCAGTTTCAAATAACAATATTGTGAAGATAAAGCTAACAAGAAAATGAATATGCAGACTAATTTTGCTGAACTGTAGAGTTCTACCATCTTGGTGGGTCTCACGTAAGGAAGGATGATGGGAAAAAAGGGTAATATTGACTGTCATTCAATTTGTAACTGGGGACGCATAGGGAGGCTGATTTGCAATGATCTGACCATGCAGAAGATGAATATAGAACTCAGGCCTCCTGACTAACAATCCCCATCTCTGTTTGTTCCCCAAACTAGCTACAGATGACTTACAACATTCAGAGACACAGATGTTGCTCTCTGCACGCAAGAGTGTCATTCCTTCAGGACAGAAACAGCCTTCAGTTACTCCATAGCCAGGACGCTCATAGCTGGAATGGGAAGAATATGTGTGCTTCAGTACAACGCTTTTGTGGTGAGGCAGAGGGCAGAGCGGTGTATCATATCAGATACAAGAGAGACAAAAAATGTACACTTTCTGAAGGGCAACAGGAAGCACATGTTCCTAGAGCTGATTGGTATTTATAAATCTTTAATAAGTTAGTGAAATTCACAACACATTTCATTGTGAAATAACTCAAATTTCTGAGGAAAGTAGATAGATAAGAGAAACATAAGCAGGTGCTTCAGGGTGGGTTTTTTTTTTGTTTTTCCATACCTTTGGTCACAGGTAACTGGATTAATGGGCCCGCACGGCTTGTATACCATGCTTGATGGACAGCTGAATGCTGTATGGGAAAAGAAAAATAAAAAAAGATTAAAAATTGACAGTAGATGCAGGGTTTTTTCAGAAAAAAATTACTACAGCTTTGCCTTCTTCATATGTAGCTTCTGTGAGAAAGGACCCCACTAGATTTTTGTAGACAGTAACCAAGTGTCAGATATAAGACGTGTTTAGTGAATAAAACACTAATTTCTACCATTTATCACACACATTTTGAGTCCTGCAATACTTACAACATGTATTGTTGGTCACTCCTCTCCAGTCAATGCAGACACCTCTAGCAGCACACTCTGTAGCATATATCTCCAAACTGGAACACTGCATGGATTCGTCGTCTATGCGACATCCATCAAAAACACAGCCTTTGAAAAATGGTTCTGGTGGTATCACTGTGTGACATTCTGCAAAAATCCTGCAGGCAGCAAAGAAAGCAACCCCCTTCTATATTAATGAGCCATTATACAAAGTCTGTTCCTGTCAGACAACACTTTGCAGTTAATAGCATCTGACTCTGCTTCAGAAAGGAAGGCATTATGAGAAACAAAACCCTAGGACCAGTAAGCTGGGAGATAGATTCAGGAAAGGTTAAGAAACCTGAAGTGCCTTTTTTTAACTAAAGATGTTAATGGTCATAGTATATTTCTGTATGTGTACACAACCTTTTAGCAGTTTGAGACCAGAAATTTAGTGTAAAAGGCAACTGCACCAGATTGAGACAAAAGGAATGAAAAAAAGTAGCAGTAGAAAATTCACACAAAAAGTAGCTCCAAACTTACTAGATACTACAGAAAGCATGTATAAGAGGGCTTTTATAAATAACCTGTCAGCCTACGCAGGTAGAGGACACACTTCAGGAAACAAGCCTTTGCGATTTTGAAACTCCATATTTTAGGTAAAATGTACAAGGAATGAAGGACATTTCCCAGCTGTTTGTGTCTGCTCTTTTCACCTGTTTGGTAACTGGGTTCTCTATGATTTGTACTGAAGACCCACTTCAAATTTAGAGTTCAGTCTTTGCTTAATACTTAATGAACAAACTCTGGAAGTATTGCATCTAGAGAGTATTGATTTTAGTGCTTGCTGCATCCCTGATTTTCTGACTTTACCTCTGCTCAGTTATCTTTGATATGCAAATCATTAAGGCAGACCAGTTTCTTTTGCAAAGGCCTTTTGCTATATATATTCTGTCATTAAGCTGACATTTTCAGCTATTATCACATGCTAAAGCTATAGCTGTTATTCTTCTTGTAAGATACTGAGACAGTTGTGTCTAGAAGAAATGAATTTGTTTTCTTACTCGCTCAAGATAAGCTTGCAGAGCGGAGGTGTTTGACACTGCGGCTTTGGTGGAGGTGTGGTTATAGCTGGTGGTATTGGTACTCCATGGCATGACTTGTTGTTGTCAACAATCCAGTGATGAGCCATTTGGGGACAGGAGGAAATGATCTTACCACTTGGTAAGCGGCATTCATCTGCTTTATTGTTTGTACATGTTCCTGGAAGAAACAAGCTGGGTAAGTCCCATAAGCCACGTCAGAGATGCACAGTACATTCCTGGGCTGAGATGTTTAGGTATGATGTGCTCATGAAATGCATATTTTGCCTTGCTTCATAGGGAGCACTTTCTCTAGTTATATGAACTTTAGGTTATGGAAAAACAAACAGACGTAAAATTCCAGCCCCAAAGAAATATTGAGCTTTTGACATCCTACAGAAGTTGAAGAGTAGAACTATACTCATTTCCATTTACTACTGTTTAAAAATCTCTTGTCAATTTTAAGACTGCATAGCCAGAGTGGGTGAGCATAACCAAGGTAGGGGTGGGGGAAGAGGACCCCCTCCAACCTGTGCAGCCTTCTTACCACATTGTCCTTCAGTGTTGTTGCCAAATTTGCTGTATGGGAGCTTGACAGAGAAAATCAGACCACTAAAGGTGATGACAGCACCAATTTCTTCTATTTCAACAATCATATTGATGCCAAGAGTGGAGAAAGAAATGCCATCTTTTTTGAAGCCTGGTTCAACAATCTTTTTGTTGAAGTACATCTGAATGCAGGGTTAAAATAAAAACAAAACAAAACACCACATCAGAATAAGCACTGCTTCTGCCTGATTGTTTTAAATAATATATTTTCTAATCTTCATAATTATGCATAACTCCATATTGTTGTTCATCACACCCAGTGCAAATTGGCATCCTAATGACAGCATATACTTGCATTGATATCTTGGCTTGTATTGCTATATTGCTAAAATGTGAGAATAATCTAAGTGGCCTCTGCATACTGTGTTTGTGCTGATTGTATGCTAATACACAGTATTCTATGCATATAAATCCAAGTATTTTCATTGTATCCCTCATGATTATGTGCCTTGGAAACATTTCTCATATGAAAATGAGTGGTAGTTTTCTTTAGCTACAGAAACATCCCTGCCATTATTATGTAATAACTTTGCCAGATAATCACACCATCTCTATATTACATAGTAATTGACATTGGAAGAGTTGTCTGAATTCAAAATGAAGTCAGATGCCCTTAGTGCCAGTTTTATGTAGTAGTGATCATATTTATTTGTTAAACTTTTCAATTTGTAGCCAGTATCTTATATGAGTTAATAAAGGTAACTTATTTGCCTAATAGTTTTTTGTCAGAAGTTATTCTGCAACTCTCTTCTTACTGAATCGGGCTAAAGCATGAGGTAAAATTGTCAGTTACTGTTTTCTTTCACAGGGAACCAATGTCTGTTTCTGACTGAGAATTTGGCATGGCACTGTAAGGTGACAGTGCCTATTCAGACAAACTTTTCTCCCTTTCTATAGATTCTCTAATCAACTAATATATTCTCCAGTGTCAGAGTGGGAATATCTTTTCATTTCCATTGGTTTGCCAACACTACTTTGGATCATGAAAGTGAGGTGACAGTCTAAGTTACCCCTTTACTTCAGCTATACCTCTCTTCGCTGTAGGAAATTGAGGGGGGAATCGTGTCAGGGCTGTTTGGTGCTGGAAGTTCCATATGGAGAGAAAGCAGTCATCCAGCAGATAAGGGATACATATCCATCTTTCCCCCAGGAGAAGACTCCTGCTTGCAATTTGCATTTGTATTTCTTCAAAGTGTGAATGTTTACATAAGTGTATGGCACAATGTACCAGTTTTCTTGAAATATGAATTTTGTTCTTAGCATCCAGTGCAATCCTTTTTTTTCACCCTAGTGATATCCTCTGCCCTGGTCACCTCCATGATGTGATATTCTAACAGACTGTATCTCAAAATAGCATCAGTAAGGCTTATGGACACTATTTCTTTTTTGCAAAAATACAAAAAAAAATATTTACCACATTGGTCATCACACCATTCATGAGTTGACGAGTCAGCACCACTTCTGCAGATTTGTAGAAAATAATAATGGATTTAGGGCAGGAGAGTCCATCTTTTGCATCGCAGTAATAATTGTCAATGTAAACACGGAAGTTGTCATATCTAGGGACAATCTGTTTCACCAGGACATAAGTGCAGTTTTCAAGGAAGGTATAATAGGTTCCATCAAAAGTAATGTAATGAGGATCACCCCATCCACTACACACACCTGGTACAGAGAAAATATTTGGAAGATTAAGATGAGAATTTAGGTAGAAGAAAATTTAAAAACTGGAGATAGTACAATTTATAGAACAACCCTAAAAAATGAAAATGCCCATATAATCTGTGTAAAGCTTGGCTTTTTTTTTTTTTTTTCCAAAAAATGTTATTCCTGAATCTGTTGATGCTTACATTGACACTCATATCGGTAACAGCATCCATTTTCATCAGGTACTAGCATTGGTGGATATTTGTTTGCACAGGTAATTTCCTTTACAGGTGGGCAGTATGTTGGTACTACTTCTATACTGTTGTCTCCATTACAGATGACTTCTGTACAGTTGGATAATTTGAATCTTTCTCCAGGCTGCAAAATGAAGAAAAAGCTTTTTTCACAAAACTCTGTAAACAGGTATAACCTTTACTCATCTTTTTAGATTTATGCTATGATGTTTCCAGTAATGGCGATGTTGGAAAGAAAATCAGTATGTGTTACTTCTATTCAATTTGTGGTATTAATGATTTTTAATGGCAACTAGAGGTATTCAAAATTCTGATCATATTACGGGGGATAAACAACACTTACTTTTCTGAAATAAAAACGAAGACTAAAATGAAAATTTTCACTGAGAGTAAAAAGGTGTCAATATTCTACAAGATTAACTTTTTTTAATGCTAAAAGGAGGTGGAAACCTTAACTACACTTGTTTCTTCTGCATGAGGAGCTCTTCTGGGACACGTATTATGTTACAGGAACTGATTTCCTCTATTCTGTGTATAGCGTACTTCAAGGTCAAGAGAGAACATAACAATAAAAATCATTTAAAGGAGTATAGATAAAAGGGCAGGAGACTGGAAACAGATACAAGCCTTTAATGTATCTTAAATATTTCCCTTTAGTGAAAAATAAGATACACAAGAAAACTCCTTCTGCTATATCAAAGAGAAGATACCTTACATATGCAATGCACCAAAGAGTTTTACTAAAAATAAAGTAACAAGAAAAGAATATTGTCACTTGCTTTAGCAGTATAAAAAACTGAAATTCAGAAAAAGGAAAAATTCAAATATTATGTCCTATATATTGCCCATCATTAGCAAAATAATTGAGACAATCAGCGCATGTAAGGTATAAAGACTACAAACCCTTCCAATCAGGTATCAACCTATAAATGATATTATTTCAACAGCCAAAAAAAACCACAGAAATGACATACTTGTAACGGTGGGTAAGTAGCAGAAACACAACCATGAAAAACAGCACTCGTAGAGGTGGAAGGCAGAGGAACTGCTGTTGTTACTGTAGACCACTCAGAGGAAGTCATGGCTGGCAGAGTAGTGACAGGACAATTGACAGTGTGTCGTTCAATATTACATGTCGGGCTACAGATGGCATAAAATCGACATCCTTCACTATCCATCCTGTTGTAAATCAGGTCACCTGTAGAAAAAGAAACAAAGAAATAAAACAAAACAAAAAAAATTTAAAAAGAGGAAGACAAAAAAATGAAACTAAGGTCAATACACAAAAAAAATGAGCAAAAAAAACCATAAAAGGAAAAACTATAAATAAATAATATGTGACAAAATAATGAAAACTAACCAGGCGAAAAAATAGCATCACCAATCTTGCAGAAACATGGTGTAGTTGAAATGTGAGGAGGAGGGGTTGTAAAGAAGGGTTCACTAAGAGTACTAATGGTGGATGCGCTGGTGGTGGTCAAGACGGTGGAGAACGGGCAGTTGTAATTGGGGGTGCAGCAGAGCACGCG
>VXBC01012920.1:1345-14387 GCA_013399945.1 Ploceus nigricollis
GGGGAAAATATGGGGGGAAACTGGGAACATACCAAACTTATTAATTTCCAACAAACAACATTTACTTAACTAAAAACACACTACCACGGACACTGTCAAGTCTAAGTTTTGAAGCTTTTATACTTTGTTTAGCCCTCTATAGTTAGAGTGACGAATTAAAAAATCTTGGTTGGAGTCCTGGCGTGGTCTCATGTCTCTCCCTTAATCTGACATGTTACTTTAGTTCTTTATTTATATGATGGCTCGTTGCTGTAGGAGTCTTTTACAAAGAATCATCGTCGCTAGGTCTCATGGGAGTTCCATATTTGCCTATTAGGTGATGTAATCTTCCTTCTTGTACAGCTCCCCATTTTAACAGGAGCAGCGGAGGCAACACCCGACAGTAAGGGGATTTGAATAACAAATTATCGAACAGTTACTGTGTAACCAACATTGAAATGTTACAAGCAATTAACACCAACAAGCAATTAACATTGGAACTTTATAACAACTTTCTTAACAATGTATTAGGTATTCTCCACAACTACCATGATCCCATTCTTCTCACCCTAACTTAGCTACACAATTTCCCTCTTAACATCCTGTTTCCCACAGCTTTAAGTTGAAGCCTTTGGTAATGAAGGCTAGCTCGCTATCATCCCAACTAGTTGAAATCCCTCATCTCCTTTCTGCATAAAACAAATATGGACTTCCAAGACTTCCTTGAAATCCTAACCAACCAACCTGCTAAACACAGCAATAACATCAATACAACTACAATAACAACAAGAATTAGCATTCCCATCTTAATTAAAGACAACAACCAACTTGGTAAACCCAAACTTTTAAGAAGTCCCTTCTCTTTCCCTGTGTTCCTTTTCTTTATCTGTGTTCCTTTGTGATCACTGTCTGTGACAGCCTTTGCTCAGTCCCTAACCCCCTTCAGCAGCGGTGTGTTCCTTTGCCAAGCCTTCCTGACCTTCCACCTTCCCTGCCCTCCTGCACCGTTCTTGGACCTTTGTCTCTTCTGATCAAGGTTGCCTTTGCACCCCTTCATCCTTAAGGTGGTCAACTGAGTGCTGCCCGTGCTTGATCACCAGCATGTGGTTGCTCAGGGTCCGGCTCGGACGGACAGACCCTGAAACCACCCAGGAGACTGGTGAGAGATCCCTAAACTCGGCACTGATAGATGAGGAACAGGCACAAACTGATGACCCAAAAATGAAAAGGGTTTATTAATGCAAAAATAACAAACTGATCGAAGACGAACACGGTACAAAGGGGTGCACCAAAAGGGCCAAGGGCCAGGGTGAATACAATTTATAAAAGGTAGGGTAGAGGTGG
This sequence comes from Ploceus nigricollis, assembly GCA_013399945.1. Taxonomy (NCBI): domain Eukaryota; kingdom Metazoa; phylum Chordata; class Aves; order Passeriformes; family Ploceidae; genus Ploceus; species Ploceus nigricollis. The sequence goes on from VXBC01012920.1 coordinate 2,669, forward strand.
AATTTGAGGGTGAGGGTCCAACCAGGAAGACGGATTAGGAATATGTATAACTTAGCAACATTTTAAAACCAATAATCTAACAGAGAACCAGGAAGTTTCTAGAGGTGATTAACATACACCTGCACGGGATGCTGAGAGTGGACTACTTTCCTCACTCTAACTAAGGTGGGTCTTCCCACAGCCTTTTTTCTAGTCCTAGTATCTTTATTCAACCCCAACACCAGCATATTCCAGAATCAACTGATTTAATAATCTTCTCCAACCCCCTTCCCACAGGCTGTACTGTGTGGGGGATAACCACATAGTTGTTATGTACTTCAAATCATGTGGCATCAAAACCTGAGTGGTGAAGATAGCACAAACTAAGTTCTTAAAGTAAGGTGATTCCCTCCCATAGTCCTTTGCTGCTTTACACAGTTCCTTTATTTCCCCATATGACAATGACTCCCATCTTGGATTCACACCCTCCCCGTTCTGTACTGTACTGGAGCTACTGTAAACTTCAAGGCCATTTCCCAATCTCCCTCCTTGATTGCTGCTGTCCGGAGCCTCTCCCAGGAGTCTCTGGAGTCACTGGATCTGGAAGGACTTAGCTCTTCTTCTGAGGAGGAGGAGGAGCAATGACTCAAGACAAATACAACTTTATTATTAACAGACTATCAAGGATAGTGTTTGGCCTCTACCACTGGCATCAGTATGGCCTGCATAGGCACCACCATGTTGTCGCTGGCGTTGCAACAATCCTTGGACCAGCCAGGGTGGCAAAGAATGAAATAAATAAGGATGGGATCGATGAGGCAGCCCGGAAAACAACTTTAATAAAGGAGCAACAAAAATGTAAGCCGCACGCAGTACAGGGCGTCCTCCGAAGACCCCAAAAATGGGTGAACACAACAATATATAGGGAACTTCCAGAGAGCAGCAAACTAACGAACAACAACATAACCATATGTGTAAAACCTAACCAACCAATCACTACCAAAAACTCAGAACATAACCTTATTTGGCTTAAACATATTAGCGTAACTACATCCATAATTCCATCTTCCTCTCCATAACTTATACAGATGTTTCCCACTGCCTTAGATTTATGTTTACTTTGTTGCCAACCAGGGCCAGCCCGCTGTCCAACTCTGGCCACCCAACTCCCACACCACACTGGAGGGTGGTACTTCCGGAACCATGGTGGGCGTGGTTCCAGTTCCCTCCAGAAAGGGTGTGGAGCCGAGGGAGGAGCCTTGGGGTAAAACGGTGGCATAGGATGATGGCATGACAAAATGGCAGCTGGTGGAGGAAGGAGGTTGAGGAGAAAGCGTGGGAACTGGTAGGGCAGAGCAGGAAGGATCCAAGATGTCGTGGCCATTGCTATTTTGGGCCCCATGTGGAGCAGCTGGAGAAGCACACAAGATAGCGGAGTCGTTGTAACTCATCCACATCTCTTTACAAGCATATCCTGTGTCCTACCCACAGGCTAGACACCAAGGGAGAAGTAGGAGGAAGAGGTTGGGTAGTAGTGGTAGTGGAACTAGGACCACAATGCTTTTCTTACGATTTCAGTGCTTCTAGAATCCCACAGATGGGGAGTGACGCGGTGCCAGAGTTCGCCCACTAGCTCCCAGCATTGGGCCAAGAGGGCTGTTCCCCAAAAGCCATGGGAATACAGCTCAGAGCAATTGCTCTACAGCACTGATCACAAATCATCGAGGGCAGAGGCAAAGACAAGGGAGGGGTCTTTTGTGTAGGCTCCAAAGAGGTTTTTTCTCTGTAGAGTCTAAAAACAAAACACACTGAACAAAGGTGTACATGAGCTTATATACTGGGGACATCTCGGGGGGGAGGGGTACAATTCTTAACCAATAGGGAAAGGGACAAGTAGGAGCAATAGGCAGGGTTTACAATACTTAAACCAATGAGGAGTCACAGGGGGAGGTAAACACTTCAAGTAAACAAATGGGGTCTCAAGAATTAGGGGATTTCCAAAGGGGTCATCCAAGCAGGGAGCTGGCACAAGGAGGGATTGGCAGCTGGGTAGGTGGAGTGACAGGGCACAATCAAGAACAGGGGCAGAACTGGGACAAGACTGACAATTGAGGGGGAGGATACAGCTTAGGAATGAACTAACAATATAGGGTGAAAGGAACAAACCATCAAAGAAAAAACACACTGCAACAGGGAGTATGCAGGGCACTGCAGAGTCTCTTTTAGTAGTTAGATCGTAAAGCTTTACCCCCACCGAGTCCCAGTAATCAGTCGTAAATATGTTTCTGTGGCGTTGGGGAAATGATGAAAAACCCACTTTAAGATTTTAAACTTTAAAAACTTTAAGTTCCTGCTTCAGAACTTCTTTCCCGTGATTCACTAGAAGTACTTTAAACCATCCATATATGTCCCTCTGCAGTTGGAAACATCCTCGAATCCATTTTTGCTACTGCCAATTAATGAGCATTGCTATCAGTGCAGCAAATCAAATCATAGCTTCGGTTTTTGGGTACTCCAATAAACCCATAAACGATAAACTTAAGACAAAAACTTGGGCCACACTTTTATGAAACCCAATAATGATGGGTCGATGTCCCCACCTTCCATTCACCTGCAGTCTGCCGCAGGTGCTTTTCCTTGTTGAATTCTCCCCTTTTTGTCAAGGTATGTCATCGTTGCTAGACCTGGCTTCTAAAACTCCAACTTTGGAAAGGCATGGTCTACTGGTCAGCACTTCCCATTTATCCCATCCCAACAGTACCCTGAATATCAGGGTCCCTTGTTCAGGTGCCACTTGCCACAAATGGCAAGTGCAACCCAAGACTGGACCAGCCAGGAGTGGCAAAATGAAATAGGGACGGGAACGATGGAGTAGCCCAGAAAAAGAAACTTTAATAACAAGCAAACAAAAGGAAATAACCGCACACAATATAGGGTTTCCTCCAAAGACCCAAAAATACAGGAAAGACAGCAATATATAGACTCCGATCTGAAGGCAGGGAACCAATCATCAGCTGAGCCATCAGCTTCTGAGGCATAGTGATTGTTTTGACAGGTTGGTGGAATTGGAACACTCACTCTATTATACGGAGTTGGTCTTTCTGAGTGGCGTCACACTGAAAGGTAAGTCTGTGAAACTGGGGTAACTTACCTAAGACAGCAAACTGAAAAGGTGGAGTTGGGTCAGCATGGTGGGCCTGCCTTGCGGACCGTGCTTCTGAAACCCTTCCAATAGCTACCTTGGCCTCCAGCGTGATGGTTCGCGGCGAGTTGAGGTCCTCTCAGCCTTGTAGGAGGTTCAAGAGCAGTGCAAGGTCCTCGGTTTTGATTCCCAGCAGCAGACGGACCCAGTTGATACTTCTGCATAATTAGTGAAGATCCCTCAGGGTCTTCGGGTCATCTTTGATGGTGAGCTGCTGGGGCACGATGGTTCGCTCACCAGTGAGTCCAAGGTAGGTTCGCGGGCAGGTTCTCCGGATCTTTTCAGTTGCTATTTCAAATCCTGCTTCTTCGATGGCTTGGATGGTCTTCTCAAACACGGTTTTTAAGTAGGAGTCAAAGTACATATTATAATATAGTCTGTATAACGTAGTACTACAGCGTCAGGAAATTTCCTCCAAATGGGTGAAAGAATGGGGGCAACAAGTAATTGGCAAATAGAAGGAGAGTTCTTCATCTCTTGTGGGAGAATATGCCAGTGGTATCACTTAAGAGGGGCTTGCCTGTTCAGGGATGGGACTGAGAATGCGAAGCTTGGGGCATCTCTGGGATGGAAAGGGATGTTAAAAAAGCAGTCTTTAATATCAATCACTGCCAGTCTCCAATGTCTGGGGAGCACTGAGGGTGAGGGTAGCCTGGGCTGCAAGGCACCCATGTCCTCAATGACCTCATTGATCTTATGAAGGTTGTGCAGGAGCCGCCACCTGTCTCTGCCAGGTTTTTTTATGATGAAGACAGGGGTGTTCCAAGGGCTACTAGATGATACAATGTGGCCCTTGGACAATTGCTCCTGCACGAGTGACTCGAGCGCCTTTAACTTTACTTCTGGAAGGGGCCACTGATCCACCCAGACTAGCTCATTGGTCTTCCATGCGAGTGGGAGGGTGGCATGCTAAGGTGGCTCCAGACATACGACCTTAACAGTGACTTCATCCCTTGCTCCAACAGTCTGGACTTCTGGGAGTACGTGTAAATTGTGCAGTCCATTGAGAGAATCTCCGGCGATTAAAATGTCTCTTGGCCCATCAGGAGATCCAAATTTCTTTCCTGGTATTTGATACACACACTCATCATCAAATTGGATAGAAAGGGCGCTTACTAGCAAGCGTCAGGTCCCCACCGGGGCTTGTTGGTAAGCTTCGGAGAGTTGGCACTGTTCTTCATTGCAAGCATCATCATAAATGATCTTCTGGTGCATCGACTCTCCAAGATGCTGGGGAGAGCAGGACAGAACAGCTTAGCATTTGGTGATGTTGGACCTGCTGATGGTATTGAAACTGAGGACACTGTTTAAAATGTTCTTTACAGGGGGATGGACATGCAGTGGAGTCTTTGGTGCATTCTGCCTGGAGGCAGCCAGGTTCACCACACTTAAAACATCTCATAAGGTTTTTATTTCGCAGTTTCAGAGACAGACAAGTGACTTGACACTCTGTGTTCATGCAGCAACTGCCAACTTTATTGAGATCTTACTTCGTTATATAGACAAGAGGCCTATGAGGTTAATCCTTATTGGCTGAGCCAGTTACCACCTGGCTGACCAGCCAATAGCAGCCTGAGTCCCCAACGGCCTGGGCCTGCTCTACTGGTCGAATAACATAAGTAAAGTAATTATAAAATCAATCACATATTTCAGTTACAAAGCTGGAATTATTTATATTTAAAGCCAGCTGTAGGCCACTGCATTTTTACTCTGTGCAACAAAGGTTTCTGCCACACTGCTGCTGACTGCCAGGGCCACTGTATGTTCTGTCATTGTTAAACACAGGCTTCTACCATTTGCTGGATGGTGGGCTCAGGGTTAAGAGGGAGCACTCTCAGAATTTTCCTACACTCTGTAGTTGCATTTGAAACTGCCAGTTTTCAAATGGGCAAGAACTTTTCAACCATCCACCATGGGACTAAGGAGTCTTTCATAAAATTTGTAGACCAGCTGAGGGAGGCCATTGATAGATAGATAACCCTGACGCACGAGATGACCTCCTCAGAAAAATGGCAATGACCAAGGCAAACCCTGAAACAAAGAAGGTCCTCCGAGTGCTTCCCCAAGATCTGGAACCGACCATCCAACAGATGGTGGAGGCCTGCGCTAAGGTCACCACGTCCCTGGAACACAGAGTGGCCTTAGCCATCAGTAAAGGGGTGGGTGAAGTTATGCTGAAGCTAAATAACACATGATGTTTCAACTGCAGCCAATTGGGACACCTCCAGGCCAATTGTCCTCGCCTTATTCCCAACCATGCTAACCATTCCACCTTTGCTTCCCCTCAAAATCCTCAGAACCACCGTCCACCGCATCATCTGGGAAATGAGTGGCAGAGCGTGATGCGACCCCGCACGATGACACCAAGTGGCAGGTCGCATCGCCAGGCTCTCCCTACCATCCAAGAGACCCAGTTCCTGGACGGCACATTTCCGAGGATCGGACGGCACATTTCCAAGGATCGGAGCCACAAAGAGGGACTCTGGTTCTTCTGTTGAACCCGCCAACTGAATCAAGACACTCGACACGTCCTTTGTAGCTCCCTCCATCTGCTACTGGCCAACGAGGACTTGGTAAGGGTTCTGGCGGGGTTCCTGGGTCCTACCCATCACAACAAAACCACCCAGGTGCTCCTCCTTGGGAACAGCAAACACATGCCGGACAACATAATACTAGAGGTCATTTCCATCAACCCAGGAAATGAAATCACAGTCTCCATCGTGTGCACAGACCCTCCCTTCACACTCTCCAAGGGCGCTCCTTTCGCCCAGATGTTTGTACTATCGGACAAGACTACGTGGATGATGACAATTATAATATTTATCTTTCCCAAGTGCTAAGCAGGGAAAAGCCAAACATCTCCGTCACAGTTACCCTGCAGGGGAAATCCTTGACACTAGCTATGATGGCAAACACAGGAGCCGATGTGACCCTCATCTCAAAGGCTAAGTGGCCCCGCGACTGGGAGTTGGTGTCCCCTTGTGGCACAGTCTCTGGCATCGGAGGAGCTGTCAACTCCCTTTGGAGCAAACACTGTGGAGGTGCCCTACGGACAAATCGCCACCGTAAGGCTGTTTATCACCAATTCCAGCATCTCCTTGCTTGGAAGGGACATACTGTCACAGTGGGGGGCCCGTCTTGATATCCCTGATCGCACCTGGGATTTTCAGTATAGGCCACTGAAGACCACAACACCCCACCTCTCACGTGAAGACCGATAATCCGGTGTGGGTGGATCAGTGGCCCCTTCCCAAGGAAAAATTAAGAGCGCCAAATGAATTAGTTGAGGAGCAGCTGTGCCTGGGGCATATTGTTCCATCCACCAGCCCCTGAAACACCACCATTTTTGTCATTCAAAAACCCGGCAAAAACAAATGGCACCTGCTCCAGGACCTTAGAAAGGTCAATGAAATCATTGAGGATGTGGGTCCCCTGCAGCCTGGCCTTCCCTCGCCCTCCATGCTCCCCAGGGACTGGAAGCTCGCAGTCCTTGATACCAAGGACTGTTTTTTGAACATCTCACTGTACCCTGGGGACGCCCCCAGGTTCGTGTTCTCCATTCCCTCCATCAATCGCAGAGAACCATACAAAAGATATCATTGGGTCACTCTGCCACAAGGGATGAAGAACTCCCCCGTGTTATGCCAAACCTTCACTGCTCAAGTCCCTTCTCCAGTCTGAAAGTTTTTTTCCAGAAGCTGTGATCTTACACTATATATGGATGACATCTTAATCTGTGCCCCAAACAAGACCTATCTGGACACCGCTGTCAAAAAGACCGAGAACGCAGGATTCAAAATTGCAACAGACAAAATACAGCTTTCCAGCCCCTGGAAGTACCTAGGATTCCTGGTAACAGGAAAGACCGTTGCGCCCCAGACACTCACCATCAAAGAAGACCCGCATACCTTGAGGGGCCACCAACAGATCTGTGGCACCATCACCTGGATCAGACCTCTCTTGGGCCTCATGACAGGAGAACTGTCTCCATTGTTCAACCCTCTATGGGGAGACGACGACCTTTCATCTCGTCACGTTCTGACGCCGGAGGCCAGTAGAGCCCTGGAGAGAGTCGCCAACGCCTCTCGCCAAGCGCATCGTGTTGACCGGTCCCTTCCGTTAAACCTCGTAATCTTCATTACAACACCTGTCATCGAGGGTCTAGTGGACTGAAAGAGCTGGTCGTCCCGAGGAGACACTCTCAGGAAGGTGGTCACCCTGACAGCACCTGCCTGGTGGCCGCAGCTGTATATGAAAACCATTTAGCCCTAGAATATTTATTAGCTGAAGACGGTGGAGTATTCATCAAGTTCAATACATCAGACTGTTGCCTGCATATTGATAACCGTAGAGAAACTATTACTAAAATTACCCAAAACATCAGAAAGCTTACACATGTCGCAGTCCAGAAATGGTATTCCCTCACTACATCTGAAAGGTGGAAAAATATGTTCTCTGGGGAGTGGTGGAAAAAAGCCTTAATTATTTTTGGAATTTCCCTAGTTAGTATTCTGTTTCTCCCCTGCTTGATCCTATGTTTTGTTCATTTGATTACCTCAGAAGTACAAAGCATGCCCACTATTCAAAACCTTCAAGCAAACCAACTTTCTACCCCAGCTGTCGCACTTCAACACAAAATGAGCACACGCACTCACTATGAGTTCAAAGGCAGAAAAGGGCAAGTTTTATTCGGACCTCGGTTATTTATAGAATTTCAAAGGTGACCATGGATTGGAGGATGAAGTTAACACCTCTCCAAGCACACTGGTTAGATCAGCAATTCATCAACTCTCTCCTCCTACAAAGAAATGAAAAACAATCTATTTTTACATGAAAGTGTGTCAGAACCCCATAACAAATATGTAAACATCAGAAGGCTTCAGAAGAACTTTAAAAGAGAACTTAAAATTTTTAAAAGAACAGGGCTACACCTAGCTGCCCAGAAAATCATGCGTCACAACCGAACCAGAAGAGACGGAAAAAAGGGTAAAAAGGCCCAGCAAGTTTACACTTATTTTAAACAATTAAACACTATCAATGAAGAATTATCCATGTTTGTATAAATGCAAAAGCCAATGATTAACTAAGAGAAAAAGGGGGGAATTGTCATTTATAAAACCCCTTAACTGGCTTTTGCATTTGTGACTGTTTAAGTTTACAAGTGTTCAAGTTAATGAAGTGAATATAGATTCCACCAGTCTATTTCCCTTCCACTTTCCCTAATAATCTTTAGTCTTTCCACTTCTCTCTTAAGCTCTGCTACCAGACAGAGCAGATTGTTCACCTGTTCGCACTGTTATCTGGTACTATCACCATGCTCAGACATTCCCTGCAGTGAGACGCTTGGATAGCTGTACCCTTCATGGGCAGTTGTGTTTGGGAGAAAAAAAAAAAAGAAAGAAAAGAAAGGAGAAAGGAATAGAGACTGGCAATGACAAATGCAAAGCAAGGCAAGGCAGACACGTCCCACCACAAGTGCAGCTGCAGCCCTGCCTGTGTGAATTGCACAGAGCATGGCTCCCAGGGCTGGGGGAGCAACACCTCTCAGTGTGGCAGGTGTCCGAGTGGCTCTGGGGACATTTCCAGATGCCCCAGGTCCCTGCTCCCTCCCACCCAGATGTGCTCAGCCCCCTTTCTCCCACCAAGCCATGCCTCCAACACTGGCCTTCATCCTGGTTAGCCACCCATACTGGGCTGAACGTGTGTCATAGTTTTACTTCAACTTGACCAGGATGAAGTTGAACAGATGCAGGAGTGCAAGGAATATCTTTATGCAGAGGTTTTGGTTAGAATTTCCCGGCCAATGCACCAATGGTCAGCGCGAGCATCACCTGGTGTGTGAGCAGTGCAGTGTCCACTTGGTGCAAAGAGCTCAGAGCGTGCCTCACTTGTGCTGGCACAGTGCAGAAAAGCGCTCGGGTTGAAATGAAGGGACTATGAACAACCCCAGCAATGCAAGACTGCAAAGGATCTGAGTGTTCCGTCTGAGCAGAGACAAGCTGCTCCTCAACAAGTATTCTGTCAGAGCGGAGACAAGCTGTGTTAAACCACACCAGGAGTGTGGCTGCAACCCTGCCGGCTTGCTCTGCCTGTGTGAACTGCACAGAGCATGGCTCCCCAGGGCTGGGGGAGCAGGGGCTCAGTCCTCCCAGTGTGGCAGGTGCCCAGAGTGGCTCTGGGGACATTTCCAGGTGCCCCAGGTCCCTGCTCCCTCCTAGCCAGAAGCCCCCTTTTTTATGGATTCTCACATACTCTGCTGTTTTCTAAGCAAGACAGAAACTGCTATCAAGGCTGAGGACGTTTTTTGTCACTCGAGTAACACCATTTTGGGAAAGTCAAGAGGTCACAGAAAAGCTTCAGCTTTTGTTCCTCACTTACATTCCCTCCTAATTCTTGTTTCTTTAACCTTGCATTTTTTAAATTATTGCTGCATGTTTTCGTTTTATACATTCCTTAACAAAGCATACAATTAAATCATTGGTCACAAAAAACCAGCTCATCGTTCTCATTGGTACAAAACAACGTGCATCAACATATTTGGCAAGCACTTAGAAATACCTGAAGGCACGTATTTATTCTACTTCTCTAACTGCAAATATCCCCTGCATATCTCTGTTTCCCCCGTTAATGAGCTTGTCTTCTTCCTTTCAGGGGTAAACACAAATCTTACCTACTCCTGCTAACTCAGCCTTTTGGCTGACAGACCAGCTGTCAGCCCCCTCCACATCGGCTCCTGCAGGATCTAGAGGGGAGCAGTGGCACCATGGAAGCACTGCTCTCTTCTGCACTGCAACAGCCCTGCCTGCTTTGGGTCACTGCAGCAGCCCTGCTTCTGGTTTTGCTCACTATGGGTTGGTCAGAAGACAGAAGCATAGCTCTGCCAGCTGCAGGGAGCAGCAAACATTGTGACTAGCAATTACTACAGCAATAAAATGGATTCTTCCAACTAGCTTGTTTTACCACAGTCTAGAGGAACAAAAGACTGCTATTTGTTTCAGCAGACATTTCCAGGCACACACAGCATTAGAGTTCATTGACTCTAGAGGCACTTCACTCACAGCACCCCTCTAACAAGGAATTCTAAATTAATAACTACATGTGGGAACATACTGAAGAGTTGCACACTTAAAACTTGTAAACCAACTGGATTTGAGTATAGCAAAGAATTCCGGCAGTATTTCAACTGGTGTTTCTCTCAGAGTGTAGTAAGTGTAGAAATTTATTCTCCATCAGGATACAGCTTCAAGGGTATATCACAAGCTTTAGATTCTCACATACTCAGCTGTTTTGTAAGCAAGATCGATAGTGCTATCAAGGCTGAGAATGTTTTTTGTCACTGGATGTGAAAAACACCATTCGCTTATGTTAAAACTTTGGACGTTTAACAGTAATAAAATAGTAGTAAAAATAGCAATAAAAATTACGACAATAAGAATTTGGACAATCAAAGTTAGGACAATAAAGGACAATAAAAAGCCAAGAATTACGGATGTCCGTGTGTCTGGCACTCTGCCACAGAAACACACCTCGCTAACAAAGGATTACCTCTTAAAAGCAATAGCCTGTTGCATATTCATAGATCTCATACATGAAACAAACATTCTTTTCAAACAAAGGATATTTGCCCCGTAACTTAAAAGAGATTAATACAGCTAACTTTCCAACATAACACATATACTATTCATTTTAGTATTTGCGAAGAGCCAATCATGTAATATGCATTTTTCACACTAGAGTAACACAGTTTTGGGAAAGTCAGAAGTCACAGAAAAGCTTCAGCTTTTGTTCCTCCCTTACATTCCCTCTTAATTCTTGTTTCTCTAAGCTTAAATTTTACTGTGAAATGCAGATACCACAAAGAGATAAAACCATCTCCCGAAAAAAAAGAAATCTTGAAATTTGTCTAATTTAAAGGTACTTGTCTTTGTTGAGTTTTGCTTAAAGACAGATAGATTCATACATAGATTCAGTGGGAGTGCGTCTGTCAGGTCTTATTTTTCAGGCCTTAACTGAAATACATTCCAAATTCCAGTATTACAGCTGGAATGGGTGCTTAATGGAGTGTCAAGCCTGCATGGCTTAATTAACCATGTTAATTTCTTCCTCTCTTGTAGGCAGGAAAGGACATCAGAGGGGCTATTCATGTCCACAGTGCTGCTGGTGCCCAGGCAGCTGAGAAGGCCGATGGCCCCGAGGCTGTGCCAGCCGTGGGGTGGCAGCAGGAGCAGGGCAGTGCCCGTCCCTGGGCTGGCCCTGCTGAGGCCACACCTCGAGTGCGGTGTCACCTCTGGGCCCCTCACACAGGGCATGGAGGGGCTGCAGCATGTCCAGAGAAGGGAACAGAGCTGAGGAATGGTCTCAAGCACCAGAAGCAGCTGAGGGAGCTGGTCACAGGCTGGACTCCAAAACCTCAGACACCTTTCCCAATCTAATTCACCCTGTGAACACAAATCACTTCAACCGAGACGTACTTCAAATCTCTACGAACAGAGATCTACACAGGATGCTTCTCAAAGATGCAGTCTTAAGGCAAGGCTA
>VXBC01012920.1:17827-40357 GCA_013399945.1 Ploceus nigricollis
TTTTTTTTTAACCGAATAATTGATCAAACAAAATTCATGCTTCTACTTCCTAAAGGGCTTGTTTTAAGGACGACTGATCACTGGAAATACATTTGTTCGGTATTTCTCTTTTCCACATCCCCACTTTTTAATGTCCATATAAAAACAGACCAGGATTTCCTTCTAGGAAGACGTGGCATTATCGAATTTGCAGTTTCGGGTCACAAATCACTAGATGGCAGTACTGATACTGTTTTCACCTAAATTCCATGTGCTTCACTTTCCCTGCCTCGGGGTTTCTCCTTTGCCCCTTCAGTTTAGTAAACCAAAATGTTCTAGCTTGCAAGAAGGCACAAAAGTCACTTCCTTAAGAAATTAGGCTGAGTTTCCAGGTGCTCCCTGTTGCAAATTATGTGTTTGTGGCTTGGATTATGAAGAGTTATTTTTATGGCTTTTGGGTTTTTTCTCGAGTCACTGAAAAGACAGGCCAGACCCAACAATCATTAAGGAATTGTAGGCTGATCCTACTGGGAAGCTTTTTCCCTGCATCTCCCCTGAGGGAAGTTGGGAACACCCTCTGGAATTTTTGTTGAGGACTGAACACTGCTAATGGGTTTCTTGGGTCCTTTTTTCCGTGGTTTTCTCCTTCCACCCATTCCTCACACACAGTTGGTTTTGGGTATGCCAGTTATGTTCATAAATATCCTGTAGGATCATTTGAATAATCTGTGGTGCTGGGTTATTTCAACACTGTGAGCTCTTAGCTTTAAGTTACCCATTGTACTTTCTGCTTTCCTTTTGCCTATTCCTGTGCCTGGTCTTTACCCTTAATTTTTTTCTTTGAATTATTTACTTTTTTCATAATGCAGCACCTGCAAACCACAACTGGATCATGTTGAAAAATCAGTGTACAGAAAGCTGTTGTTTGTGCAGGCTCCACATTAGTCAAGACATCATTTAAGTCAGCTCCATATGGGATTTTTACCATATTTCAGCAACTGACATGATTTTTTTCACATTTGGGATTACTGTTTCTGTCCTTAATCTTTGTTATTGCGAAGTTAATAGCAAAAAACAGCTACAGAGTTATTTATATTTCTACTAATTCCTGACTTCCTAGATGTCAGGTGGCTTTTTGCGGGGTTGCCTCTTCTCTCTTGCCCCAGCACCACCACTGTAATAGGTTTCTGAAAATTTGAAAAATCCTTGCACAGAGTTTTTGGAAAGCTGCTCTGTGGAACTTTACCAGTCATTCTGCATGGCCACAGAATTTATTTTAAGTAGTAAGCACCTCTCAGCAGCTTTTAATCATGGCATTGGGTGAAGTCAAGCAGCAGATTGGAAGAGCCTCGAAAAAATGTTTCTGGGTTTTGGTCAGTGATTACTTTAATTGACAATGGAAAATTCTTTCATCCTTTGCAGTGTATAACTGGAAGAATAACTTAAGAAATACTTCTGTGCAGAGGAATGTAAACTCCTGTAACTGATTAAAAGAGAAAAGTCTTAAATTGCAAATTCCTGCCCTTAGTAAAGTTTAATGGAAGAGTTTGCATTTCTTTGTTACGGGATGATGAGATGTACTTTGCAAGGAAAGTCTGTTCCCCACCAGGCAGTTACTGACCCTTTCATCCCATCTGAAGAGAAGCCTTTAAGTAAGTTAGAGATGCTCAGAACCCAAAATCTATCTGTCATAAGAATTTCTTGAAGAGTGCTGCACATAACATAAGCCACGTTAACTTGCTTTCCACAGCTGAGCTGAAGCATTTAATCCTGAATCACTTAGTGCAAATCATACTAATTTGTCAGAGGGCCTGTGGCTTCTACTGTGTGATTTTGATGCTTTCATTTGTTTAGGAAACTCTTAATGTACTTGTCAAGACTGACATGACAAAATCCATTGACAGACACTGTCCTGCTGTCTGGATTTTTCAGTTTGGTAATAATAGTAATTTTTCCTTCACATTAAACTAAGAGTTGTATATACCTTTGAAACAACGATGAGAGAATGAGGGATTTTTACTTTTGTTTTTTAAACAGAGGAAAGCCCCTGTGTGTTTTTTAAGTGGAGCTCTTTTTTATATACACGTGAGTATTTTTATTCAACATATTATCTGAGCCTTTTTCTCTGTGAATTCTGAAAGGGAATAAGCTGGCAGTCTTCAGTAGCCACTGATGTAATGGATATGGTGGAAAATGTTTTGAGCCTACGTATTTTTTATATATATAATTACTTTATTCAAGACTTTATTTCAGTAAAAAGTTCCTTAAGGACTGCTGCCTCAGGGAGTGGTACAGGTAGTTTACCAGACTTGTGAAGAAGCAGGACTTTTTGTAAGCTGCTGGTGCACTGAAGCATGAAAAATCTCCTGGTGTTCATGGAAATCTAAATTTTTTCCACTTTTCTTCTTCTAAGACCTTTTACATTAATATCGTTAAATAAACATATAGGTTAATTTTTTTAGAAATAGTATATTTTAAATGTTTATTCAAATATGTCAGAAGATTCTTCTGGCCTTCAAAATAAAAACCAAAACCTTCAATTACTTCCACTTCTGTTGACATCACCAGAGAAGTGTGGTGTATGGATTTTACAGGAACTGGCTACACTGGAAAACTTGGTGTAAGTATAATTTTAATCATGCTGGAAGTAACAGGTCCTGGTTTGCATTATTACAGCTCAACAATGCAGCAGAAATTGTACCCTGTAGTTAAGTTTTTCTTGCAATGAGGTATGGGGTTTGTGATGTGTAATTACTTCTCTATTATTGCTCTTCTAAGTACCACCAGTATATTTTGACAGCAGTAGCTGGGCAGGCACAGTAAGGTTTTTAGAAAGAGTCTTGGAGTTTGAGGTATCAGCAGAGTGCTAAAAATAAAGGGAAGATACAGGAGAAGGGGGACACTGGATAATTTTGTACTTGAGATAAGTCAGTTGTTTTTCTTTTTTTTTTTTTCCCCCTAGAGTTGGTATTTGAATTACCTGCTCTGTTCAAGAATCTAAATAACTGTGTTGTGGCCTTTGCATTCAAATTTAAAATCCTTTCCCTTGTTTCTCAAGATGCATTTGTGTTTTTTTTTCCCCCTCACAGCTTTTTGTAGCTGAAGGAAGATGATGGAAGAGAGTGGGATAGAAATGACTCCGCCTGGCACACCCCCTCCGAGCGCAGCAGGGGAGGCTGCTGCTGCTGCTGCTACACCTGTCACTTTAGGTACAGAAACCTTTATTCAGTCTTTTGAAGCACTACAAAACCAGTTGCAATCAGCATAATTGCAGTTCTCTTCTCCAGGCTAATTGGAAGGATTTAAATTGTTTCTTAATCATGGAAGTGGGCTCCTTATCTGTAATGCATCTGATACCGCACAGAATATTTTTAGCAGGTTTTTTTTTATTCTTGAAACTGTTGTAGGAAGTGATGTGGATGCACTTGTATTTTTTAAGGATGCAGGGCTAGGGAAATAATACCTTCCACCACAGTCCAGTTAGATGAGCAACATAGAAGGGAGTTAAAACAGATTTACAGTCCTCTAGTGGATAGTGGTAAAACGGAATAATCACTTGTGTTTTAATACTGGTAGAATCCCGGAATGGTTTGGGTGGAAAAGGACTTAAAAACCATTTTGTTCCACCCCTGCCATGGGCAGGGACATGTTCCACTGTCCCAGGCTGCTCCAAGGCCTTTCTAACCTGGCCTTGGGCACTGCCAGGGATCCAGGGGTAGCCACAGCTGCTCTGGGCACCTGTGCCAGGGCCTGCCCACCCTGCCAGGGAACAATTCTTCCTAATAACTGCCCTAAATCTGCCCTCATCCAGTTTAAAGCCATTCCCCCTGTCCTGGCACTCCACCTCTTTGTAAAAAGTCCCTCCAGCTCTCTTGTAGCTCCTTTAGGTACTGGAAGGTCCTCTAAGGTCTCACTTGTGGAGGGTAATCAGAGCGCTTTTTCTGATTTTTTCAAGATTCTGAACATCATATTTGAATACCAGATACTGAATTTTTTGGCAGATGTGGTATTGTTGAGTCAGACTTGTACAGCCTCTCTTGTCAGATGCTAAAGGAGGAATATACTGACAAGATCTCAGCCCACAACATTAAATGAGTTATATAATAAAAGCAATTTTTTTTTTTTATTTTTTNTGATGGAGCAGTTGCTTTAACTAGGATGAAAATGGATTCTGGAGTAGGCTTGCCAGGGATGTTACCGCACAGGAAATGTACTCACTGTCTCATTCGTACATGAGCAAAGAAACCAGAGCCAGAAGTGCATGAAGTGCTACAGGATGTCATCAATAAAGTTAATTTTATAAAAATGATCTTTAAAGAGTACATTTCTGGCAGTATTTTCTACTTAATAGGGAGTGACCATGAAAGATTTAAATTTTTTTTATGTGGCAGAGGTTTGCTGGCCACCAGTGGCAAGGTCTGTTAAAAGAGTTGTTGAAATTAACATGAACATGCACCTTTTTTAACAAAAAATCTGGTTTGGTGATGTTTTCTGTGGTGACAAGAGGCTGTCAGCCGTGTACTACGTAGGTGATATTTTCAAAAAAATATGCAGTCATAATTTGTCCCACCCAGGTAACGGTGACATTTCAACAAGGACTGATACAGGAAGTACTTTTGTAAGAAAGTCATGTTTTTGAGAAACCATTTCCAAAACTGATATTTGGAAATAATTTCCATTATTATGCATACCTGCTGCCAAAACCAATGCAAGTGTTGCATAAAACCTGTCGGATATATAGACATCAACTTGCAAAGAGAATTTCCTGACCTGTGTAAACATCTTCCAAACTGTTTCTGTGGGATTTGAAGACACTCGTTAAAAATACAAAAATGCAGCGCGTTCATCTTGCAGGGGCAGTTGATGGACATCAGGGAAGAGGAAAATTTGCCAGCTGAATTTCAAGGAAGACTTTCGCATGGTTTATGGGTGGGAATGGGAAATAAATAGCACAGTACAGCAAGCACACAGCCAGCAAGGCAATTCCTCCATGTGGATCTCTGTGAGGTGTTTTTTTCAGCCCTTAAACCCAAGCATCAGAACAGTCTGAATGTAGAACCAGACCTTTGAATTCCTGCATCATGAGCTGTTAAACCAAGATGTAAAAATTACTGAGGCTTCTTCAGTTGCACTGCTCACCCTAAAAAGTTACTATCAATGATTGTATTACATAGTATGTTAACCATTATTAATTAACTATATTATTATATTGATAGCATATTATCAAAACAATTTCCAGTGTAAACAGAAAATGTTTTGTACTCTTAAGAAATTTTTTTTTTTCATTTGTCTTCATCTCATAATTTTAAAATTTTTGTTGTGTGTGTTTTGTAATGTACATGACATACTGGTACAGTGGTGGATGTAAACAATATATAAATAGATTTTGCATGGAATGAATGCTCAGGTTTTTTTTTACTGATGGGTGTGTGTGACCAAGTTTCAAGACCATGGCATTAGTGTCATTTGCATATCACTTGACTGTGGTGTTTAGGCTGAGGCCAGTGAGATGCTTAAGCTGGTTTAGCATGTTACTGCCATCAAAAAAGGCAATTTCTGGTTTTCTGAATTAATTTCCTGGTTATAGACAGGAAAATTGGCTTATCCAAGGATCAGCTGAAACAGGGAAAGCAGAGGTATCAGGGAGATGAGTACCAGAGAAGAGAGAGCTGCCGTAGGTTCAATCCATTTTCCAGTGCCACACCTCTAAAACAGCTCCCACCCTCCCAGATATTAGGAGTGTGTGTTTTATTCCTGAAGATGAGCGCTTCCTGCATCATCAGTTGATGCAGCAGTCACTCAGGAATAATAGAGCTAGTTAGAAATTTCTGAGGCAGGTTTCAGCTGGTGTAAACTCAGTAGTCAAATGTTGACTTGTCTTTTTAAGCTAATGACAAGTAGGGTCATGCAGGAAGAGATGTGTCTTATAAGATACTGTCACCAAGGATTAAGTGCCATTGGTGCTGTGTGAAAACTCAAGCAGAAGTTTCAAATTCACTTTGAATGAAAAAAAACCCTGACTGGTTAAAAAATTATTTGTTAAATGTCTGAACAATTATATAACTGAATCTCTGAGATTAAGGCTTCTAAAATTCTTTTTTCTCTCTTTTTTTTCCCCCCTTATTTTTGTAGCTTTGTCCAGCCCCCTTGCCACACCAAGCATGCCATCTTCTCCTACCTACTCACCACCCTTGCCAGCTGGAGTGTCCCCAGTTCCTCCTCCCATGATGACCTCGGCCTCTCTTCCACTTGTGCCTTCTGCAACCGTTTCTACAATTGCACCACCCCAAAGCCCTGTCCCACCTCCTGCTGCCCCTGCAGCTTTCAGCACCCCCATGTCCCAGTTCTCTGCTCCTCCTCCACTGAGCTCTGCAGCTGGCCCTGCTCTTCCTGCCCCTCCCACTGGTCCCCCCATTTCAGGGTTTTCCATGTCTTCCACCTATGATATCACCAGAGGTCACGCTGGCCGAGCACCTCAGAGCCCACTGATGCCTTCATTTTCTGCACCTCCAGTCACAGGTAACTTTATTTGCTGTCCTGTTTGTGGGACAGGATGGGGGATCTCCTGGATGGCTTATTATTCTTCTGGGTATACTTAATTAATTAGTTGTACTTAGGGGAAGGGATAATTAATGTAGCTCTACTCAGAAGAAGGTATAGTAGCCTTTAAAATACACTCATGGTCCAGGACAGAGTCCACTTTAAGTTCTGGTGGCATTCAGGTTCACAGGAAAATCTTTTGTTTGAGAACTTTTTGTTACCTTGCACACCAAATCCCAGCTTTTCTTCAGCTCAGAGAGCCACCTTCAACCATTATGTTTCCCCAGAATGACAATCACAGGCTGTAAACTCATAATTTTCAGGGTTTTGTTCTGAAAATCTGTCTCTTAACAAGCTGTCTGTCACATGACACCAGCTTCTATTTTCTTGTTTCCAGCCACAAAATTGCATTGGGATAGCTAAAAATACATAATAATACATACCCTCCATGCAGGCAGTTGCTGTGGTTGCTGAACTGATGTCATTTTCAGCTTGTGGAATGGAAACTTCTCTCTTCAGCTGCAATTGGGCCAAGCTTTTATTACTACTGGTGATATCTCTTTCAAGTAGTCTGTATTAGGAAGATGCCTAAAAAGGGCTATCAGTTGTGCAGCACAAAATAAAAATAACTCTCAGTTAAGGCTAGTGTTGGAAAATCTGTTAAAATAAGCCTGAGTAATGGGGCAAAGGATCTGCCTTTATTTTTCTACTGTTTTGGTTTCTTTTGTTTTCCTTCAAAATATGTAAAACTTCCTCCTTTTTCTACTGCTATTGATTTCCAGCACTTGGTGTTAGAAAATTTACTTTTCCTATTGTATGAGAACATTCCTATGCCTTTGTNACAATAAGAACAGCTTTTAATTTAGTGTGATTAAAAAAAGAATAATTGTTTAACTTTGTACATAATGTGCAGGCAGTCTCAATTTTGTTCGCAGATATCGTTGCATTCATTAGATCTGCTAGCCTTTAACAAGCAGAATTGTTCTTGGGCCTCCAAGAAGTGAGATGAATTAGCCTGGAATTGTTTTGCTCTTCCTGCTGTTTTCCTGTTAAACAATTGCATGTTGCTTCAATATAACAAATTAAACCCTTGTGTTTCATATTTGTCTCTTGCAGGTGTTTTGGCAGATCCCATTACTCAACAGGCAACTTTCTCTTCGTCTTTGTCTCCTGGGGCTGGTTCTGCAATCACTTTTCCTGAGGAACGTGAAGATCCCAGAGTATCCACTGCCCAGAGTGGAGCACCTGCTGGAGGACTCTGGGGGTTTATAAAGGTAGGGGGTTTGTCTGTTACCTTCGTGAGGAATTACCAGTTTGTACTGACGATTGGAAGACATGTTGCACTCTTTAAGTGCATGCTACTATAACTTTTTTTTCCAGCCTCATGTGCAAGGTGGCTGTTTTTAATAGTGGTTCTTGCTGAAACTATGCTTTTACTTTTTCTCTGTATGGGAGGGGATTGTACAAATGCAGGCGTTCTAGGTTAATTTTGATTCCTGTGATACAAACTTGTGATAGACCCTGTTCCATATGGATATGTTCTTAAACCAGATGAAATTCTAGAACCTTTAAGACCTGAAAGGTATTTTTTACTTCACAAAGACTGTATGCAGAAAAAGATAAGTCTGTTTTACCTTACCTGAATGCTTAGCATATCCCATTTATAGCTTCCTAATTAACTGAGTTTGATTCCTGTGGGATGCAAGTCGTGCTTCTTCTATAGCAATCAACTTATAGTTTGTCTTTTTTCAAGAACTGATAAACTACATATTTTTTTCAATCACAAAGAAGTGTCTAAGGTATTTTGTAAGATCAGTCTGCTAGAAGGCGTGGAATGTATAGTGCAGAACAGATACTCCTTGTGATGCCATCTAATCAGGCAGAGGAAATAAACAGCAACCTCAACTAGTAGAATTTCATTGGCCTGTAGCTTTTGTGGAGCTGTAAGAGATGCTACATTTAAGTAGCATCATGAAGATTGTGGCAAAAAGATCTGAGGGCTGTACATCAACACTGAGCTGTCTTCAAGAGCAGCACCACATTCTGTCCCATCTCACACTGAATGTGAAGGAAGAATAAAGAAGATTATTGTCCCAGTGCACTTGAGGAATTTTGGTTTTCAATCCCTTTTAAGCATGAAAACCTGGCAGAAGAAGTTGTGTTTGACAGGGCAGACTGAACTCTCTGTTAGTCCAGTGATAGAGTCTTAAAGAGGAAGATTAATTCTCCATCAGTACACTGAGAGCAGAGTTTCAGGGAGAAATTTTCAGGGAGAAATGTCTTCTCATGATTATAAGAACACATTTTCCTTCTTCCTTTGAAGTAACAACGTTTTCCTTTCAGTTGTTATATTCCTAATATTTGCAGTAGGTGGCAGTGTTCTAGAAGAGAACATTTTACTTGTAGCATGATTCTTTAGCCCTTCTTAGAGTACCAGAGCTTTCAGTTGCAAATTATTGAAAAGCCAATCTCTTCCACATTTTAGCGCTGCCACTCGGATCCAGAAGTGTCCTGTTTCTATTTATGGAGCATTAATAATCTGTATTACTGACTCCAGAACTAAAGATTCTGGTTGAAGTATCAAGCATTCCATGTGCTCTGTGTATTCAGTAACCACTTCTTGAGAATTTCTTAAGTGAAATAATGAGGAATCATTAATTATACTGAAAGCATGAAGTTCGTGATGTATGTAAGCCCACATCAGAGCCTGTGCTTTTTAAAGATGAGCCAGAATCTGGGACATGTGGTGGTAATTTTTACAGAAATGTATCCTGAATTTCCTGTGGAGGAGCTCACACAGTAGTTGCCACACTTATCTTTATTTCTGCTGTTGAAGTAATTTGTTAAGAAATCAAACACCTTCCTTTCAGACTGCCTTCAAGCTCAATAACATTGAAAACTACAACCATCTAAAATTGACAAATTAATGGTCTGGAACTGAATGGGACTGTTGCAGTTTCTTCAGTCATTCAAAGATGCCTGAGCAGTCCCATTGCAGTTCCAAGACTGATTTCCAAATAATTGTTGCAATAACTTCATGTTTTGGATGGGTATAAAAATATGGATTATTTCACCCTATTTGTGCTAGGTAAATGAATACATAAATGCATCTTCCACAGGTAGAAGTAGTCTCAGTGTTCAGGAATCATCTGTATAATGACTTCATGTTAGTTAAGCAGCCAGGATGCTAACTGGAGAAGCACTGCCTGGCTTTGCAAGATGATGGGGCTGTTTTTGCATTAATGAGGAAGGTAATATTTAAACTTGAGGTAGTAACAGAAAAGCCATGCACTGATAGTCATATCCTTCAGTGTTTGTGCTGGGTAGTGCACAGCAGATTTTACAGAGCAGCTTAATTTTTTGTTATTTTTTAACAGTAACATTTTGAATTTCTTGAGGAGGAGGAAAAAAAATGACCCAGAAAATAATATGGAAATGTATTTGCTTAAATTTAGGGTGTAGCTGAGAATCCCATGGTGAAGTCTGTTCTTGATAAAACCAAGCATTCAGTGGAGACCATGATCACAACGCTGGATCCTGGCATGGTTCCATATATCAGTAAGTGTTTATGATAAACCATCAAGTATTGCTTGTAAATCCTGGAGAAGCTACTGCAATAGCCACTGCTTCTAAAATGATGTGTAAAAGCATTTAAGTTACAGCTTGAAAATTAATAGGAAAGAAAAGCTTTGTGTTACTCACCATTTTTTATTTTATTGGAGGACACTGCATGTCACCTGTAGCTGACCTGAGACTAAAATAAGCGAGCAAAAGGCACCATTTGTCCAGGTGATGGTTTGGTTTTGGTTTTTTTGGCATGTTTTCTTTTTCCTAGCAGCCTGATAAGCAGCTCTCCCTCCTAGGTGTGCCACTACTGGCCTTGTTCTGCCTATGAGAAAAGCTGGTCAGGAAACAGCTAAGACTGAGAAGAAACCATTAAAATTATTTTTTTATTATTTTGTTTTCCTGATATTTTTATTTTTTCAGCTGAACCTATTAGGTGACCCAGCTAACTACTGCTGCACTTTTGTACTAGTGCAGAGGACAGGGGAATATGACCTAATTACTGAGTAGTAGTTAATTGTCTTACATTTAAGGGAAAATTTCCCAGCAGCTGTCTAGTGAGGAGGAAGTGGGAATAAAAACCAGTGAGGCCACCCAGAAATGCCTTCTAAAGGTATTTGAGAAGAGTAGCAGGATGCAGGGCAAACCTACATAAATGTTGATTTATGCACAATTTGACAAAGTGTATTTAAGGTTTCTCTTGCAGTCATCACTGTCCCTTTTTAGAAACAGGATCTGTTGGTATCCTGGATAGTTTGACCCAGTGTTTATTGACAGAACAACTTTATCTGGAGGAGGAAGTAATACTAATAAAATCTTGGTTTGTAGGTTTTAGGTTGAGTAAACTAAGTCAATGGTTACCTCAAAGCCCTCTAAAGTCCTGTTGGAAGGGGAAGCATCTGTATACATCTTGGCCATTTATGTACTGCACTGGTTTTGTAGTTTCAGGTTGTGAAAATGGGGCAGAGGTTTGTAAACTTAGCCTGTACTTCCTTGTAGAAATGTATTCTACAAAAACCATGTCCTCAACAATAGCCCCACTTCTCTCTGCTCTCCCTTCATTACTGCAATGCCAAAGGAATTTCATATTCCTCATTGCCAAAAACTGAAATTACCAAAGCTTTTGGGTGAGGTGGTTGAAATATTTTTTTTTTCCTCATCTGAACAAAGAGTATTTCTATAATCTTTTTCTTGAAAAGAGTGAACTGTTTTCATTGGCACATTGTGAAAATGTTATCTGAGCTGCACTTCTGGAACAGACAGTTTCTATCTAGACAGGAAATGGTCACCTCATAAGCATAAACAACTGTACTTTTACAACAAAAGAAAACAGGGAATCTTAAATTAAATATGGAACTGTAATTTCAGTTTATAATGCACAAGGTACAATGAAATTTCACATTCAGGTATCAGAGCTTACCTTGATATAAGAGTTCTGCCCCTGAATTTACCAGAGTACATCTAGTTCTTACATTTTAGTTTCCATTTTACTAGATTTTGTCACAAATGGTTTCTTTTAACCCATGTAATATCTTTGTTTCAGATCTGTAGTATCTCTGATGAAAAAGTAGATGCTTTTGATATTTGATGATCCATAATACAAAAGAATATACTCTGTATTCTGCAACCAGACATGAGGCACAGTTGCCATTCTTAAAACTGTTGGGCAGTAATTTACTAGATATGTTATGGATTAGTTTTTAACTTCATTAAAAGCTCTTGAATTGTATTTCTGTTCCTGAGCAGTCAGGCAAGGCTAACTTCAGTAAAAGCCTGCAGTCAATTTTAAGCACTTGTTTAATTATGTTAAATTGATTTATATCAAGAAGGGATCAATAAAAAAGATACTCTCAATTATTTTTAGTCCAGTAGTTGCACAGCATTTAAAACAATTGCTCCAAGTTCAGTGATCTGTACACCTAATTCCATTCAGCAAAGCAATTGATAAATAAAATGATAAAAAATTACCCTAAACCCCCAAAATAGTAGGTTTTACTACTGTTGTAGCCTATCTGGTGATTATTCATAAAAGTAAGATAACTCCTGTAAGTGAGGTCCGCTGAGTAATACAAGCCAAAAAGTTAATTGTTTTTTTCATTAAAATTTAAGCTTTGGGTTTACCCTTATCAGTGGGGGAACTTTTCTTGAATCAGGATAAATACTGCAAACTCTGTAAGCTCGTGTGGTTGATGCAGTTTACCTAGGCAGCTTTCTCTGATGTCATATTCCACGTTTGAGGAAAGATTCAGCTGTTCTTGAGAAAGCTTCTCACAGCAGGGATGGATTTTATGATGTGTTTCTGCACAATAAAAGTGATCCAGCTGTGACAGACAGATGTGAGGTGTGATTGAGTCTTCTATGGTAGTTTTAGATTTCTTTTTAATTCATGAATTGTTTGGTTTCATTCTGAAAAAATTCAGTGAAAGCTCATGCTTCTTTATGGAAATACAACTCTATGGAAAATGTTTAGAATTATGTACAAGCTTTTTGGTTCCATAGGTATTTAATATCTAAAAAGAGCAATAAAATGACACTGAAGTTCACATTCCAAGGACAGCTAAAAAGTAATGAGAGCCTTTCTTTTAAATCTTGTGTAATTTGGCAGCTGTTCACTGAATTTTATGACCTGCATCAGTGTTCTTGATCCTGTTCATAAGAGTTTGCAATATTCCTTGCTGCTTCACAGAACACCAGAACATCCTTGGAAATGGATGTCTTGAGTTATTTTCCTAAAGCTCTGTGAATTGTCATCTTGAATGAGTGGTATGATTTTTTTTGGGGGGGTGCTGAACCTGAAAATAGGTCAGTTCCTGCTGCCTGTCTTTCACCCTTGTTATTTATCTGATGCACCCTTAGTTATCCATCTGAATTTCAATCCCTAACTTAAATGACTTCTGCTTCATGGAAGAGCTGTTGTCCAGTGCATGAGAAGGAAAAGAGCAGCTGGAGAAGGTGTAGAACTGTGTTTGAACTATCCAGCAGTGGGAAGGAGGAATATTCCATGCGTGGATGTATTTTTTACAGATTACTTTACAAAATTATTTTGCAGGAACTGGGGGAGAGCTGGACATAGTGGTTACTTCTAATAAGGAGGTGAAAGTTGCAGCAATTCGGGATGCCTTTCAAGAAGTCTTTGGGATGGCTGTTGTGACTGGAGAGGCTGCACAGTCCAACATTGCACCACAGCCCGTGGGCTATGCTGCAGGCTTAAAAGTAAGTGGATATATAGTAGTAGCAAAGAGAAATTCACCCAAAACTATCTCATTTTCTGTAAGATGAAGGTCAGTTTCTGGGATAGGTAAACATTTTCTGTGGGGATTCTTTTTGTGTTTTGATTTTTTGATAACAATTGTTATTGTTGTTTGTTAGGGTGGTTTTTGTTTGGGTTTTTTGGTTTTGTTTTTTTTTTTTGGTGGTTGGTTGGTTGGTTTTGTTATTTGGGGGGTTAAGGGTTTGGGGGTTTTTTTGTTTTTTTCCCCTCCATTTGGATCATTAGATCCAAAGCTCTCTCTTTGAAATATTTTCAAGGTTTCTTGCAAACACATTTGCAGCAAGTGAAGAGTATTTATGTCAGTGTATTATGCCATTTATGTCAATTTCCTTATACTGTCATTGACTGCCATCACATCTTGCATATATTGTGCTGTTACTGTGGTTTCAAAGTATATTAGGCATTTTTTGAATAGTCTGTTACCAGCACATCACGTTGGAAATGTTAGAAATTAAAAGTCTCCAAGAGTGATTTTTCTCCCCACTGATTCTGTAGATCAAAGACAGTTTGATCAACCCTTGATCTTCCTGAACAGATCTGTGTTCTCTTTGAAAAATTAGAATTCCCTGTGCAGCCTTGCAAACTGCTGTGCCACCCCAGAGGAAGTGTTAGCAAAGGTTGTTTCACCAGTTCTGGCCAATAAATGAAGATCCTGAAAACAGCTGTTTCATACTCTGTTTACTAAATGTAAGCAAAAATTCATGAAAAGGAAGCCTTTCTCCCTAACTGTTGTGGCAGTGTTTGCAGAGGAGTAAACCCTGTACTCATAGCAGTGTGTTATCTGATACAATTTTATATTGAGATAAAGCAGAATAATATGCATGTTCCTTTACTTGTTTAGCTCCTGCAGTGTATTGTATATTTCTGTTACTACTTCTGAGTAATAACAGTTTTCAGGGGAATAATTGCTGTGTGTTAGTTGGATATATACCACAACAAATGGATTCTTTCCCTTGCTCTTACAAAGCTGGTCCAAAGCTCTTAAAGACTCTAAACCCAAGAAGTCTTAAGTTGTAGAAATGTCAAAGTAACACAAATACACACTGATGCTTTAACTGAGAATTAAAACCATCACAGGTTAGGAATTCTTTGCATGCTACCCTGGGTATTTTTCTTGGAATGTAGAAAAACCTAAAAATATTTTGTTAGCTTTATCTTAGGTTTTGTTACTGTTTGGGATTCCTGGCCTTTCACTAGTTCGGGTCGTTGAGTTTTTTCCCCTATTGAGTCATTTTGAAAAGTGTGTTTTAGGGTTCTTTTGGGATTGATCTGCAAGCATAGCACTAAGCTGTGGTTCAGAGTTTTGTCTGACAGCTTGTGTTGCCACTCAGGGAGCCCAGGAGAGGATAGACAGCCTGCGCCGGACAGGAGTCATCCACGAGAAGCAGCCTGCTGTGTCAGTGGAAAACTTCATTGAGGAGCTGCTTCCTGACAAGTGAGAGCCTTGAATTTATTCCAGGGGGTGGGGACACGTTGGGGATATTCCTTGTTGACTCAAAGCCTGTAAGGAGCTGGTGGCAGTTTGAGGAGAGGGAGAGAGAGAAGGGGAAAGGAGGAGAAGGAAGGAGAAGGAGAAAGAAGAAGATTTGTCTGAAGTATTTTGCTGAGCTTGGTTATGGTGATGATGTTCAGCTTCTTGTCCAGGCATCTTGAAACCTTAATATAAAGAAATCCTTTCAGGTTTTGTAAATCCACAATGTAAAAACACAGTGAAGTGAGCTGAAAAAATTAAGGAGCTGTAAAATTTGGAATTTGGCTAATAGTTTGTGCATTGTTGTGTGCATCCTTCCTTCTCTCTCTGAAATTATATCAGAAGAGATATTGGGAGATATTCTGGCATTTAGATCAATATGATTTTATCAAATAATGTATTTTATGTTTTCCTTCCACTGAGAATGTATTATTGCATCTAACTTGCACTGCACAGACATAAAAATACTGTTTCAAAATGCATTGCAACTTGATTTTGTAACATGTTGTTTGACAGGCAGTTCTTGAAGCAGCTTTATAATTAAATTCCAAAACACTGGGGACAATGCTGTGTTTTTCTTAATACAAACTTAAATAGTTTTCTTCTACCATTTACCATGCTTCTGCATGTCCAAAGGAGAAGAGTTTCAAGTAATCACCTGCCACTACTAAAAACATGTCATAGTTAATCCTCTGTGAAAAGACAATAAAATGTCTAAATCAGACTAGATGGAAATAAATGCTAAACAAAAATTAAAACTTCTTCCTATTCCTATTTACTTTAGAAAATTCCTCTAGTTCATATTGCACTAAAAATACTAAATGTAAAAATAGAGCAAAAGGAGAGTAACTGTGAAAAAAAATAAATAAAAGCCCATCACATGCATAAAAATGCAAACATTAGAAGACAAGAAAATACCAGTAACTTCATTATTAATTGGAATTAAGTTATATTTAACTATGAGGCTTTCTCAGCAGTCTTTAATAGTGCCAGTCAAAGGATTCCAGTGCTCTATTCCCTGCTACAAAGATGATGGAAGTGCTTCTTCCTGTCTGGCTCCACTAAACTCTTACCGTGAAGCTTATGTGGCCCAGACAGGCAGAAATGTTTGTCTGAATAAATCATTTAAATGATTGCCATAGCATTAGACTTTTCAAAAAATCTTCTGAATGTAGAACATGAATGATAAATAGACAATTTTTTAAAAAATTGTTAGGGAAGGTTATTTTAATGAGAAATGTTCTTTGAAAGATTGAATGAAAACTGTAGCAGGATACGTGTGCCCATGGGAGTATGTCTGCCCACACACCCACCCCTCCACTCTGTTTTTTTCTTTGATTTGTAAGTTTCATGTAATTTGTATTTCTGTGTATTTTATGCATTTTACAGGCATACACATGCACTATTATGAGACATAGATGGATAGATAGATAAATAGATGGATGGATGGTTGAAAAGTGACACATGCAAATTTCACTTGCAAAATACCACAGTGGTTTGATGAGTTTCATTATTACTACAGTTGTAATAGACTTTGTAAAATGTTCATAATTCAACTTTTAGGATGTTGGTTTTTACCAGAGTGATACTCACTACTCAGAAATAAAACAATTTGCACATCACTGCAGGTGGTTTGACATTGGATGTCTGATTATTGAGGATCCAATTCATGGAATTCACCTGGAAGCATTCACCCAAGCAACACCAGTGCCTTTGCAATATGTTCAGCAGGTGAGAACATACTCCTTTTTCAGTTTTCTTACCAATTAACAGCTGAGACATAAGACTGAAGTTTTAATTTTAGTTACTATGTCAGTTTTTACTGGAAGTTATTACACTTAAATATTTTCATTTATTTAATGAGAATACAAAATGGTTTTGCATCATGTTTATGAATTAATCTTTAGACAATTATAGTAAAGCTTTTCTTAGTCAAGAGTCTCATTCTGCAATATCTGTCATTTTGGAGCACAAGTTTTACTCTCCTATTTAAGAAGAAAGACTAACCAAGCAGGCAGCAGGCTGTACTCTCTGAAAACTCTTTCCTAAAAACAAAAGATTCCCATTTTCCAGATCATTGCTTGGACTTAAGTCCCCTATGAACACACAGAGTCCCACCTAAAAGACAAGACTGATTTCAAATGCGTTATTCTGACAAGGATGTACAATTCTCAAATCAAAATATTTAAATCTTGGAAATACCATGGTTCATTTGATTGGAAATAATGGATGAACTGCAGTAGTGTGCAGTTCTGAAACACCACCAAAAGAAGTTTTTCTAGAGGTGGTTTATTTTTCTTTGGGCACAGACTGGGAATTACTCCAGTCACTGCATGTTGCCTGACAGCAGATATGAGTCATGCTTTAGTTAGCTGTGGCCTGAAAATTGTTTTAAAATAAATGTTTCCTTGAAGAATTTATAACAAGAACTGTTTGGGGTTCGATCCTCAGATGTTGTTTTGGGAGAACAAATAGTAACTTTGGGACTTTTTTCAGTAGCACCAGTTTCTGAATAGCTGAAATTTGATTCTCACTCCCTTTAATTTGCCACATAGGTTTGTTGATACAAGAATGATTCCTTGCAAAAGTCGGTTAAATCTGACGACAGAAGCAAATCTACTAATTCCAAACTGTTTCAGTAATCACTTCTCAAACTTTTACACGCAGGCCAAGAGTCTCACCCCTCAGGACTACAGCCTGAGGTGGTCAGGGCTGCTGGTGACAGTGGGTGAGGTGCTGGAGAAGAGCGTGCTGAACGTGAGCAGGACGGACTGGCACGCGGTGTTCACGGGCATGTCCCGCCGGCAGATGATCTACAGCGCGGCCAAGGCCCTGGCAGGGATGTACAAACAGCAGCTGCCACCCAGGACCGTGTGACAGCAGGGACACCCTCTCACCAGGAATGCTGGGTTTGAGTCTAGCATCGAAGTGAAAGCCATGTGTTCCCATCCTCAGCAACGCAGATTTGTGATTTTAACTCTAAACCGTCTCTACTTCTTGAGAAGCGAAGGTGATTTCCAGGAGTGGAAGTGAGCAATTGCAGTTTTTAGCTAATGTGTGATTTCCAGTATGATTCATAAAACAAACATTTATTTATGACTGCTACAGGCAGCATTGCAGTTTTTTAACTGGAATGTGCTGTGCTGTGACACCTTACCAGCCATTTGCTGAGACAGTTAGTTAGTATTCTTTCTAAAGGGGATATTTTAGCTGTTTCTATTATATGAGTAATACAAACATGTTGACAGCATAACATGTATGTTATATGTGGATTTCAATCCAGAGAGACTACCTTCTGTATTACATGTGGTTTTTGGGGCATGTGTTTAGGGGATACTTAACACCTCCTTGGGTTGGTGTCTGTATGTAGTTCTCAGGAGCGATTCCAAGTAGTCTCTACAGCACCTAAGAGTGAGCTGCTGAAGAAGAGCACAAATCCATGCCCTGTTAGTTGAAGTCGTTGCTAATTAATTCTGAATTCTCATTTTCTGTGCTGCATCTTTCTGCTTTTTATGTAACAGTAATTGAATTTGTGGCCAGCTGAAGAACCACAGACAAAATTTCAAGTTGCTTCAGTGGGTTTTAGGTACTGCACTCCCCACATAAAATCATCTCAGCATTTTCAATAACATGATTACTCCAGTGCTTCCAGAGTTCATCTGTTATATGTAATTATGTAATTTTTTCTATGTATTTGCAGTTGTCAGTAATTTGATTATGGAAAACGGTCATGTGTGTATCACTTGGTTTGCCCTTCTGGGTTTTCTAGCCACTTTTAAGTCCAAAAGCTTTCATGATGTCATGAGTTCACTGTTTCTTATATAAGTTTTCAGTGGTGTCTGATTTTTTTTTTTTTGTGGCTATAAATATCTTCCATCCATGCTCACACAATCTTAAATCTTTATGTAGAAATATGGAAGTAATTGTGAAGAAAATATTTTGGTAATAATACTTTTTTAAGAAACAAAGAATAAACAAATACTTTTTGTTTGCCTTAAAGAAGCAGTTTTTCAGCTTGTATTGCTCAGCCTTTACCTTTCTTAGATGCTTTCAAAGAACATTTTGTATACAATATGCTGTTAAGCCAGCTCATATTTGTACCCAGTGAAAGCTTGTCTGTTTCCAAGTAATATATTTGGCCTTAATTGGCTCACTCTGTAAAGCAGTTGAATAAATGTTTTCCCTAGAGAATTGCATCTATTTTAAAGACTTGGTTTTTATTACAGATGATGAACACCTTTATTGAAGCTGTATTTGCATGGTCAGTTTGCAGATTTGTCACATACTAAACAAGAAAACAAGATCCAGCTCTCAGTCTTGAGGTCCTCATTGAGACTGCTTCTTGCTATGTTAAACCAAAACAGGGTTAAACCAATACAGGGAGTTTTCTTTGTCATTGTGCAGAAAAGGCATCTTTGCATTTACTGTAATTTCAATTTGCAGTATATAATAAGTTGAATGTTGCTGTTTTATCCCCTGCTTGCAGCATCCGTGATGCAAAGGAGGAGGACATGAAGTCATCAGTAGGTTTAGGTGCTCTGGCATGGCTTAAAATTAAAACTGAAGAGGAGCAACCCTTTTCTTGCTCCCTTTTGTGTCCCTGGCCTTCACTTTTTAAGAGGTGAGAGGAGTAGAGGAAGACAATGTGGTCAAGTGAAATGGTTTTTTCTCTGGCTCATGAAGGTCTCGTGATTTATTTTTGACAGCTCCCAGAAGAATTAAAATTATGTAGCTTTGCAACTACCTATTAGTTCTCTCCCTTTGGGGAGCATTATTTACTTGTGTATTGAAAAGTAACATCCTCACATGAATACCACAAGCTCAGCTTCTTCCCTGAAAGGCCAAGGAAAGGAAAAATGTCTAGAGTATGATCTGGGAGGCTAAAAAGTTGGAAATTGCTTCCTGCATGGAGGCCTTGCTCAGGGTCTGAGTTATATGGATGAATTCTGAACCATGTTATGGAGACATTCAGCTTTTTACCACCCTCGGAGTTGTGTTGTGGGCAATAGTAAGAGAGAAAGCTCAACAGGAGCGTTAAATTTATACACAGATCAATTTAGAAAAGCAGAGACACTTCGGACGTGTAACTTTTGTTACAACTTTCAACTGCCACATCATGGCAGGGGGTGAGTTGTAGGTGCAGCTGTAGGAGCCATTTCTGCTGAGTTTGCTCCCAATGCGAGTGTCAGAAGAAGTCATGAAAGCTACTATTACTATTATACTGCTACATTTAGTGTATTACTATTACACTACCATTTTTAAACTGTGTTTCACATAAAAAAACCGGCCAAGCTCTTTGAGTTTGTATTACACTAAGATCTCCTTAAACTGAGATTCTTTAAAATGCTGGAAAAAGCTCTGCATTTGTTGCTGCTTTTGTCGAGAATTTACTGCTGTGTTCCTGGCCTCAGTTTTTCATCACAGCACTGCTCAGAACAGCATGGCTCTGATGATGAGAAAAACCATGGATATAAAATTCCATACACATTTCTGTTGAAATTAGTCTGATAG
This sequence comes from Ploceus nigricollis, assembly GCA_013399945.1. NCBI lineage: Eukaryota > Metazoa > Chordata > Aves > Passeriformes > Ploceidae > Ploceus > Ploceus nigricollis. The sequence goes on from VXBC01012920.1 coordinate 38,164, forward strand.
CTTTCACCCAGCTGCCTCTCTCAAGATTGGCCCTAAATGTCTGTGAAGGGATGGGGCGTGCGGGGTCTGATGGAACAGCAATTACAGCTTGGTGGAACATCTTGGTCCAAAATCAGGAACAAAACAGCCTCAATAACTGCTCATACACTTTCCAGAGTGTTCTCCTTTAACAAAAGGCTTTTAGAAATAATAATACCAGTCACCTTTTTTAGGCCCCTGCTCAGTTTGGGCAAGATAGTGAGGAGTGGCAGAAGAGGGCAAAGGAAAGAACAGACTGTGGAAGGATGTCAAAGCAATCAGGAGAGTGCCAGAGAAATAGGAATGTCTGGTGAGTCCTGAATGCAGGAGGTGGTAGAGGGTAGTTGAGAAATCAGGAATATGGAATAACTGCTGTCTCATTGTCAATTTTGGCCAGCTTTAGAAGAGCACAAACATGCCAATCTTGCAGCAGAGACACTTCGCACAGATGTGATTCTGTATCTCTGTCTAATGAAGTTTACAAGATGCTTTTGATGTTTACCCCTCCATACAGCATAGGGGAGGTTTTTCAGGGGGTGTTTTTCAAGTGGGAGATTTCTGAAGGATTTCTGTAGGTATAAACCTGTGAAAATGAGAATTTTTGTAACAATTCTTAAGGATGTTTTTAAAAGTATCCCCTTTTTATTATAATAGTAAACTTTGGAGATGAAAGTAAGGCATTATCACTGAATAGTGTTCACTCTGCAACATAGAACTCCCCGTGTTTAGTTTGCAAATACGTTTAATAATTTTGACTAAGCAAATTTTTAAAAAGAAAAAAAAATGCTTTTGTTTATTTCCTCCTGTTAGCAGACACAGGAACAAGTAGTAAATTAGAACCTTCTGTATCCCATGAAAAGTTGTTAACAGACTTAAAAGCAAGAGTAAAATAGCTTCAAACTCGATTGTGGATTTTAACTTCAACATTTCTGTCTGTACATATTTTAGATCTCATATTTTGAAATCCTGAATCTTGGAGTCATTTGGCTTTGACTTTATAGCTTTGTTCCCTCCACAGTTACATAATTCAGGGAAAAAAGTTATAAAACTAATGGTGAATGGATTTAAAGTTCCTAAAAGAAAAAGGGGCCAATTGTTTTGATTTATCATCTCATTGTGCAGAATTCTGTCAAAGCTTTGGATACTTCAGCCAGCTGATTCTGCAAAGCGGCCAGACTATGGCCAGTCAATTAAATTGGGAATACACAGTGCTGCAGAGGAATAACAGGTCCAAAAACACTCAACAGCTGCTTCTGAGCTAATACAGGGATTTTTCATGTACTGGATTAAAAGGAGATGCAGCTTTAAGGTTACAGGAAAAAATAAAATATTTCATGTTGAGAAAATTATTTCCACCTGGCTTGGTATTCTACATGTGTGAGCAAATGTAGCTGTGGCCTCCTCTGTAAAATAGGGAAGTACCTCATAGATGTAAAGGAGAAAGCAGGTAAGTTGGTTTTCCAAGATTATGTTGGCTGTTTTAATACAAAGTCACATGGAATTCTGTGTTATGCCTGGGCTTTTTTGGTGTTGACCACAAAAACATGCTTCCTGTTGAAGGATGCTCCATGTCACGAGTGAATGTGTTTTTTTTTTTTTTCATGAAAAATCTGCTATTGGAAATTACACATCAAAACTTTCAAACTTGTTTTCATCTTTGTCAGTGCAAACAGTGCCTGTTTGATAAAGATCAAACTAAAAATTAGCCACTGCTGTAGTTTTGTTGTGAGTAATGCATTGAACCACTCAGTCGAGTACCTCTCTCAGCTTAGTTTTGTATTCCATCAAGAGTTCTCTGAGTTTTGAAAGTTTTCACTTGCCTTAGCTTGAATGTTTGTGTATTCATGCCTTGCAGNATTATATTATATATTATGTATAATTGTTACAAATATCATTATTACTATTACTAATTATACTGTTAATAGTGGTGGACTTGATATGTCGCTCTTGGATAATAATGCTCTTTTAATAATCTGGTGTGAGTAAAACAGAAAATAATGATGTTTCAGTGCATCTATGTTTTCAAGTTTGTATAGTAGGAGGGAAATGTTTCTTGGTAAACAGAATTACACATGCAAGGCAGATACTGAAATTAGTTATTTTGATAAAATGCATTAAAACTAAAAACCAACAAACCTGTGCCTGAAAAGGAAAGGCCAGGAGAATATTTGTAACG